>SJYV01010954.1:51015-117883 GCA_006410875.1 Neotragus pygmaeus | reverse complement strand
ACAAAGTGTCACTTATTAAGTAATGAAAAAATGACCTTTGCTTTAAACACCATTCTTAAATATCTTTCCATAAGCATGTTTTATACTGACTAATGTAGAATATTTGAAGACTAGACTGTCTTTGTGCCTCAAAGCAGCAATGAAGTTTTCCTACATTTCTAAGTCCTACGTTGTATAATAAAAATGGACTTTGTGTGTACATCATAAAATATTGCAGCTGTTTATTAAGACACTAGCAAAGAGGGATGAGTTTGCAAGGATCTCAGCCTCATTTGTATGAATCCTAAAATCAGGGAGATTCTTTGGAAAAGTCAGTGAATCACTTTCAACTTGTATTCATCTGAATTCTATTAAAAGCCTTTTGTTATCCAAAGGTTCCTGTTTCAAACCTGTTTGCCACAGTAGATTGGAAAGTGAAGTTGCTGAGTCGTGTCTGACTCTTTGCGACCCCATGTACTGCAAGCCGGCCACACTCCTCTGTCCATGGGATTTTCCAGTTTAGAATACCAGAGTGGGTTGCCATTTCCTTCTCCAGAGACTGAAAGAGGCCCATAATTTAACCTAAAGACCCGACTTTGCCTCTAACTAGTTGTGGGCAACTTGGGCAACTCACCACCCACTAGCCCCAGCTGACATCTACATAAAATAGGAATAGTAACACTTGATCCGGAGAAGGCAATGGCAACCCACTCCAGTACTCTTGCCTGGAAAATCCCATGGGCAGAGGAGCGTGGTAGGCTGCAGTCCATGGGGTTGCGAAGAGTCAGACACGATTGAGCAACTTCACTTTCACTTTTCACTTTCATGCATTGGAGAAGGAAATAGCAACCCACTCCAGTGTTCTTGCCTGGAGAATCCCAGGGACGGGGGAGCCTGGTGGGCTGCCATCTATGGGGTCGCACAGAGTCAGACATGACTGAAGCGACTTAGCAGCAGCAGCAACACTTGATCTTTCCCTACCACTTGAGGTGGTCTTGATGACTGAATGGGCACGACTATAAATAAATAATGGCCTTCCCAATGTCTCAATGGTAAAGAATCCACCTAACAATGCAGGAGACATAAGAAACAGCGGTTCAAACCCTGGGCCGGGAAGATCCCCTGGAGAAAGAAATGGCTGCCCACTCTAGTACTCTTGCCTGGAGATTCCCACGGACAGAGGAGCCTGGCAGGCTGCAGTCCATGGAGTCACAAAGAGTTGGACACAACTGAGACAACTTAGCATGCATAAATAAATGATAGTGGTTTGTAAATATCAGGGCCTGTTATTAGGACTCACTCTCAAAACTGAACCCAAGAGGCAGTATTATAGCAAAACTCATTATACTCAAATGTAATATTGAAGGAGAAAATTACATAGGCTGTGTGGACGGTTATTGCATGTCAAGACTGAAAATCATGGAATCCTAGAACCGTAAAAGGCCATGTTGGGCAGGTATTAATAAAGGAAACAGAAACCTCTCTGGAAGTTTTGTACACAAAGGAGTTTAATCACAGGCACTTGACAGCATCCTTAATAGGACCGGAGAAGTAGGCTTCAGGTTGGGTCTCTGTGAATGACCCCAGAATGTGATACGCTGACCCTAGAGTAGAACTGCTGCCTCCACCCCATTCAGAAAGGTGAGAAATGAAGACGAAACTCCTGAAGTCACACACACAGCTTAGCTGAAGACGAAGGAAGAGTTATCCGAGAACAGGGAGCAGCCATGATGGCCGCCACCTTTCTGCAATCAGACACAGGGAAAGGCCACAGAAGACAGCACTTCTTCCTGCAGCAACCCACGCGTCCGCAGAAACAACTCAGAGACGGCAGAGAAGGGGCCTCCTTCACAGGTCAGCCTTCCAACCCCATATAAGTGCACCTCATACTAGTGGGGCTGAATTTACAGCCAAAACAGTAGATGCTTCCAGGAAGTCCAGTAAATATGGCTTTAGATTCCCAGACTCTGTATTAAAGAAAGTCCCACAAAGAGGATGAGGGGATGGATGCTAAGTGACATTCAACCAAACAGCACACTTGACAGAGAATCCTGGTCAGCCTCCTTCATCATTTTTTAATCGACTGGACCACTTGCTGACTTGCTCTGGGGTCTTTCTTTTTCAGCTTATTTGGCCTCTTCTACAAAACGAATCAAATTAACTTTCCGTTACCTATTTTATAAACAAGTTTCAAAGAAAAATGATTTTCAATCATTTTTAAAAATTGATTTTAAAATCAATTGATTTTAATTGATTTTTAATAGATTTTCTTAATCTATGTATCAATGTTATATATTAATAGCCACCATGACTAGTTTAGATAAAAGCACTTTGCTAACTAATTTGTTCTCCTTGAACTTGCTTATAAAACTTTACTGTGATGAAAAGAAAAGAAAAAAAAAAGCAAATATTGTGAACTAAAAAAGTCCTTGCTCAAGAGGGAGGGATATATGTGTATTTGATTCACGTCATTATATAGCAAAAACACAACATTGTAAAGCACTTATATTCCTATTTAAAAATAACAGTAAACAAAAGTATATTTGGAATTGGGCTTCTCAGGTGGTACTAGTGGTAAAGAACCCACCTGCCAATGCAGGAGACACAGGTTCAGTCCCAATCAGGAAGATCCTCTGGAGGAGGAAATGGCAATCCACTCTAGTATTCTTGTCTGGAGAATCCCATGGACAGAGGAGCCTGCCAAGCTACAGCCCATAGGATCGCANGTGGTAAAGAACCCACCTGCCAATGCAGGAGACACAGGTTCAGTCCCAATCAGGAAGATCCTCTGGAGGAGGAAATGGCAATCCACTCTAGTATTCTTGTCTGGAGAATCCCATGGACAGAGGAGCCTGCCAAGCTACAGCCCATAGGATCGCAAAGAGTCAGACACAACTAAAGTGACTTCACACACACACACACACACACACATATTTGGAATTAAGAAGAAAAAAAAAAAAAAGAATCCTTGAAATGAAAACCATATGTAGGATGCTTTTAATTGCCCTTTAACACTAAATTTTTCAAAATTTTATATAATGATGTTTCTCCATTGATAATAATTTTATTGATAAATGCATATAGATTTAATCAACATCAATTATATTTCAGCATATACCCAAGCATTTTTCAGAAAAAATAAAAATAAAAATTTCCCCAAATTGAAAACAACATGTGAAGAAAATAATAAAATCAAATCTCAGAGCGCAAAGTGGCCAGAGGGGAACCTGAAGAATTCTCCAAGAGTCTAGCTTTCTTTATATTCTATTTCATTTACTTTTTGTTTTTAATTACAAAATCGATGGCATCCTTAGGGTCTCATGTGTAAATCTCAGAAACACGTCCTAGTTCCTTAGTGCAATATAGGGGCCATGGCTCTGATTGTGGGGTCTGATAAGGAATAGATGGGGAAAGGGGAGCATTATGTAATCTCTCTCAGCAGATGGAATTTATGATAGGATCCAGAAAGGCTGAATAGACCTTCTATTAGCTCCAGTAACCGGAAAACTAAGGTCTTCAGTTACAAAAGATTTGTCATTTAGGTGGAGACCCAGAGTGTTAGTTAACAATTCACAATCAATCCCATTCCATTTTCTACCAGTACTCCTTGTTCATGATAAAATGAAATGATCCTGATAAGAAACACGTAACCATAGATAACAAAGCTTGATATAAAAAAAAAGCAAACTGTTCCTGGCCCATTTAAACAGTCATTGCAGGTAAACATCATTTGAAGGTATTTACTGATAGGATAAAACTTTCCTGGGAAGGATTGGAGATATGCTAATAGCCAGAGTAAATTATCCTAATGTACCACAGATGGGAATATCGGGTCAGGGAAGATAAGAGAAAAACTACTAGAGAAAAACACATTCCAGAAACAGCACTCTACTACTATGCTTTGCTATGCCAATAAAAGCCTGTAGGCATTATATTTCCTTGCTCCATTACCAGAGTTTTGTTTAACTGTTTTCTCCTTAGGGGCATTTACCTGCTTCACTTCCCAGGCTTTAGGACAGATAAGGACCTAAGCAAGGTCCATCTAAACCCAGGATAAGTCATTTTTGTTATTGCTGAAGAAGGTCCTAAAGCAGTAAAAAAAGTGCTTTAGGTTTTTGTTTTCATTGAAAATAAAAAGAAAATAGCTTTCTTAGATCAAAGAGAGGCAACACCAACCTATAGAGCTCTAAGTCAGAAGAGTGGGTATGCGGGGCTGGAACTCAGGAGTTCATAGGGGAGGGCTGGCAAGCAGTTTATCTCGATCTGGTGCAGATCACACATTCATTTGGTGAAAACTGATCCAGCTGGACACAAGATTTGCAAGTTTAACTTCATGAATGTTCCACTCTGATCAACAGCTTGAAATAGGTTTATTGGCTCACTTTGGAAAAGTGATATTCTTACACTTAAGGCTGCAGTAATCACTGTCAATGAGAAATTCACAAAAGCTCTTTGGAAATGAAAAGCGGACGTATCTGGGCATATTTAAGTGACAGTTTAGAGGGCTTCCCTTGTGGTTCAGCTGGTAAAGGATCTGCCCACGATGTGGGAGACCTGGACTTGGCCCCTGGGTTGGGAAGATCCCCTGGAGAAGGGAAAGGCTGCTCACTCCAGTGTTCTGGCCTGGGGAGTTCCACGGGCTTTCCATGGGGTCACAAAGAGTCAGACACGACTGAGCGACTTTCCCTGAGAGGGCACCTGCCAGCTCTCTGGGACGACGTTTGGATCTACCATCTACCGACCAGCACTGTTTCTCCCCTTTCTCTCATGCAGCTTGCTCCAAGTGAATGCTGCTGACTGCCCAGCTCAGAAACCTCCCTGCTCCTTCCTCATTAATATCGTCAGTGTCATCTTGTCACCACTTTGGAAACTGCAAACTTCAGATTCCACATATCTGAAAGTTCTAACTGAGCTTTTGTGTAGGATATTGGGAAAAGCGCAATATATTACTAAGGTTTTTTATTATTGTTACCTCTTTTAGCTGTGGGTTTTCTGGTGCAGAGGGCAGAGTGATGTAGAAAGGAGAGGGTGTTACTTGTTTCAGTTCTTCAGCCTTTTTCCCAAACAATGTACCCAGTCTAGCAATTATGACTTTCCAACGTCTGATTACTCTTGTGACATACAATGTACAATGTGTGATTTACATTTATCTATTAACATATAATTTTTTCTTGCTAAATCACAAGAATTTTGTTCTGTTTCCTCCTCCTTCTGGGCATCAAACCTGTGTACTTATTCTCTGTGTGGGTGTGGGGGGTATATATTAAGGTTTTTAAGTAGAAATAAAAATTTAGAACACTTTGGAAACTGACTTGCTTTAAAGAAAAAGAGTGCTGATTTTTATATAGATTTTCTCTAAAAAACTTACTTTTTCAAAAGGGTAAAAAATGGACCTTTTTTTCCTTTCCAAATTATAAAGCATGAGAATCAAAATATACATTAACGGAAATGGAAGAAAGGTCTAGCTCCTCCCACTTGGAGAATAAAACTGTCATCCAACACATACTGACCACCTTGATAAAGTTCATGGCCCTCTAACTACTGGGAGACCATCACTTTTCCCAGGTGGCACTGGTGGTAAAGAACTTGCCTGCCAATGCAGCAGACACCAGAGATGTGGGTTCGACCCCTGGGTTAGGAAGATCCCTAAAGAAGGACATGGCAACCCCTTCCAGCATTCTTGCCTGGAGAATTCCATGGACAGAGAAGCCTGGAGGGCTACAGTCAGGGTCACAAAGTTGGACACAGTGACTTAGTATGTATGTATCACTTTAAAAAGATAGTTTAAGAACCTACTATATAGCACAGGGAACTGTACTCAAAGCTTTGTGGTGACCTAAATGAGAAGAAAATCAAAAAAGGAGGGGTAATCATTGGAAAAGTCCCTGATGCTGGGAAAGATCAAGGGGAGAAGAAGAGGGTTTCAGAGGATGAGATGGCTGGACGGCGTCATCAATGCAATGACCGTGAACTTGGGCAAACTCCAAGAGATGGTGAGGGACAGGGAGGCCTGATGTGCTGCAGCCCACGGTGTCGCAAAGAGTTAGACACGACTGGGTGACTGAACAACAACAACATATGTAAACATAAAGCTGATTCACTTTGCTGTACAGCAGTAAAAACACAAAATTGTAAAGCAACTATATTCCAATAAAAAATAAAATGAAGATTAAAACATACTTTATTGAGTGTTGTGTGTCAGGCACCACATAGAGCAGGGCATATACCTTTGCTCTTTTAATGGTACCAGCTACTCTGTGCAGCAGGAGATACTACAAGCCTCACCTTACACATGAGGAAAATGAGGTTGCAATGCGTTAAGCTATTCATCCACACTGAGCTCTGAATTTGGAGGGTGAGAGTAGAGAAAAGGAAACAATCAAATGAGCAGCCCTCCATGCTCCAAAGTTTGTGGAACAAAGACACAGATCTTTAAGAGGAAGAATGGGCAAACTTAGAAAACAAATTTTCAGTGACCCCTTAGAAAGCATAATGGTGCACTTGAAAATGATGAGTTTGGGGCAAATCCAGGACTGGGAAACCTTTGTCTTTCCCTCCACATCCTGTCCAACATGGAGAAATGAGAGGGGTCAAGCTCATAATCTCCCAAATTCTCTAGCTGTGATGGGGAAAGTAACTCATATCTCACAGACCTGTCTCAAATGCCCAGTCCTATACACACATCTCCTACCATCAGAGTCTGACCAGATACAAATGCAAAATAAAAGCAAGATACATCCTTTCAAAACACTAATGAAACAAGTCGCCACCGTAGGTTAGTTCCTTATCTACTGGCCAAGCTCTGGGCAGCAAGGCCTGGCCTTGATGTTCAACTATATATACCTATATACCATTATTCGTTGGCTATTTAAAATCCTAAAAGGTGATGCTGTTAAAGTGCTGCAGTCAACATGCCAGCAAATTTGGAAAATTCAGCAGTGGTCTCAGGACTGGAATGGGTCAGTTTTCATTCCAATCCCAAAGAAGAGCAATTCCAAACAGTGTTCAAACTACTGCACAATTGCACTCATTTCACATGCTAGCAAAGTAATGCTCAAAATCCTTCGAGTTAGTCTTCAACAGTATATGAGCTGAGAACTTCCAGATATACAAGCTGGATTTTTAAAAGGCAGAAGAACCAGAGATCAAATTCCAAACATCCGCTGGATTATAGAAAAAGCAAGAGAATT
Source organism: Neotragus pygmaeus (assembly GCA_006410875.1). Lineage (NCBI taxonomy): Eukaryota > Metazoa > Chordata > Mammalia > Artiodactyla > Bovidae > Neotragus > Neotragus pygmaeus. The sequence goes on along the minus strand of SJYV01010954.1, from coordinate 110,714 downwards.
CCAGAAAAACATCTGCTTCACTGACTATGCTAAAGCCTTTGACAGTGTAGATCACAAAAAACTGAGGAAAATTCTTTAAGAAATGGGAATACCAGATCACCTTCCCTGCCTCCTAAGAAATCTGCATGCAGGTTAAGAAGCAACAGTTAGAACTGGACATGGGACAACAAATTGGTTCAAAATTGGGAAAGGCATAAGTCAAGACCATATATTGTCACCCTGCTTATTCACCTTATATGCAGAGTATATCGTATGAAGTGACAGGCTGGATGAATCACAAGTTGGAATAAAGATTGCCAGGAGAAAAATCAACCACCTCAGATATGCAGATGATACCACGCTAATGGCAGAAAGTGAAGAGACACTGAAAAGCCTCTTGATGAAGGTGAAAGAGAGGAGTCGAAAAAGGTGGCCTAAAATTCAACATTCAAAAAACTAAGATCATGGCATCTGGTCCCACCATTTCATGGCAAATAGACAGGGAAAAAATGGAAACAGTGAAAGACTTTATTTTCTTGGGCTCCAAAATTACTGTGGATGGTGACTGCAGCCATGAAATTAAGATGCTTGCTCTTGGAAGAAAAGTTATGACAAACCTAGACAGTGACATCACTTTGCTGACAAAGGTCCATATATTCAAAGCTATGGTTTTTCCAGTGGTCATGTATGAATGTGAGAATTGGACTGTGAATAAGGCTGAGTGCCAAAGAATTGATGCTTTTGAACTGTGGTGTTGGAGAAGACTCTTGAGAGTCCCTTGGACTGCAAGGAGATCCAACGAGTCCATTCTGAAGGAGATCAACCCTGGTATTCCTTTGGAAGGAATGATGTTAAAGCTGAAACTCCAGTACTTTGGCCACCTCCTGTGAAAAGTTGACTCATTGGAAAAGACTCTGATGCTGGGAGGGATTGGGGGCAGGAGGAGAAGGGGATGACAGAGGATGAGATGGCTGGATGACATCACTGACTCGGTGGACATGAGTCTGAGTGAACTCCAGGAGTTGGTGATGGACAGGGAGGCCTGGCATGCTGCGATTCATGGGGTCGCAAAGAGTTGGACACGACTGAGCAACTGAACTGAACTGAACTGATGGCAAAACCAATATAATATTGTAAAGTAATTAACCTTCAATTAAAATAAATAAATTTATATTAAAAAAAAAAGAATGGACTGGTTGGATCTCGTACATCTTGTGGATAGTACAGTCCATGGTACTATCAAGAGTCTCCTCCAACACCACAGTTCAAAAGCATCAATTCTTCGGTGCTCAGCCTTCTTCACAGTCCAACTCTCACATCCGTACATGACCAGTGGAAAAACCATAGCCTTGACTAGACGGACCTTTGTTGGCAAAGTAATGTCTCTGCTTTTGAATATGCTATCTAGAGTTGGTCATAATTTTCCTTCCAAGGAGTAAGCGACTTTTAATTTCATGGCTGCATCACCATCTGCAGTGATTTTAGAGCCCCCAAAATAAATCTGACACTGTTTCCACTGTTTCCCCATCTATTTCCCATGAAGTGATGGGACCAGATGCCATGATCTTCGTTTTCTGAATGTTGAGCTTTAAGCCAATTTTTTCACTCTCCTCTTTCACTTTCATCAAGAGGCTTTTTAGTTCTTCTTCACTTTCTGCCATAGGGTAGTGTAGTCTGCATATCTGAGGTTATTGATTAGATAGTTAAAAAACAAATCAATATTTTCCTTTATAGTTAGTGAATTTTGTATCTTAAAAGGAAAACTTCCTGAGTGACCTCAGTAGAAAGCTGGAGTAGGTAATGTCAACAGCCCATCCCTCATGGAACAAGTGAATAAACTAACTAAAATGGTCAGAATCAACTTTATTAGAAATCTATAAACTAATCAAGTTTATAGCAGCTAAGTGAATGCTTAATGAAAAAAACCTCACAAAACTCCCAAATGGCCCCCAATACATAGCTCAGTGATGGCTGTGAAGATGACAGAGTCCACAACTCTGGTGAAGGTTCTGGGTACTGAAGGGGAAACAAACCTTGTTCTCAAGAGTGAGGGTTGTTTCAACATTTCTGGTGGCTCACTGAAGGATATTCACAAAGACCTGCCTTTATTTCCCCTATTTTGGAACTCCCAAATGGTGCAGGCAGCTACTGGAGGAGTTGTTGATGCTGTTCAGTTGCTCAGTTGTGTCCAACTATTTGCAGCCCTATGGACTGTAGCATACCAGGCTTCCCTGGCCATCACCATCTCCAGGAGCTTGCTCAACTCATGTCCATTGAGTTGGTGATGCCATCCAATCATCTTGTCCTCTGTCGTTCTCTTCCCCTCCTGCCTTCAACCTTTTCCAGTATCAAAGTCTTTTCTAATGAGTTGGCTCTTTGCATCAGGTGGCCAAAGTATTGCAGCTTCAGCTTTAGCATCAGTCCTTCCAATGAATATTCAGGACTGGTTTCCTTTAGGATTGACTGGTTTAATCTCCTGGCAAGCCAAGGGTCTCTCAGGAGTGTTCTCAAACGCCACAGTTCAAAAGCATCAATTCTTTGATGCTCAGCCTTTTTAATGATGCAACTCTCACATTTAGTCATGACTACTGGAAAAACCATAGCTTTGATTAGATAGAACATTGTTGGCAAAGTAATCTCTCTGCTTTTTAATATGCTGTCTAGGTCTTTTCTTCCAAGGAGCAAGTGTCTTTTAACTTCATAGCTGCAGTCACCATCTGTAGTGATTCTGGAGCCCAAGAAAATAAAGTCTCTCCGTTTCCATTGTTTCTTCAACTATTTGCCAAGAAATAATGGGACTGGATGCCATGGTCTTTGTTTTTTGAATGTCGAGTTTTAGGCTAGCCTTTTCACTCTCTTCTTTCACCTTCACCAAGAGGCTCTTTAGTTCCTCTTTGCTTTCTGCCATAAGGGTTATCTGCATATCTGAGGTTACTGATATTTCACCTGGCAATTTTGATCCCAGGTTATGCTTCATCCAGCCTGGCATTTCGCATGATGAAATCTGCAAAGAAGTTAAATAAGCAAGGTGACAATATATGGCCTTGACAAACTCTTTTCCCAATTTGGAACCAGTCTATAGTCCCACATCCAGTTTTAACTGTTGCTTCTTGATCTGCATACAAGTTTTGGGGGCAGGTAAGGTAGTCTGGTATTTCCTTCTCTCTTAAGAATTTTCCATAGTTTAATTTGATCCACAAAGTCAAAAACTTTAGCATAGTCAATGAAACAGAAGTAGACGTTTTCCCGGAACTCTCTTGCTTTTTCTAGGATCCAGTGAATGTTGGCAATTTGATCTCTGGTTCCTCTGCCTTTTCTAAATCCACCTTGAACATCTCGAAGTTCTCAGTTCAAGAACTATTCAAGCCTAGTGTGAAGAATTTTGAGCATTACTTGGCTAGCGTGTGAAATGAGTGCAATTGTGTGGTAGTTTGAACGTTCTTTGGCGTGGCCTTTCCTTGGGATTTTCATGAAACTGACCTTTTACCAGTCTTGTGGCCACTGCTGAGTTTTCCAAATTTGCTGGCATATTGGATGCAGCACCCTCACAGCATCATCTTTTAGGATTTAAAATAACTCAACTGGAATTCTATCACCTCCACTAGCTTTGTTCATGGTGATGCTTCCTAAGGCCCACTTGACTTTGGATTCTATGATGTCTGGCTCTAGGTGAGTGATCACACCATTGTGGTTATGTGAGTAATTAAGCTATTTTTGTATAGTTCCTCTGGGTATTCTTGCCACCTCTTCTTAATATCTTCTGTTTCTTTTAGGTCCATACTATTTCTGTCCTTTTTTGTGCCCATCTTTGCATGAAATGTTCCCTTGGTATCTCTAATCTTCTTGAAGAGATCTCTATTGGTTCCCTTTCAGTTGTTTTCCTCTGTTTCTTTGCAATGATCACTGAGGAAGGCTTTCTTTTCTCCCCTTGCTATTCTTTGGAACTCTGCATTCAGATGGATATATCCTTCCTTTTCTCCTTTGCCTTCGTTTCTCTTCTTTTCTCAGCTATTTGTAAGGCTTCCTCAGACAACCATTTTGCCTTTTTGCATTTCTTTTTCTTGGGGATGGTTTTGATCATGGCCTCCTGTACAATATTACGAACCTCCATCCAGAGTTCTTCAGGCTCTCTATCAGATCTAATCCTTTTAATCTATTTGTCACTTCCTCTGTATAATTGTAAGGGATTTGATTAAGGTGATATCTGAATGGCCTACTGGTTTCCTCTACTTTCTTCAATTCAATTCAAGTCTGAATTTTGCAATAAGGAGGGAAGGTTAACCAAAAAATTAATGCCAAATATATTAGTCACTGCTGTCTGGGTAAAGGAAAAAATGTGAAACAAATAAAAGAATCATACCTCAAAACATGGGAGGGAAGGCCATGTAATGCACTTTGAAAAGTTCACAGATATTCCTGAGTATCCAGGAAGCCACGATTATGCCCAAGGCCAGGTATATACTTGGATGATTACAACTCTTGCTGAGCTAAAGATTTTGCCCAAGCAGGAAGTGAAGATTAGTCATAGTAGTACACTGCCTAGCTGAGTGTTGAAGGTGTGCTAAAATATATACCAAGAGCTCATCTGCAAAGAATGGGAGATTTTCCTTTTCTGTATATACATATTTTCTGGGCATTTAGGAAATTATGTAAAATCACTAGCTGACCATGAAGCTAATAGAAAAGAGACTTTAGAGGTCACACACAACAAAGAATAACAGACTTGACAAAAGTAGTTCAGGTAAGTTAATCAACAAACAACAACAATTTTAACAGTAACNCACTAGCTGACCATGAAGCTAATAGAAAAGAGACTTTAGAGGTCACACACAACAAAGAATAACAGACTTGACAAAAGTAGTTCAGGTAAGTTAATCAACAAACAACAACAATTTTAACAGTAACAATAACATACCCTGGGGAGGAAAGGGAATTTGATTTTCAGAGTTGCTACTAATAATATTCACAGGGTTCGGTTTTCAACAACAAACAATAAGGTATGCATAGAAACAAGGAAGTATGACCTATGTATAGCAAAAAAGAAGAAGAAAAAACAGAAACTGGCCTTGAGAAACTGTAGACATTGGGCTAACGAGGCAAACTTTTAAATTCAGTATTTAAAATATATTCAAAGAGCTAAAAGCAACCAACCTGGAAAAGAACAAAAGAAAACACGGTGATGATATATAACCAATAGGCAATATCAATAATGAGGTAGAAATCATAAAAAGAAACCAAATAGAAATTCTGAAGCTGAAAAGTATAACTAAAAGGGATTCAGTATCAGATTTGAGGAAGCAGAAGAAAAAAGTCAGTGAACTGAAGAGTAGAAATAAAGAATAAAGAAAAATGAAAAAGGTTTAAGAAACCTATGGGACACGAACAAGTCTACCAAGGTATGCATAATGGGAATCCTATGGAGAAGAAAGTGACAGAGAAAATATTTGAAAAAATATTGTCTAAAACTTTCAAATTTGATGAAATACATGAATCTACACTGAGAAAGCTGAGCGCCGAAGAATTGATGCTTTTGAACTGTGGTGTTGGAGAAGACTCTTGAGAGTCCCTTGGACTGCAGGAGATCCAACTCGTCCATTCTGAAGGAGATCAACCCTGGGATTTCTTTGGAAGGAATGATGCTAAAGCTGAAACTCCAGTACTTTGGCCACCTCATGTGAAAAGTTGACTCATTGGAAAAGACTCTGATGCTGGGAAGGATTGGGGGCAGGAGAAGAAGGGGACGACAGAGGATGAGATGGCTGGATGGCATCACGGACTTGATGGACGTGAGTCTGAGTGAACTCTGGAAGATGGTGATGAACAGGGAGGCCTGGTGTGTTGCGATTCATGGGGTTGCAAAGAGTCAGACATGACTGAGTAACTGAAATGAACTGAACTGAACACCTCCAAGACATTCAGAGGCACCCAGTTGGCTTCACTAAAAATTTTATCAAATATTTAAAGAAGAGTTAACATAAATCCTTCACAAACTCTCCTATAAAAGAGAAGGAAAGGTTTTGTATTATGTGGTCAGTTTGCCCTGATACCAAAGACAAATAAAGATGACACAGGAAAAGAGTATTACAAGCCAATATCCAATGGATAGGTAAGCCTGGCATGCCGTAGTCAATGGGGTTGCAAAGAGTCGGACATGACTGAGTGAATGAACTAACTATCCTTTATGAATACAGATGTTTGGCAAACATTCTAAATAAAATATTATTAAACTGAATCTAACAGCAGATTAAAAGTATTATATACTATGACCAAGTGGGATTTATTCCATGAATCTAGCGGTGACCCAACATAATAATCTGTGTGTAATATAACAATGTATAATACAAAACATTAATAGAATGAAAAAAATCCACATGATCCAAAATTTCAAATGATATAGAAAAAGCCTTTGACAAAATAGAACACCTTTTCATGATAAAGGTACTCAGAAAANCCAACATAATAATCTGTGTGTAATATAACAATGTATAATACAAAACATTAATAGAATGAAAAAAATCCACATGATCCAAAATTTCAAATGATATAGAAAAAGCCTTTGACAAAATAGAACACCTTTTCATGATAAAGGTACTCAGAAAACAAGGAATAACTTTCCAAACCTCATAAACAGCCTCTCTGAAAACCCCATAGCTAATATCCTACTTAATCAAAGGCTGAAAGTTTCCTTTAAGATCAAGCTCAAGGATGTCTGCACTCATCACTTCTTTCCAACATTACTAGAAGTTCTAGCTAAGGAAATCATGCAAGAAAAAGAAATAAAAGGCATCAGAATTCAAAAGGAAGAAGTAAGATAACCTCTACTCATCAGTTCAGTTCAGTTCAGTCATTCAGTCATGTCTGGCTCTTTGCAATCCAATGGATTGCAGCATGCCCGGCTTCCCTGTCCATCACCAATTTCCAGAGCTTACTCAAACTCATGTCCATTGAGTCGGTGATATCACTATATAAATATATATACACATGTCTATGTGTGTACATATATGTATGTATATACATACATAAATACATAGTTTTTCCACAGAAAGAAATAGTTGAAGTAACAAATTCAGCAAACACACCAGAATCAGTTGAATTAGCACTAATGGTGAAAATTTCAAAAAGAAAATTAAGAAAGCAATTCCATCTACAACAGAATCAAAAAAGATAACACAATAAGGAATAAACTTAACCAAGGTGGCAAGAATTATATACCAAATCTTACCAAACATAAGAAGACATAAATAAATGGAAAAACATATATTAAAATGGCAACACTATCCAGAGGGAATTATAAATTCAATACAATCTCTATCAAATTCAAACAGAATTTTCTGCAGAACTAGAAAAGCCCACCTAAAACTCATATGGAATTCCAATGGACTCCACATAGCAAAAACAATCTTGAAAAACAAAGTTGGAAAACTCATACTTTTCCATTTCAAAACTTACTTCAAAGGTGCAGTAATCAAAACAGTGCAATGCTGCCATAAGGACAGACACACAGATAAATGGGATACAACTGGAAGTAATGAAATAAATCCTTTATACTTTTATAGTTGACCAATTTTTGACAAAAGTGCTAAGAAAATAGAAAAGAATAGTCTTTTCAACAAATTCTGCCAGAACAACTAGTTATCCACATCTATAAATGAAATTCTACTCTTTCCTCACACTAAATAAAAAAAGTATCTCAAAATGGATCAAAGACCTAAATGTAAGAGCTAAAGATGATAAAATTCTCAGAAAAAAACTGAGGGATAAATGTCCTTTACTTTGGATTTGGTAATTGATTCTTAGATATGATACCAAAAGCACAGAGACAAAGGAAAATTTAGGCAAATTGGAAATCATCAAAACAAAAAGTTTTGTACATCACAGGACATTATCACAAAAGGTTGAAAAGACAATCAATAGAATGGGAGAAAATATTTGCAAACCATCTATCTGACAATAGTTTAGTATCCAGAATATACCAAGAATAATTACAATGGAACAACAAAATATAACTCATTAATAAAGTACCTCATTTTAAGAAATGGGTGAAACGACTTCAATAGACATTTCTCTGAAGAAGAGATAGAAATGGCCAACCAGGAACATGAAAAGATGTTCATTATCATTAGTAATTCATTTCAGTTCAGTCGCTCAGTCGTGTCCGACTCTTTGCAACCCCATGAATCGCAGCACGCCAGGCCTTCCTGTTCATCACCATCTGCCAGAGTTCACTCAGACTCACATCCATCGAGTCTGTGATGCCATCCAGCCATCTCATTCCTCGGTCGTCCCCTTCTTCTCCTGCCCCCAATTCCTTCCAGCATCAAAGTCTTTTCCAATGAGTCAACTCTTCTCATGAGGTGGCCAAAGTACTGGAGTTTCAGCTTTAGCATCATTCCTTCCAAAGAAATCCCAGGGCTGATCTCCTTCAGAATGGACTGGTTGGATCTCCTTGCAGTCCAAGGGACTCTCAAGAGTCTTCTCCAACACCACACTTCAAAAGCTTCAATTCTTCGGTGCTCAGCCTTCTTCACAGTCCAACTCTCATACCCATACAGGACTATTGGAAAAACCATAGCCTTGACTAGATGGACCTTAGTTGGCAAAGTAATGTCTCTGCTTTTGAATATACTATCTAGGTTGGTCATAACTTTTCTTCCAAGGAGTAAGCATCTTTTAATTTCATGGCTGCAGTCACCATCAGCAGTGATCATTAGTAATTAGGGAAATGCAAATCAAAACCACAATGAGATACTTAACATCGACTCAATGGCCCTGATCTGTTTAAAAAAGGAAAATAAAAAACGTTGTTGACTATGTTGAGAAATTGAAGACCTCATACATTCCTATTAGATTTGTAAAATGTTGCAGCTCTGTGAAAAACAATTTGATGGTTCCTCACAAAGTTAAACATAGAATTACCATACGATTCAACAATTCTATTCAAGGTGTATTAACCAAAAGCATTAAGACTTGATTTTCAAACAAATGCTTGTACACATATGTTGATAGCAGCATTATTTTAATAACCAAAAAGTGGAAACAACTAAAATGTTTATCAACTCATCAATGGCTAAACAACATGTGTTATACTTATTCAATGGAATATTTTTCAGCTATAAAGCAGAGTACTGATACTGCTACAACAGAGATGAACCTTAAAAACATGACGTGAAGTGAAAGAAGCTAGATATGAACAGTCACACACTGCATGATTTTACTCATGTGTAATGTTCAGAGTGGGCATATACATACCCAGTACACAAATTAGTGGCTGACAGGGGATGAGAGGTAGGGGTATGGGTAGTGACTACTTACTGGGTGTTGTATTTTTGAAGGGTGATAAAATATTCTGGAGTTAGACAGCAGTGATGCTTGCACACATTGTAAATGTACTAAAAGCCATTGAACTGTACACCTAAAAATGGTGAATCTTACTTCAATTATACTGAAAAAGAAATCCTCCCCTAATCCATTGCTAAGCTAAATCACTTCAGTTGTATCTGACTCTTTTCAGCCCTAAGGCCTGTAGCCTGCGAGGCTCCTCTGTCCATGGGATTTCCCAGGCAAGAATACTAGAGTGGCTTGCCATTTCCTTCTTCAGGAGATCTTCCCAACTCAAGGATCAAACCTGCATCTCTTATGTCTCCTGTATTTGTAGGCAGGGCTTCCCTTGTGGCTCAACTGGTAAAGAATCTGCCTATAATGTGGGAGACCTGGGTTCAATCCCTGGGTTGGAAAGACACCCTGGAGAAGGGAAAGGCTACACACTCCAATATTCTGACTTTGAGAATTCCATGGACAGTCCATGGACTCTCAAAGAGTCAGACACGACTGAGCGACTTTCACTCTTTACCACTAGCGCCACCTGGGAAGTCTCTGATCCGTTACAATGAAGATTTTGTCCTATATAAATCTATGAAAGCTTTATAATTCTGCCTTTCATATTTAGGTCTCTGAAAAAATTAGAATTGATTCTTGGATATTGTATGGGATAAGAGATCAATTTCACTTCTTTTTTCCCCATAAGGACAGCATGTGGTCCCAGCATCATTTTTTGAAAAAAGAGCTTCTTCATTAATGTGTGGTACAAATTCTGTTATATACCAAGTTGTTGGTATTTTTCAGGCTTCTCTTCTGTTTCATTGATCAAAGTGTTAATTCTTGTACCAGCAATGTACTACTTTATATCATTTTAAGTACTGCTATTTATAGAGCAGATCTTCTCACTTTATTCTTTTCTTATTCAAAGAGGATCTTGGTTATTTTTGATCCTTTGCACTTTCTGTTCTGTATAAATTTTAGAAACACCTTGTCACTTTTCTCTCTCCTCTTAATTAAATACACACATACACACACCACATACAAACTGTTAGGACTTTATTTATTACCTTTGTACAGAAAAAGATAATAAAGTTTTAAAGGATATCCCTCTAATTTACTAAAAAGCATTTACTTCTGGAGGTGTGTCAACGCAAATGAGAATGAGATGAGAGGATGACTGAGGTGGATGCTAATCTTACCTGTATTTCACCTGTATGTTTTAATAAAAAGAATGTACTCATGTATTACTGTACAGTAAAAAAGTTTTAGTAATGAAAATTCTGGAAGGGATGTTTCAAAAATTAAGAAGTGGTAAATATGCTCAACAGCTAGGGAGAACTCAAAAAAAGGAGCATAATGTCTTGTACAGAATTGATAGTGACTAATTTTTTCTTTGATAACAAAGAAGTTGAAGAAGCCAATAACAGAATCATAGGCTCTCTTGAGATAGAAGGAATAGAATAAAACATTAACTCAGAAAAATAGCTTAAGCAGAAAGGACAGTTTTTAGCATTGGCAATCTTATTAATATAAGCAAGAGAGAATAGGGGAAATGAGAAGACTAAAAAAAAAGTAAAGCTCTAAAAATTGCAATTGTTACAGCCACAATAGAGAACAGTATGGAGATTTCTTAAACTAGCAAAAGAATTACCATATGACCCCAAAATTCCACTACTGGGCACATACCTCGTGAAAACCAAAACTGAAAGAGGCGCATGTACTCCAATGTTCGTGGCATCACTATTTACAACAGCTAGGACAAGGAAACAAACTAGATGTCCATCAACAGATAAATGGATAAAGAAGTTGTGATACTTATATATATATATCCAATAGCATATTACTCAGCCATAAAAATAACACATTTGAGTCAGTCCTAATGAGGTGGATGAATCTAGAGCCTGTTATACAGAGTGAAGCAAGTCAGAAAGAGTAAAACAAATATCATATATAAATGTGTATATATGGAATCATGGAGAAGGCAATGGCACGCCACTCCAGTACTCTTGCCTGGAAAATCCCATGGATGGAGGAGCCTGGTANGCACCTCCCGGCGCCCGGGCCCCACTGCAGCCGACGCCTGCGCCGCCGCCCTCTGAGCATGCCCGGTGCCCGGTGGCGCGGTGCCCGCGCTGCCGGGGGTCAGGGGGCCCGGGTTCCCGGGGGCTGGCTGAGGAGCGGGCGCCAGAGCCCTGGGTGTCTCTGGGTCCAAACGGGGTGGAAAATAGAACCGTGGGGAGGGAGCGGAGAGACAACCTACAGCGTTCCTCTCGAGCTGAAGCTCTCCAGCGCTGACCACACACCAGCTCTTTGAAAAGACAATTCTTATTTTTTAGTAGAGAAGGGAGCAGTTGAGAGGCTTGGAGTGAGAGCTCCTTGGGGAAAGCTCGCTGCGCCTGAGAGTTTGCAGCGCCCTAGTCTAGAAGCCCCGGCATCCGGTTGTCGCGCTTCTGAGAAAGCAAGCCCGTTCTACGAGAAACAATGCTTTTACTTCCCAGAATGACAGAAGGCCCCCGAGTGAGTGTGTGTGGAGTGTGTGTGTGGGGTGTGGATGTGGTGTGTGTGGATGTGGGTGTGTGTGGGTGTGTGGGGGTGTGGGAGTGTGACAGACAGCAAAAGAAAGAAAGGTGTCTTACAGATAGAAACTTGCTCATTCAGGAACACAGGGGTAAAGATACTTTTTGCATTCATTCTACAAACATTGCTTATTTCTTTTGAAACAAAGAAAGAGATACCCCCCTTCAGAACAGATCAGATTTAAAAGACATGTAATACCAGTGGTTGAGAGGGTGAGGAGGAACTGGAGATTTCATCCATTGCTGCAGAGAATAAAAAATGGTAGATCCACTTGGAAAAACAGTTTCTTATGAAGTTAAACATTTACTTATCACAAAACCCAGAAGTTCCACTTCTAGGCATTTGCCCATGATAAATGAAAATGTATCTTCACACAGACTTGTTCAGTAATGCTCATAGTTAGCTTTCTTCATCATACCCTAGAACTGGAAATCACAAATGTCAGTCAACAAGTAAATGGATAAACAAAATGTGGTATGTCCAACTATGGAATAGTATTCAGTAATTTAAAAAAAAAAGAATGGGTGTACAACCACACAGACAAATCACACAGACTCTAAGCCTAGTGAGAAAAGCTGGACACAGTGGTCTCCATATAGTACAATTCTATTCGAGGGATTCCAGAACAGGCACTCAGTCTGTGTTGACACAGGAGGCTGCCTGTGGCCAGGAGTGGGCAGAGATTGACAGGGAAGGAAACCAGGGGACTTCTGAGAGTGATGGAAATGTTCCATATCATGTGTGTACACAATACAGAATTGTAGAACTGTACACCTAAAATGAGTATGTTTTATTGTAGGTAAATTATATCTCAATAAAGTTAATTTTAAAAAACAAGAAACAGAATATGAACAAAGAAGGAGGGAAACAGTCTTTTCTCTTAAGTGTTTGTACTTTCTTCCTCTGCCCCTGAGGCTTCCAAGGCCCAGTGTTTACAAACTTGGTCAAAATATTACCCAAAATATGATGGGGAAATTTGCTACTAAATACATCAGTGCATTCAAAAACTGTATTGATTAGCAGCTGTATGCTAGACGCTATGATAATCACCAAGGATAATCTGGTGAACGAGCGTCCTAACTCCTGCTCTCTTTTGGGTGTTTTGGCTGATCCTTGGAAGCCAATTGATGAAAGTGAAAGAGGAGAGTGAAAAAGTTGGCTTAAAGCTCAACATTCAGAAAATGAAGATCATGGTATCTGGTCCCATCACTTGATGGAAAATAGATGGGCAAACAGTGGAAACAGTGTCAAACTTTATTTTTCTGGGCTCCAAAATCACTGCAGATGGTGATTGCAGCCATGAAATTAAAAGACGCTTAACTCCTTGGAAGGAAAGTTATGACCAACCTAGATAGCACACTCAAAAGCAGAGACATTACTTTGCCAACAAAGGTCCGTCTAGTCAAGGCTATGGTTTTTCCAGTGGTCATGTATGGATGTGAGAGTTGGACTGTGAAGAAAACAGTGCCGAAGAATTGATGCTTTTGAACTGTGGTGTTGGAGAAGACTCTTGAGAGTCCCATGGACTGCAAGGAGATCCAACCAGTCCACTCTAAAGGAGATCAGTCCTGGCTGTTCATTGGAAGGATTGATGCTGAAGCTGAAACTCCAGTACTTTGGCCACCTCATGTGAAGAGTTAACTCATTGGAAAAGGCTCTGACGCTGGGAGGGATTGGGGACAGGAGGAGAAGGGGACGCCAGAGGATGAGATGGCTGGATGGCATCACTGACTCGATGGACATGAGTTTGAGTAAACTCCAGGAGTTGGTGGTGGACAGGGAGTCCTGGCATGCTGCAATTCATAGGGTCATGAAGAGTCGGATGTGACTGAGTTACTGAACTGAACTGAAATGGAAGCCACTTGCTACAAAGAATCTCTTTAAAGACTGACTTGTTTCATTTTGATCATATGTCCCTAAACTGAAACCTGAGTATATTGTCCAAAGACCCTCTATCAGTGGCCTTTGCTTGCTACATGCAGAAAGCCACATCACATTCTCACATTGCTCCTCTCTGCTCTAGAAAACAGCAACACAACTCCACTGGCAGCATTACTGCCCTTCTCAATTGTGCTTATAATTCATCCTACCAGGCTTGTTCTTCTCTCTTTTCTGTCTGTTATTCCTCCACTGACTGCCACAATCTCACAGTTATCTACTGAAAAGATTAGTGGTCTATTAGGTTTTACACCAGAGTGACATAGGAAGGTAAGACAGATCAGAAATATGCCTTCTAGAAGAGGGGTTTGGAGGATTAGAAATAGACTCTAGGGTAAGTGAGAAGATAGACTCAGCCTCTTCATAGTGGCTGATTGCATCATCTCTCTGTATTCCCTGTCCCTCTCTGTATCCAAACATTTTGTCATGTGACCATATAGTGACCTGTGTATTCACGCCACTGATATCAGCCAATGAGAGGTTAGAAGATGTGACCTAAGAAAAGGTTTGAAATATACTTGTGAAGATGGGCTGAAGTATACTTGCCCTCTTGGATTTCTGATTACTGCCATGAGATAAATGTGTCTCAAGGAGCCATATGGGGCAGATGTAGGCCCAACCTACAGCCTGGAAGCAAATCCAGTAGAACCCATCTTAGGCCTGCCAGAACCCAGCCACTGCAGACTTGTGAGCATGACAGTATATGCTCATTGTTGAGTCTACCAAGCTGGCCAGGGCCTACAGGATCATTTGTTAGGCACCGTTACTGTGGAAGTAGCTGGTTGAGTCATCCAGCTAGTATTCCTGATCTTTCCCAGCTATTGCTTGTTGCTGTGAATGTAAGGAGAGTAAAGCTGTAGAATTCTGAACAGTGTTTGGCTTCAAGACAAACATGGACGGTGAGAGCTTCTTCTGCCAGCAGAAGGATGTAGTTTGATCCAGGAGAGCTGTGGGATAACCTTCTTCAACCTGTAAGATGAGGCTTGAGGCAACTTGTTTCAACTCCCTCATTTTCCACACCTCTGCTTAAGATACAAGACAGAAGTAGTTCTAAAGGTGGGGATTTTTGCCATGCAAAAGGTTCAGCAAGAACATCCAAAATTGTGTGAGCCAGGCCTGTGATCCATCAAGTTCAGTGCTCTGTTCTGTTTTTAAAACAAGAGAAAGGCCTGTTTTATGTGAGAGCACAGAATTGCCCTCGGGAATGTTCGCCTTGGGGAGTTGGCAAAGCTAACCTTTATTGAGTATTCTCCATATGCCAGGGCACTGGGCTAAGCACCTCCCAGATATTCAACAGCATAACACTTACTATGCAACAGCAGCCTCCCACCCTCTTTTCTTTGGTAAACAAACCATGGTTTGGTCAGGTAGCAACGTGTTCAGGAGAGGGGGCTCCTCCTCTTCCCAGGAAATGAACTCTGATAGGTCTATTGGTCTAAACCAATTATAGAATCACATTTCTCCTTCTCTGTGGTTGGTTTAGATGGCCATTAGGAGACCCTGGTATGCCCAGTGGATTAAGGGACATAGAGTGTGTTCCTCTCCCTGACTCTGTCTGTCTCCATCACCCTGTAAAGAGGACAGCCAACTAGAAACCGACAAAAGCCTGATCAGTCCTTCATGAGACTGTTAACCCTTTCAGCATCTCTAGAATTCCTGGTAAATGAGGCACTGAGTGTCTTTATTGCTTAAGCCTGGGGCCGTTTTATTGTTATAAAATTGGGATTTGGAGAAGTGAATTGACCTGCTTAAGATTACCCAACTTGGAACCAGGTTTAAGACCTATGATATCTGACTTGAGAACTTAACTCTTAACCACCGTGCTAGGCACCTCTAGAACTAACAACTCAGATCTGAGTAGTTGTCCCCTATTGAATTGCAGTGTAATGTAAATAATCCCAATTCTTCTAGAACACTAGTATGTCGCCCAGTCTCTCAGCAGTTCATCACTCACTTGAGGCATGCCACCGTGGGAAGGAAGGGGGTTTTGATTTGAGCAGCTGGCTCTTAAAGAGCCAGCTCACCAATGACTAGCTGTGTGACAATGGGAGAGTATCTTCCCCCTTCTGAAATACATAAGCCTTACATATTAATAGTAATTAATAATGGTGATGAAAGCCTACTATGTGCCCGGCACGCTTCTAAAGTTTTA
This sequence comes from Neotragus pygmaeus, assembly GCA_006410875.1. NCBI lineage: Eukaryota > Metazoa > Chordata > Mammalia > Artiodactyla > Bovidae > Neotragus > Neotragus pygmaeus. The sequence continues at coordinate 94,750 of SJYV01010954.1, read as the reverse complement.
CACTTTTAATGCATTAATCTTCACATTAACCCCAGGAACTGGTTTATCATTATCATCTCCATTTTATAGTAGAAAAAATTGAGTCAGAGCAGGCTTAACTACATGTACAAGATTTTTCCAGCTAGTAAGTGGAAGAACCAGAAATAAATCCCAGGTGACTTGGCCCTGGAGGAGACATTTAAATGCCACACTATGCTATCTTGAAGAGTTATTGTGATTATCAAATGAAATCATGTACGCTAGTCTCTATACACAATGCTAATCAATAATAGTTAATGCACTTATAATTATTCTAAAATTGTACTATATTGCTTTTGTGTGCTCTAGAATAACATTTTATGAGCATTATTCAAAGACAGCATCCTAATTCTGTGGTCTGTGATTTCGTCAACTTATTTCTCCCTGCACTGATTCTATAAACTTTAATCATATCCATTTTCATCTCTAACCTTCTAGAATTCTAAAAATTCTTTTCCATTACCAATAAATGAGTTCTAATTGCATCCAAGCATCAGGGTTCCTCTCAGTTCAGTTCAGTTCATGTCTGACTCTTTGAAACCCCATGGACTGCAGCTTGTCAGGCTTCCCTGTCCATCACCAGCTCTCAGAGCTTGCTCAAACTCATGTCCATCCAGTCAGTGATGCCATCCAACCATCTCATCTTCTGTCGTCCCCTTCTCCTCCTGCCTTCAATCTTTCCCAGCATCAAAGTCTTTTCCAATGAGTCAGTTCTTCATTGGGTTCCTCTATCTTTTTGGAAATAACGCAGAGATATGGAGGAAAAAGTGGCCAGAACCAGCTTTCTCATAATCACATCTCGGTTACATTAAATAGTCTTTGGTACATAAAACCTTCCACCTGTGCTGCTCCATGCTCTTCCCCTGCCTGCCTATCTGGAATGAAGATGACCCCCACAGTGACCTTGAGGTTCACACGTTGAAGAGACAGAGTCTCAGTCAGCCTGGTCCCTGAAAGACACAGGCTGAATGTCATGCGACCACTTGCACAATACAATTCTGTAAACAAGAGTTAAACTTTTAGAGTACTCAAGCTAATAAGTAAATGTCATTCCCATCATTATTACCATTATTAAATTTCATATCAATATGAGATAAGATTTGAACATCCTAGATGGTAAGTAAGAATGGGCATTGTGATGAAATTGCCAAGTTCTGACTCAGTGAGTTCTATTATCAAGTAAAACCCTAAGATGGGGCAAGGACTCAAAAAAAATAAAAAAGACAGCTTAAAATTATCACCAGTGTCTGGAGAAAAGCTATGCTTTTCCTTCCCCAAGGGCTCTCGCTTGAACCCTTTCTTAATAGCACAATGCATTTTCTCTAAATTCTATCACTAAAAAGAAAAAAAAAAGCTTTCAGATTGCTTTAGTTATGTTACAAAAATGGTAGTTTCTTTTCCTTCTTGAAAAACAAGAAAAATGACCTGATATTCATTTACACTCTATTTTATCCTTCATTTAAAGTAAAAGCTTTCACTGAAATCTGTCTGATCATCTTAAAAAAGCATTTGGGGGAAAAAAAATTAGAAGCACAGATCCAAAAATGTCTAAAGAGAGACAGTCTAGGAATTCAATTTCACAGAAGATGCAGCTGTTAGAGTGCACGGCCCTTGGAAGCAATGCCTCAGGACAGGAAGCATCAAAGAAGGACCACTGCACGTCACCTGTTTCTCTCCTGCCATCTCCAGACCCCCTGATAGAGTGGTGAGACACCCAGGTCTCCTGAATCATTTTATCTTCTCTGTTCTATAAAGTAATGTCAGAACCCCCCTAATCCTCTCTTACTTCAAATATCAACATAACCACCAATCTTTAGGTCCCTAGGGATATCTCACCAGAATTTAAAGGAAATGTGTTACTTTTGAGCTTTTGAATATATGAATGAATTAATCAACATTAAAAAAATATTTTGGCCTACTGACTAGTTTCAGATAATAATTCTCCACCTAATTAAACTGAAGTTAAATTTTCTAATTTTGAGCCTCTTCTTCTTATGGAAAGAGTTCAATCACCATTTACTGGTACTGCTGCTGCTGCTGCTGCTAAGTCACTTCAGTCGTGTCCGACTCTGTGTGACCCCATAGACGGCAGCCCACCAGGTTTCCCCGTCCCTGGGATTCTCCAGGCAAGAACATTGGAGTGGGTTACCATTTCCTTCTCCAATGCATGAAAGAGAAAAGTGAAAGTGAAGTCGCTCAGTCATGTCCGACCCTCAGCAACCCCATGGACTGCAGCCTTCCAGGCTCCTCCGTCCATGGGATTTTCCAGGCAAGAGTACTGGAGTGGGGTGCCATTGCCTTTTCTGACATACATAAAATATAGATAATCATCTTTTTGTATTTTCCCAATCTTTTAACAAACAAGAACATGACTTTGGTTCCCATCTGAACTTCTCTTTTCTGGCATTCTCTCATTTCACTATGGTTGCTCCACCTTAGGGGTCTAAGAGCAACCTTTTCCTTTATAATCAATCATACAATTATATAAAACATAGAAAAACAGTGGGGAAAGATGCTCCTCATGGAGTCTCTATTAGAGAGAGTCCGATTTCCTATCCAGTATCCATTTTCCTAGAGATCAAAANGGGGTGCGGGTGGGGGGTAGGATTTGAAACCAGAGGGCAGGAAGAGACCAAAGAAAGAGGCAGACATTCCAGATTGGTAGGTGGCAGGTTAAAAAGCAAGGGAACCTATTGGATTGGCCCAAAAGTTCACTTTATTTTAAGTAATAGACATTTGTTTTTCACCAATAACTTTATTGAACAACATATTCACTAACCAAACAAAATTTTTGTCCAATCCAACATATACCTGGTTTGTCTCCGGCACTGGAAGAAGAGTGGATCTACCCACTGGCCCACCAGAATTGTAAACTTTATACTTAATGGGGTTCAGTCAGATGACCCATCCAGATGGCCTCAACAACTCAGTCCTTCCGGGGCTGCATTCTGGACAACTGCTCCCACTGTGAAAGGTGGGCAGAATGTACATTTCAGGGACAGGAGATGGGGCAGGTAAAAAGTCTCCTGTTGCTCAGATTTGGCTTGTGGGTAAACAGGTCACATCTTCTTGATGACCTCCTGCAACAAACTCCCATCAAATCAGGGATGGCTGTGTGCTTTGTTCACTTGCCCTCCTTTCTGATTCTTGCTGCATTGAATGCTTACTTGAGGGCTGAACTTGCAGCCATGAGGTAACCTTTAGAATGGAAGTCAGAAAATAGACAGGTAGATCAAAAAGATAGAAGTCCTTGGTTCTTCCAACAATCACATCACCAAGACCACCAAGATGTTAACTCAGGAAAAAAAAAATTCTATCTTGTTTAATCCCTACATTTTGGGGGTGGGGGCATGGGTTTCCGCCTCTGCAGCCACAGCCAGCCCTGACTGACACAGAAGCAAACATGAACACGCTAGTAGCTTCTGATGCTGTAGTTTTGTTCCTCATCAGTTCTCTAAATGACTTTCAGTGCTCTGTGCCAGCAGGTTATGAAAAATGTCTTTTGTTTTTTCATGTATTTCCTCGGGGTTTCTGTTCCTAAAGAAATTGCTGGTTTTCAGTCATTCCACCAAATTCAGGATGAGGGTAGAACACTAGTTTTTGTGGAAAAGAATTATGCTCAAAGTATTTGTGAGGTTAAGTAATAAGAGAGATGGCATAGTGATGCATTTTATTAAAAATAAGTCCCAATGCTACTATAGCAGCTACATAATTAGAGATGGATGTTGCCATGTATGTCAAGCTATGATGATTTACAGAGACTGTGAACTTGTGCTTTTTCTAACTTGCATACCATCTTTTACTTTAATGCTGACATTATAATATGCTAGGGAATTGACAGGGCTTCCTGGGTGGCTCAGCAGTAAAGAATCTACCTGCAATGCAGGAAACACGAGTTCAATCCCTGGTTTGGAAAGATCCTCTGCAGAAGGGCATAACAACCCACTCCAGTATTCTTGCCTGGAAAATGCCATGGACAGAGGAGCCTGGCAGACTACAGTCCACAGGGTTGCAAAGAGTTGGATACGACTGAGCACACATACAGAGAATTAACAGAATAAGGGTTTCATTCTTTATCATACTAAATAGCATGACTGAAAGGAAAGAAATACATTTCAGCTTCCTTTTAATTTTAAAGACATAAATAAATAATCCCACATCTTTGTCGATCCAGCTTTGTAATGCCAAACTGAATAATGTTGAGCTGAAATTTTGTATTCACAAAATGAGTACCAGGTTAGCACTTTAAGGCAGAAAAAAAATTGAGTCAAATTGTACATGTATTTATTGGGTAAATACTGATATTTTATGAACATATATGCATTTCCCTAATATAGATTACCTCCACTGGTATGCATTAAATAGCAGATTCCCTTACACAAATGTGTACAAAGAGCAGAGAACAGCTAAGCCAAGGAACCAATGGCAGTGACTATGTCACAAATTTTAAAAGAAAAATAACTTGGAAAATGTTTTACTTAAAATTGTAATAAAAAATTCAAATTATAAATTTGAAGATGCAAAGCATCCACTTTACTTGACTACAGAGAAAAAAATGAAAATGCCCTAAAAAGAAGTAGTCACCTTTGTTTGGAAAAACAGTTAAAAAGACAAGTTAACTTGTAAATAGACAATGGAGGGAACTGCTCCCTTTCAAATAAAATGTGTATTTTGTTATTTGAGCTATGTTGTTGCCATTGCACCTTCCAAAGGATGAAACAACGTAAGATTTGCAATCACCCTGTATTCTAATTCTAATCTTACCAACTGAAGATAGTAATATTCTCTCCTGTCACCTAGTCAAATTAATTTATTAGGAAGACTATCTTTAGTTGTATGGCAGGATAGATGGGCAAATATTTTAAGGTCAGAGAGTAAATATTTTAAGCTTTGTGGGTCACATGATCTTATCACTATTCAACTCCATCCCTGTAGAACTGAAAATAGCTATAGACAGTATGTACATAAAAGAGTGTGTCTGTGTTCCAATAAAACTGTATTTACAAAACAGGTTGAAGGCAGGATTTGGCCCATAGGCTGTAGTCTGCAAACTTCTGTTCTATAGGAAGAAAAATATTCAAGACTTCTTGAACCTTTCTCTGAAAGTAATTGAGCAATTATCGCATCATAAATGTCCCATTTGTTTCTCTGTGGCATGGAATGTGTAGCTCCAATAAATTCTACTAGTAAACTATAAAGAAGTAAGTCCACAAAAAGCAGATCAAAATCAAAATATATTCTATATATGAAGATAAGCAACTGTCTGAACTAGGTGAATATAAGTGAATATAAAATGTGGCCCATAACAACCCTTACCAACAAAAACAGACTGGCAATAGCAAAACCTGCAATAATGAAAATCTAAGGAAATCATCTCGCAAAATCGTGTTGCCCATAAAATAATTTCCATATATCTAATTGGTAATTATTCAGATTAACCCTTCTTGCAAATATGAGAGAAATTCAGCTGTTAAAATAGCACTTCTCAGTGTTATTAAATAAATTTGAATAAATATATGCACCCAGCATATAGAGATACAGAGTTCAATTCTCACTAAATATGGCTAACATATGTTCTCTGGGGTTTCTCTTCAACTCCATACTTACCCAAGGATAGCACAATCTCTTAAAAGATATAAACTGAGTTCCTACTGTGTGGTAGGTAATCGATTAAACTCTTAAGCTCTATACCTATTTTTCTCTCTTTTATGGCAGCATAGGAAACTTAGCTATCTAGTCAATGAGAATCTTATGATATCATTTAGCACCTAACTATTCAATTTGTATTCTATAGACCAGCAACAGCCTTGGGGCACTTTTTAGAAATACAGAATCTTGGGCCCCACCTCAGACCACTGTATCATAGTGTGCTTTTATCCAAAGCCCAGGGGATTGGTATGCATGCGGGACATGCATGCATGCAGTAAAGTGCCTCTGTAGTGTATCAGTATCATAGGCAAGCGATTCTCCAGTATACTGAAGTCCTGATTCCAACTTCCTAAGTAACCAATTTCTTCCTAAGGAATATCTTGGCATTGAGGAGAATCTATTTTATTATACATAAAATATTAAATCATATACATCTTTAGCCTCACTTCCTGAGTTGTGTGTTCTTTACAGAATAGCTGAAGTCAACTTCATATAATGTCACACTTTAAACTTTGATGGGCTGTTAAAGTTGAGCAACATATCCATGTTGACTCCACACTCCATGGGCAACATACCAACTGGCTAGCTGCAGATGTTAGGATATGTTTAATGGTGCTATTGTGGAAAACTAAGGTTGCACCTCATGAGAAAGCTAACATGCTGCTTAATTTCTATGCTCAGAGAATTATTTGTCTTGATGCAATCTCTCTTTTTCATCCCTGAGCATTGGGAGTATTGATTTTTTTTTCTGGTAGTAAAATAACCAGTGCTACTCCAAAAAATGCACTACTTGCTAATTGTTGATATTTGAATATTTAAATATTGAGATTTTCTGTTTACATAATGATTTTTCTCCTTTGTATGTGTTTAATTTCTGATCCCTCATTTAGGCAAAGATATAGATTTTGATGAGATCAATTATTATCTTGTTTCATTTTTGGAAGCATTTTTTAAATAATAAAATATGTTCTATATTTGCACAATTGTTTTTTATTCTAGAGAAATGACAGAAGAAGGTTGGTCACTGCTTCTTGTGGACTAGCCTTAGCTATAAAGTTGCTTGGCAGGTTTGGGTTCTCAAGAGTGTGAGATTAAATCTACAGACAAAAGTTAGACAAAGAACTGCAGTACTCACACATAGGGGGAATATATGTTTCATGACTAGAAAATACTAGTAATTGCTTGGTGATAGTGATGAATATCTGTGTGTGTGTGAGAGAGAGAGAGAATGTTCATGTTTAAAAACTATCAAACACCTGCTTATTTGGGGAAATATTTGTCTTCATTTTCCAATAAAAGCAATGTCATGGATACACTGCTTTTATTTAGATTTTATATTCATCAAATTGTACAAATTCTGTTTTTAAGTGTCAAATGAATTTATAGAGCTTCTCATAGGTGCAACTTCCTATCCCAACCCCACCCAATTTCCCTCTCTTCAAATATAAGTACTTTTAATTGTGTCATCTGATTCTTTTGATGATTAGCTGCGTATCATTGAACAGTACATTTTGATCATGACTGACTGATTCACTCTGTCCCCTATCTGTTGACTTCTCAATATGGAAGATAAAGAATTTGCTTTTTATCATCATCCTTTCCTCATCTTTCCTCTGCCCTCATTATTCCACTATAAATGTAGGTATATCTTAACTTTGGTTAGCTTTATATTTCATATTTATGTTATGAGTACTAATCATACATATGTGTATGCATATATATATATATATATTATAGTCATAGCTGAGTCAAGCAACTGTCATAATTACTGTTCGTTTCCTGCACAATATTTTCCCTATACCTTGTTTTATCACTTGGTCAGATTGTTTTTTTACTTATTGCTAACTCCATAAAGTTGGAGCCTCAGCTGACATCTCATAACATGTGGAAACATGTTGACAGTCTCTCAATCTTTTTCATGAAGATGTCTTCCCTGGCACTTCTGACCCTCTTCAATCTGAATCCTCAGTCCAGATCTTTGTTCCACTATCTTCTCAGGCTGCTTCTTCAGAAGGTTGAGAGTGGATTACCTTTGCCTTGTTACTGTGCTGGAACTTCCAATTCTTTTCTTCCTCACTTTTGCTTAACCCTTTGGTTTCAAGAATTTTATCTTTATGCACTTCCTGAGAAAGTATGGAAGAGAGATATATTATTTGGGACCTGATATGTATAAACATATTGATGTTTTCATTCCACCCTTCAAACTTAATTGATATTTTGGCTGAACAGAAAATTCTAATTTAGAAATTATTCCTCTCAGAATTTGGAAGGGTTTGTCTTTTAGCTTCCAGCATTAAAAGCTAGTTCTCTTTCTTGACTTCCCTTGTGAATAATTTTTTTTTCTTTCTTAAAATTTGTTGGACTTTCTCTCTGCCCTCAATGTTCTGAATTTACAGGAACTTTGGACTTTGGTTTGGATTATTTTTATTCACTACACTGGGCATCCATTGAGTTCTTTCAATTTAAAAAATGGTGTTGTAATTCTGAAAAATGTCCAAAAATTTTTTATTTATTACTTCCACATCTCAATTTCCCTCCTTCTGAAACACCTCCTATCTGGAATGTTGGACTTTCTGGGTTGTTTGTGTAATTTTCTTATCTTTTCTCTCTGCCTGCTTTATCTTTTTGTTTTACATCCTATGGTATTTTCTAACTTTACCTTCCTTCTCTCTTCTGTTTCAGTTTTCCTCTTGTTGTGACTTTTAAGGAGCTCTTTTTTTGTTCTCTGAATAATCATTTTTATAGCATCTTGGCTTCATTTCCAATTCCCTCCAGTATATTTAGCTGACTTTTTATTTTTAAAGTCTTCTGGTGGCTGGTCTTTGTTCCTGCCTGGTTATTTCTCCTGCTTACTTTGTGTCTGTCTTTCATAACAGAAACTTCCCACAAATATCTGGTGATTTCTGGCTGCTGGTCTATTTAAGAGAGAGGAGCAAAAAGTGGAAGCAGTGACAGACTTTATCTTCTTGGGCTCCAAAATCACTGTGGATGGTGACTGCAGCCATGAAGTTAAAAGACGCTTGCTGCTTGGAAAGAAAGCTATGACAAACCTAGACAATGTATTAAAAACCAGAGACATCACTTTGCCAACAAAGGTCCGTATAGTCAAATCTATGTTTTGTTTTGTTTTGTTTTTCAGTAGTGGTGAATGGGTGTGAGAGATGAACCATTAATGTAGGCTGAACAACAAAGAATTTATGCTTTTGAATTGCGGTGCTGGAGAAGACTCTTGAAAGTCCTTTGAACTGCAAGGAGATCAAACCAGTCATCCTAAAGGACGTCAACTCTGAATATTCATTGGAAGGGCTGATGCTGAAACTCCAGTACTTTGGCCACCTGATGCAAAGAGCCAACTGATTGAAAAAGACCTTGATGCTGAGAAAGATCAAAGGCAGGAGGAGGAAGGGGGCAACAGAGGGTGAGATGGTTGAATGGCATCACCGACTCAATGGATGTGAGTTTGAGCAAACTCTGGGATATAGTGGAGGATAGAGGAGCCTGGCTTACTGCAGTTCATGGAGTCACAAAGAATCAGACATGACTTAGCAACTTAACAATGGCAGCAGCAGCAAAGAAAAATAAAAACTAATTAAAACTTATAAAGTCACGGACAAAGCTTAGGAAATATGGCTTGCTCTGTAGGGTGATCAGATTGGAATATTTCCTGGTGTAAACTTCAGTATCAATATTTTTAGTTTTTCCTCTTATGTTAGTCAGATTTCTAAGCAAAAATTTCTCCACAAGTTACTATGAGTATATTTTAAACAAAGCATAAGCTTTTGAAAGCTTATTTATTGAAAGCTCACTATGACCTTATGTATATTACTTCATGCATTATTATAATAATCACATTAAATAAGTAACATTATTATCCCCCATTTAGATGTGAGAAGATGAGGTTTAGGAGGGGAACTACTCCCTTGTCGTGTTTTCATGCTTAGTCACTTCATTTCACGCTGTCTGACTCTCTGTGACCCCATGGACTGGAGCCCGCCGGCTCCTTTGTCCATGGGCTTCTCCAGGCAAGAATACTGGAGTGGGTTGCCATGCCCTTCTCCAGGGGATCTTCCTGACCCTGGGGTCAAACCCGGGTTTCTTGCATTGCAGGTGGATTCTTTACCAACTGAATCACTGGGGAAGCCCACCCCCTTATCAGTGTCATCTAAGTAGCAGCATAGGAGCTAGGACTTAACTCTTAAGCTCAGCTTTCTCCTCTGCATCCTTAAAGGCTATTATTATTTTAAAATGTTACAAATATCTCACTCAATACATGAATTCAGTGAACAAAAAGCTACAATAGACAATCAGTTAATGTTCAGTAAATAAAAGCCAAACAGAACTCTGAAACAGAAAGCTACATAAGATTTTAATCCCCAAACATAGCCTTGTAGATTGTCACAGGTCATTGAGTTCAAAGGCAGTTCAACAAGCTGAAGAGATGGAAAATCTGAGAGAAACAAGAATTCCAGTTAGAATTTTGGACAGTGAAATATTAGAGTAACAGTAGTTTCCTCATATAAGCCACTAAGTGTATGTTATATACACTATCTGACATTTTTAATCCTGACCAGAATGAGTAAAGCCCTGTAGGTTGCAGAATAACATGGAAGTTTTATTCCTACTTCATGGCTGCTATATTTTAATTTCAAACTTTCTCTTAGGAATGACCATGGCCAGGCTGTATTTTGAAACATCTAAAACCATCAGTGGGGTTATAGTCACTGTTTTCTCAATTATATAATTTTAATTTTTCAGCTTTGATTTTTTTAAAAATTTCATTGATGTATAGTTGATTTACAATGTTGTGTTTAATCTCTTCTAGAGAGCAAAGTGACTCAGTTTTATGTATATGTATTTTTCATATTCTTTTCCAATTATGGCTTATCACAAGATGTTAGACATAGTTCCCTGTGCAATACAATAGGACTTTGTTGTTTATTCATCCTATATATAATAGTTTATATCTGATTTAGCTGAATTTATTATAATTATCTAGTTTTACTTTCCTAATAATATTTTTAACACTTTATTTTTTTTAATTGAAGGATAATAGCTTTACAGAATTGTGTTGTTTTCTGTCAGACATCAACAAGAATCAGCCGTAGGTACACCCACATCCCCTCCCTCGTGAGCCTCCCTCCCCATCCCCCTCCTCTAGGTTGTCACAGAGCCTCTGTGTGAATTCCCTGAGTCACACAGAAAGTTCTCACTGGCTATCTATTCTACATATGGAATTCTAAGTTTCCATGTTACTCTCCCCACCCATCTCACCCTCTCCCTCCTCCTCATGTCCATAGGTCTGTTCTCTCTGTCTGTTTCTCCGTTGCTGCCCTGAAATAAATTCATCAGTACCATCTTTCTAGATCCCATACATATGCATCAGTATACATTATTTATATTTTTCTTTCTGACTCACTTCACTCTGTATAATAGGCTCTAGGTTTATCCACCTCATTAGAACTAACTCAAATGCATTCCTTTTTATGGCTGAGTAGTATTCCATTGTGTACATGTACCACAAGTTCTTTACCCATTCATCTATAGATGAACCCTAATAATATTTTTAATTTTATTTTTTCCATATTTATGAAGATACAGGCAAAAACCTTTGTTATTAACAAAGGCCAAGCAAAAATATATTATTTCCATTGATCTAAATTCCTCTTTGAAGCCCCATATTTAAATGAAGAAGCAAAGGCTTGCAAATAATCCACCAGCTTCCCCGTCTACACACACACCTTTTAGTGTTAAGCTATGAATGATTGCACTATATAACCACCCTTTGTACAAAGGCCTGCATTTCCAAATATGATTAAGTAAAGATAACTTTCCTCCCTCTAAAAAATAAGCAAATGAGATGGAAGTTTTCAGAAAATGACATATGTTTATTCTGAAAATTAAATCCAATACATAAAATAAATAGTCTTAAGAATTATCCTGTCATAAAGGTGTCAGAGAAAGGTGTCACACCACCAATTACTGTATCTGATTTGATTGCTTAGGTTGCCCAAGTGAAATATTCCAGATGTTAGAAAATGTAAGTCAGCCAAACTTGTACATCCATAAAAATAGATGACATGTTTTATCCCTCTAAGTACAAATTTGGCTTGCTGCATGCAGATCGCTTGTTGCAGTGGCATGTTGGCATAGCAATGTCCAAATTCTGAAACCTTCCAGATGTTTATAAGCCTTTGCTTATTGCTCACAGGACAATTTAGGTTGAGTAGTATGGAAGGCTAAATGCCAAAATGGCTCCAATTCTCTCACTCCCCCTGTGTCTGTACACTGCAATGTGATAATTTGGAGCTTCTCCCATGCAGCAGTGGAGTCTTTATCTACCCCTCAAATCTAGCCTGGCATTGTAACTTGCTTTGCCTCCCCCCCCAAAAAAATATGCAGAAGTGGCAATAGACCACTTTTGAGCCCAAGCCACAACCCTGTCTAGCTATGATGAACATAAGCCCCAGTTAACCTGCTAAACCGCATGGAAGAAACCAATGAAGAAAAGCTTAGTCATTCCAGCTGAATCTATCCAAAATAGCTTAGAGCCAGTCCACCTCCAAACATGCATTAGACCCCTGCCAAGGTCAACACTGTTGCCTCCCAACCCATAGCTGACTACAGACATGAGTGTGTCCAGCCAAGCCAGCTGACCCCGTACTCAAAAGCAATCATAAATGTCTGCTTTTTTAAACCACTGGCTTTTGAAGTGGTTTATAAGACACAATTGTAGCAGCAATAGATAAATTATGGGTACAGATACCCCTAGCTTGTATAATATACATATATATAAGTCTTTAGCATTCTTTCTCTTTGCAAATCCAGGCTTCTTCCACTTGACCAAAGTCACTTAGGTCACGACTTTCACATTTTCTTTTTAGAAATTCTGAAAGATTCCATTTTCACAGATTAGAATCCTGACTCTAATATTGATCAAGAGTAACACAACAGTATTTACGCAACATGAAAATTAACTGATGTTTCAAATATTATGACTCACCATCTGCACTAACCTAAAAAGTAACATTCATTTTTATGACTCCATTTTTTTAAAAGCACTTCTGGTTCTAGAGAAAATTCACGAAATAAATTCTGATTACCCTTATTTCTTACATAGAAAAAAAGTCTAAATCTTAAAAGTAAAGTAATTTTTCCTTTATCATGCAACTTTCATGACTGGTTAAAATAAAAGCACATTTCCTTTATTTTGAGCTTAAAAAGGCTTAGAGGTTAAAGCGTCTGCCTCCAATGCAGGAGACCCGGGTTCAATCCCTGGGTCGGGAAGATCCCCTGGAGAAAGAAATGGCAATCCACTCCAGTATTCTTGCCTGGAGAATCCCATGGACGGAGAAGCCTAGTAGGTTATAGTCCACGGGGTCGCAAAGAGTCGGACATGACTGAGTGACTTCACCTTCACCTTCACCTTCCTTTATTTTAATTAATACATTGCTACTTCATGAACCCCAGGCACTATTCTGGAGAAAACAAAAGGCAAATGTAAGCCCTTTCAAATATTTAAAATTTATGTTTAATAACTGTATTTAATAACTATGTATTATGCAGTTATATTATCTTTTAATTAGGTAGCACTTCAGAGACTTCCAAACCCTGGGGACTCAGGAAGGGAAAATAAATGCTTCCTACCCATAGATGGAAATACCAAACTTTGCAGAGGTAACAAGTTCACAGGGTCATACAGTGGTGGAACCAGATGTATTTCATCCCAATTTTTAGACATTGTTACCAGAAGCTTGAGTCTGACCCTTTGCTTGAAAGAGATTTATTCAGGTCACTTCCTTAATATTCTGTGTGTACACGTTGCACACCAACACAGCTGAGCTCATCATGGCCCAAGAGGAAAAGCCACGCCAAGTAAGTTAAAGGGGAAACTACTGCTGGATGAGCAGTGTTGAGAATTTTCAAGCTCAGACTCATTTGGACACACCACACAGAAGAACCTATTCATGAAGCAATAGACCAAACTGATTCATTGGCTTCTGTGGTGTGTGTTGTTTGGAGTTCATAGTCAGAACAATCTTTGAATAAGTATTTTGTTCTCTCAAAAAAATGAGGTAAATGCACTGTCATATTCAATTAATGAAGAATATCCTTTGATACTAGCAGTGTGGCTAGATTGTGCCTGTACTTACTGGGCAAAGAGTATGACAGTTGTTCTTTGGAAGATCTGCAGTGCAGATTACGGCCTGCAGCTCTCTGGAACCCAGGACTGTAGCCGCAACTGACAGCCGCACACCATGGAAGTGGTGAGTTAAACCGTGGACCCCATCTGTTTATGCTCCTCGACAAGAACGAGTCACTCTTCCAAAGCGCGGCACCAGCCTCATTAGCACAGCACACCCTTCTGAGTACACTGGCTTCCCCAATCTCCAGCAGGCGCAGGCTGAGTACTCAGGGCAGCTTCACTCTGTCCCAGAAGGCTGGGGGCGACACGTGCTCCGCACTGTCTTCTGTCGACCCCCTCGGACCCCCTCCCATCCTCCTTCCTGCCCTCCGCCCTGGCCCTCGGGGTATTAATCTGGACGGATTTATCAACAGAAAGAGGTGGATGAAACTGGAGCCTATTATACAGAGTGAAGTAAGCCAGAAAGAAAAACACCAATACAGTATACTAACTGTATACTAACAGTATACTAACAGCATATATATGGAATTCAGAAAGATGGCAACGATAACCCGGTGTGTGAGACAGCAAAAGAGACACAGACGTAGAAGAGTCTTTTGAACTCTGTGGGAGAGGGAGAGGGTGGGACGATTTGGGGGAATGGCATTGAAACATGTATAATATCATATATGAAACGAATCGCCAGTCCAGGTTCCATGCAGGATACAGGATGCTTGGGGCTGGTGCACTGGGATGACCCGGAGGGATGGTACAGGGAGGGAGGTGGGAGGGGAGTTCAGGATGGGGGACACGTGTACGCCTGTGGTGGATTCATGTTGATGTGTGGCAGAACCCATACAATATTATAAAGTAATTAGCCTCCAATTAAGATAAATAAATTTAAATTAAAAAAGAAAAAAGAAATGCCTTTCTCTTCGTTTTCTGGCTTCTGCTGTGGTATACACCAGGATGCAGTGCAAGGAAGAAAGTGAAGTCAGGGCGTTTCTTCTCCTGTCCCCTGCCTCCTAGCTCTCTGTGAGTTAGCTGGCTCCATCTCCTGAAGAGTCCACTCCTGTTTAGTTGCCCTTATGTGATGCTCTCCCCATGGGTTCCGGGAGCTCCTTTTTACCTCTCCAGGTTTAGGAGTGGTAGAAACTCCAAGTTCTGATCACTTGGCCCAGTGTCCTGCACTCACCCTTGTCTTCTTAACCTTTATAATAATAATGTAATAGTTCTTTTATCAGCCTTCCCCATTTACTCAGTTTGAGTATGTCATCTACTTCCTGCTGGGACCCCTGACTCACTCTTTGTTCGATGGCATCTCTCTAGACTCACTCATGGTTATTGTGTTCATTTATTTTGAAACATATATGACGCATTGATTGCAATGTAATGAGCCATTTACATGCTGTACTGAAAAGCACAAAAACTTGGTTAGTTTTGTGACCACAGGCAATTACATTCTACTTTGAAAACTTTTTTCTAGTCATCTGACATATGCCAGGCACTGGCTAGGATCTGGGAATACAAAAATAAATAATGCAAGATATCCATCCCTGTGAAGCTCATTATCCAAACAAGTGAGGTAGAGACATAAAGATCTTGAATACAATATGAGCAAATATGTGATGGTTTGTATGTGTTATGTTTACCTACATGACCTTCAGTATCCTTGTTTGCTAAATGAACACAATGATATCTGTCCTGTTGATTTCATGAGATGAGAAAACAAGTTATTTGGTGCTATGAGTGAAAACACTTGGAAAGAATTAAGAATATTCAGCAGTAAAGTTATTAGTAGAAGTATTACTATCGTGTTATCATTATGTCATCTGCTTTACTCCTTATCCTTTTATGACTTTTTATGATCGCCTGTTCTGTAATCCACCAGGCTCGTTTGTACAGAAGGTTTTCCAGACAAGAATACTGGAGTGAGTCATCATTTCCTACTTCATCCTGATCTTCCTGACCCAGGGATCAAACTCACACCTCTGCTGTATCTCCTGTATTGCAGGCAGATTTGTTACTGCTGAGCGACCAGGGAAGCCCTATCCTTTTTAAATGAAATAATTATACTGTTAGTTCCTCCCATCTTTATCAGAAAATTAGGTGGCTCAGAGGTTAAAGCATCTGCCTCCAACACAGGAAACCCGAGTTTGATCCCTGGGTCGGGAAGATCCCCTGGAGAAGGAAATGGCAACCCACTCCAGTATTCCTGCCTGGAGAATCCCATGGACAGAGAGGCTACAGTCCACGGGGTCACGAAGAGTCGGACACGACTGAATGACTTTACTTTCACTTTTCTCTCCAGGAAAATTTTTGACTAGCATGAATTTAAAGAAGTAAGAATAAACATTTTGACTTTAGTCTTATGACTTTAGTCTCATTTTCAGCTAGCAATATTTATGATAGATGATAAAAATTAACTCACAAAGTAAATGGAATCCTGTTGAGCCACAAATAAATCTGCCCAGATAAGAGTTGAAGACATTGCTTCAACTAATTTAGAAAGTAATTAATAAAATAGTTTGCTGGTTGTACTCAGGTGGCTTTCCATAAAAATAAATGATCTTCTGTAGCTTTAAACTTCTAGCTGAACTGTTTGACAGAAGAATTAAGAATCAGTTGTTTTCCTCAAAATACACAGATGTTATGTCTGATGCACAACTTTTGTCTTCCCCTTTTTAAGGCAATATTAGTATCTCTTTGAAAGAACTTTATTCACATAGTTTAGGTTAGGGTGCTCATCTTTTACCTCTTTTCACCTGGGAACACATGATCCAGGTCTAAAAGAGTCAGAGAATCTCAAATACATGGCCACAAAGTTTGGCTTAAGATTTGTCATGTGACCCGAGGCAAGACAATCAAATCTTCATTGAAATGATTCTGCTACGATTACTTGGAAAGACTCCCATGTACCCCGGACATCTTGCTCCCATGAATAGAGAGTGTTCAGAAGATGGAGAGTGAGATAGATGATTCATCCATAAATTAAGGCAGATAAACACATGGACTTTTCAATTATATCAGCAGGAAGAGGAGAAAAATCCTTTCTTTGCTTAAGCTAATTTGATTTACATATCTGGCAGTGACAGTCACGTCTTGATTATTGCATATCACCATATAACTTAAAATGAAAATAACTGAATTAAGTGGAAATTAAGATCCACATTTTTGCTTAAAAATTTGAAGAAAAAAGAACTATGAAATATTCTAATTACTATTTTCAAAGCAATATGAGATGATTTTGCAGTTGTAAAACAAACATAGGAAGCTATGATCAATGAATAATTTGAGAAAAAGAAAGGATCCATGTAAATTCAAAATAAAACTATTGAATGAAATGTTTCATTGAGGAACTGGAACAAAGAATCATTTAATTTTCTAAGACACATTCAGTCAATGACTATTAATTAAATATCTACTATGTGCCTTGTTCTGATAGTATATATTAGGATCTTCGGTTATAATAGTGGAAGCAAATACAAATCACTGTCCTTCAGAACTGACCTTCTAGCTGCTGGAGAAAGACAATAAATATGAACAAAATAAATAGATAAACATCAGAGTATTAGGCAACAAATAAGAGCATGGAAGGGCTTCCCTGGTAGCTCAACTGGTAAAGAATCCACCTGCAATGCAGGAGACTCTGGTTTGATTCCTGGGTCAGGAATATTCACTGGAGAAGGGAATGGCTACCCACTCCAGTTTTCAGCCCTGGAGAATTCATGAACTATACAATCTGTGGGGTCACAAAAATTTGCAACATGACTGAGTGACTTTCACTTTCAACAGCATGAAAACAAACTTGGGAATACTGTAGGAGGGGGGAAGTTTTTACATCTTAAACAGGTGTGCTGGGAACAGCTCACTGTTTAATTAAGATATAAGCAAAGACTTGAGAGAGTGTAGAGAGTGGGGCAAGTGAGTATCTGGGGTATATGGCAGTTCCAGGCAGAGGGACGAGCTTGCACAAAGTCTCTAAGGCAGGAGTGTGCCTTGGAAGGTAGAGACAGAGCAAAAAGGCTATGTAGCTGGATTAGGGTGAACAAGGTGAGAGTAGCAAGATGTGAAGCCAGATACCAGAGGAAGATCATGTAAGATTTTTTTGGCTATTATTGACTGCATTGATCACCAACTCTTCCAAATGTCACAAACCTCTATGCATAGGTTTTCAGACACTCTGTCAGTGATCCAGGAGGCAGTGATCAAGACCATTTCCAAGAAAAATTAATGTAAAAGGCAAAATGGTTGTCTGAGAAGGCCTTACAAATAGCTGTGAATGGAAGAGATGTGAAAAGCAAAGAAGAAAGGGAAGGATATACCCATCTGAATGCAGAGTTCCAAAAAATAGCAAGGAGAGATAAGAAAGCCTTCCTCACTGATCAATGCGAAGAAATAGAGGAAAATAATAAGATGAGAAAGACTAGAGATCTCATCAAGATAGTTAGAGAGACCAAGGGAACATTCTATACAAAGATGGGCACAATAAAGGACAGAAATGCTATAGACTTAACAGAAGCAGAAGCTATTAAGGAGAGGTAGCAAGAATACACAGAAGAACTATACAAAAAAAGGTCTTAATGATCCAGATAACCATGATGATGTGATCGCTCACTTAGAGCCAGATGCTGGAATGCTAGGTTAAGTGGGCCTTAAGCCTCCACAACAAAGCTAGTGGAGGTGATGGAATGCCAGTTGAGTTATTTCAAACCTTAAAAAGTGATGCTATAAAAGTGCTGCATTCAATATGCCAACAAATTTGGAAAATTCAACAGTTGCCACAGGACTGGAAAAAATCAGTTTTCATTCCAATCCCATAGAAAGGCAATGCCAAATAATGTTCAGACTACTATACAATTCCACTCATCTTACACGCTAGCAAAGTACTGCTTAAAATTCTCCAAGCCAGGCTTCAAGAGTACAAGAACCAGAAATTCCAGATGTTCAAACCGTATTTATAAAAGGCAGAGGAATCAGAGATCAAATTGCCAATATCTGCTGGATCATAGAAAAAGCAACCAGAAAAACATCTACTTCTGCTTTATTGACTATGCCAAAGCCTTTCACTGTGTGGATCACAATGAACTGTGGACAATTCTTCAAGAGATAGGAATACCAGACTACCTGACCTGCCTCCTGAGAAATCTGTATGCAGATCAAGAAGAAATGGTTAGAACCGGACATGGAACAAAAGACTGGTTCCAAACTGCGAAAGGAGTATGTCAAAGCTGTATATTGTCACCCTGTTTGTTTGACTTATGTGCAGTATATCATGCAAAATGCCAGACTGGATGAAGCACAGCTGGAATCAAGATTTCCAGAAGGAATATCAATAACCTCAGATATGCAGATGACACCACCCTTTTGGCAGAAAGTGAAGAGAACCAAAGAGCTTCTTGATGAAAGTGAAAGAGGAGAGTGAAAAAGCTGGCTTAAAACTCACATTCAAAAATTGAAGATCATGGCATCTAGTCCCCTCACTTCATGGCAAATAGATGGGGAAACAATAGAAACAATGACATACTATTTTCTTGGACTCCAAACACACTGCAGATGGTGACTGCAATCATGAAATTAAAAGACACTTGCTGCTTGGAAGAAAAGCTATGACCAACCTAGAGAACACGTTAAAAAGCTGAGACATTACTTTGTCGACAAAGGTCCTTCTAGTCAAAGCTATTCTTTTTCCAGTGGTCATGTATGGACATGAGAGTTGGACCATAAAGAAGAGTGAGCACCGAAGAATTGATGCTTTTGAACTGTGGTGTTGGAGAAGACTCTTGAGAGTCCCTTGGACTTCAAGGAGATCCAACCAGTCCATCCTAAAGGAAATCAATCCTGAATATTCATTCTAAGGACTGATGCTGAAGCTGAAGCTGCAGTACTTTGGCCACCTGATGCAAAGAACTGAATCATTGGAAAAGACCCTGATGCTGGGAAACATTGAAGCGGATGACAGAGGATGAGATGGTTGGATGGCATCACTGACTCAACAGACATTAGTTTGAGCAAGCTCCAGGAATTGGTGATGGACAAGGAAGCCTGGCTTGCTGCAGTCCATAAAGTCACAAAGTCGGACATGACCAAGTGACTGAACTGAACTGATTGACTGTGTTTGATTTCAGAGAAATGGGGACCCACTACATGGTTTGAGTAAGAACATCATGACCTGACTTATGCTAAGCCTAGTTCACTCTGGCTACTGTATTGGGTAAAATGCTAATACTAAAACCATGAATGTAAAGGAGAAAAAATATTTTAAAGCACAGTTAAAAGCATCAAAGTTCAGTTTAGGAAATATAACATCTACATAATAGATGTTCCCCCCAAAAAGAAAACAAATTGAAGATGAAGAGTTGGAGCCTCAGGGTAAATAAATAATCACAGAAATCATAGCAAAAACTTCTCATTGCCAAATGAAAATACAAGTCTCCTACCTGAAAGCACCCTGGAGATTTCGATAAATTAAAAAGATCAATAGCTGAAATCAAATTTAAAGAAAAGTTTTTAACCCCAAAAATATTTTGTACAGGGTATAGCCAATTAACAATGTTGTGATAGCTTTAGGTGAACAGTGAAGGGACTGAGCCATATACATTCATGTATCCATTCTCCCCCCAAACCCCACTGCCAACCAGGCTGGCACATAACATTGAGCAGAGTTCCATGTGCTATACAATAGGTGCTTGTTGGTTATCCATTTTAAATAGAGTAGTGTGCACATGACCTTCCCAAAGTCTGTAACTATCCCTTCCCACACAGCAACTATGAGTTTGTTTTCTAAGTCTGTGAGTCTCTTTCTGTTTTGTAAGTTCATTTGTATCTCTGTAGATCCCACCTATAGAGGAGGTCATAGGATGCTTCTCCTCTGTCTGACTGACTTCACTCAGTTACTTCACTTACTTCACTAGGCCCATCTATGTTGCTGAAAATAGCTTTATTTCATTCTTTTAATGGCTCAGTAATATTCCATTGTGCATATGTGCCACGTCTTCTTTAGCCATTCCTATGTCGGTGGACATTTAGGTTGTTTCTATGTCTTGGCTGCAATAAACAGTGCTGCAATAAACATTGGGGTGCGTGTATCTTTTCGGGCCATGTTTTTCTCTGGATTGGGACTGGGATTGCAGGGTCATATGGTAGCTCTATTTTTAGTATTTTAAGAAACCTCCATATTGTTCTGCATAGCGAGTGTACCAATTTACATTCCTGCCAAAAGTGCGGGAGGGTTCCCTTCTCTCCACACCCTCTCCAGCATTTGTTGTTTGTGGAGGTTTTGATGATGGCCATTCTGGTGAGGTGATGTCTCACTGTAGTTTTGATCTGCATCCTCTGATAACTAGTGACACTGAATATCTTTTCATGTGCCTCTTGGCCATCTGTATGTCTTCTTTAAAGAAATGTCTGTTCAGGTCTTCTGCCCAGTTTTGGTTTGTTTTGATGCTATTAAGTGTCATAAGCTGTTTGTAAATTTTGGAGACTATCACTTATCAGTCACATCATTTGCAAATATTTTCTCCCAATCTGTGGGTTGTCTTTTTGTTTTGTTTATTGTTTTCTTTGCTGTGCAAAAGCATCAGAGTTTCAATGAAGTCCCATTTGTTTATTTTTGCTTTTGTTTCCATTATTCTTGTCAATAATTACTTTTCATTTGCACTGTAAAATTGTATTTAAACTTTTGTTTCTATATGTATATATTATTTTTATAAGAAATAAGCAAAATTTAAATGTTTGGTTTTCTGTTTCTCATTTTCATTGAAACTTAAAGAATAAAGTAGAATGTCTTGAAAAGATATCCAAGAAAACTTTCACAGGTGATGTGCAATATCTAATGTATGAACACCAGAAATGTTATCTGTTATAATGCAACACAAATAGAAAAGTCTGTCTATGAAAAGGAAACGTTTAAACTTTCTCCCAAGTCAAGTTGCAATATAGACAATAATAATAGGCAATCAGGGCAGAAATAACTAGTTATTTGAACTAATAACAAAATTTTAATTCTATAGTTAGTCTATGAGTTTGCAACTAAAACAACACAGGTTTAGAAGATACACACAACACTCCAACACATTCTTGTCACAGTTAATTGTAGAAGATAATTTCATTGAGAATAACTTTAAACATTATTGAGTACATATAAGATCAGGAATAAAGAAGATAAGGAGTAGATACATAAGAACATATAAGTACAGGAATAAATCCTTGTTCATAGAGAATTTCTTCATGTTTTCCATTTTTCCAAATACTTTATAGGCATTTTACAGATGAGGAAGACTGAGCTTAGAAATAAATTTACTAAAATAGCAAAAACAGGATATGAATACCACATGAGTATCTGGAATGTGAATGTTGTTAAAACACTTTTTAATTTTTCTTACTGAACTCCACCCTAAAATCATGAACAGAGGAACCTGGTAAGCTACAGTCCATGGGATCACAAAGAAGCAAAGCCCCAACAGCCTGTGAGCACTGGTTAGTGAAGGAACTTTTAACAAGCTATGCTAGTTCAAATGCCCTTGCAAAGTGTCTTCTACCAATGGCATCCTAAAGAACCCCCCTGAAATTTCATGCTTCCTTTGAAACACTTTTCTTATTGGCCATTCTCTTTGACTGAAAATGACTGCTCTTTCTGTTCTGTGTCTAATCCCTGTCACTTAAGATCAGAAGGGCTTTTGTTGTCCTTGTGTGGTTAGCTATTGGGGACTAAAATCTACTGTTTTCGCCTTGCCAAGCTAAGTGTCCCAATGGGTTGCATCATAAGAGGAAAATACTTGTTTTGTTCACACAAAAGATTTGCACCTGTGAGGCTGAAAGTTTAGTTCTCTTTCCTCCTTTGCTTAATGAGTTGTATAGGGACAAGCTGACAAGCATTGTGCCATCCTGATGCTATCATGATCGAACCTGGGCTCAAGTGTCCTGCAGTTCTTCATCTAAGAGTGGCAGTTCCATCTTTATATTTTTTTAATTTAACTTTTTTATTTTGACACCATTGTAGATTTATATCCAGTTTTAGGAATAATATAAAGAAACCTTCTGTACATTTTACCCAATTTCCTCCAAAGGTAATATCTTAGAAAACAATAATGCAGCATCACAACCAGAATACTGACATTGATACAGGGAAGATACAGA
The DNA here is from genome assembly GCA_006410875.1 of Neotragus pygmaeus. NCBI lineage: Eukaryota > Metazoa > Chordata > Mammalia > Artiodactyla > Bovidae > Neotragus > Neotragus pygmaeus. The sequence continues at coordinate 71,823 of SJYV01010954.1, read as the reverse complement.
GCACTTCTATCACCACGAGACTCTCTCAAATTGTCTTGTTATAGACATACCTGCTCACCTCCTAACTCCACCATTTTCTTAACCGTGGCAACCACTAATTTGTACTCCATTTCTATAATTTTTTCAAGAATATCATATAGTAGAATCATATCATATAAAACCTTTGGGGATTGGCTGTTTCCCTTCAGCATAATATCATGGAGATCCACCCAGGTGGTGACAAATATCAGTGTGTGCTTACATGCTCACTTGTCTCTGACTCTTTGCAACCCCGTGGACTATAGCCTGGGAGGCTTCTCTGTCCACAGGATTTCTCAGGAAAGAATACTGGAGCAGATTGTCACTCCCTTCTAAAGGGTCTTCCCTAAGCAGGGATCAAACCCACATTTCCTGCATTGCAGGTGGATTCTTTACCACTGAGCCACCTGGGAAGGCTGCATGTATCAATAGTTTAATTGTTGAGCATCATTTCATAGTGTGGATATATAGCAAAGTATGTAGCCATTCACCTGTTGAAAATCTGCCTCGTGTTATGCTATTATGAATAAAGTTGTATATACATTTTTGTACAGGTTTTTGTATACACATAAGTCTTTACTTTTCTGGGACAAATACCAAAGAATAAAATTGCAGGATTGTATAGTTGTTGCATGTTTTGTTTTCTTTTACAAAACTAACAAATTCTTTCCAGGAGTAGATATACTATTTTACATTCCATTTAGCAACAGCTGAGTAATCTAACTTCTTTCCATTATTAACAGAATTTGGTGTTATCAATATTTTTTATTTTAGTCATTATAATAGTCCTCTAATGATAGTCCATTGGATTTTTAATTTGTATTTTCCTAATGGCTAGTGATGTTGAACATCTTTTTATGTGCCTATTTGCCATCTGTATATCTTTTTAATTCAATGCCTGCTGGAGGAGGTCGCTGAGAGGACATGCCTGCTAGGTCAGACTCACACTGGACTGGGCTGCTTACTCCCTCGTTTATGCTTACAGTGTAGTTTAACCCACCATTTCTGCACTACAAGCCACGTCAAGGTCACAACCTTAAGAGACAAACATGTCATTGAGACCATTTGGGCTGGATACATGATTGAACTCAGTTAAGGCATCTACATAAATTCTTAAGATTCTGGCAGGCAGGTGCAGACCTACTTATCTTGTGATGGCCCAAGAAAAGTTTCATGTGTAAATTCTTTGCTTATTAAACACAAATACCTACTTGGAGAGAGTACTGAGGGAAAAGGAACCCTCTTATACTGTTGGTGGGAATGTAAAATTAATACAGCTACCACTATGGAAAACATTATGGAGATTCCGTAGAAATCTAAAAGTAGAACTATCATATGATCACACAATACCACCCCTGGGTGTATATCTGGAAAAGGTGAAAAGTCTAATTCAAAAAGATACATGCATCCCAATGTTCACTGAAACACTATTTACAATATCCAAGACATGAAGCAACCTAAATGTCCATCAACAGATGAGTGTGGTATATGTTTGTGCGTATATATCCACACACACACAATGGAATATTACTCAGCCATAAAATGAATGAAAAATGCCATTTGTAGTAACATGGATGGATCTGAATATTATCATATTACATGAAGTAAGACAGAGAAAGACACATATCATAAAATTTCACTTATATGTGGAATCTTAAAAATGATACAAAAGAATGTATTTACAAAATACAAATAAACTCAAAGACAGAAAATAAACTTATGGTTATCAAAGGGAATAGCTGGAGGAGGGATAGAGAGCTAAATTATGGGTTTGGGATTAACATATACACACTGTTATATATAAAATAGATTAACAATAAAGACCTACTGTATAGCACCTCAGATACACAGATGACACCACCCTTAGGGCATAAAGCAAAGAACTAAAGAGACTCTTGATGAAAGTGAAAGAGGAGAGTGAAAAAACTGGCTTAAAACTCAACATTCAGAAAAATAAGACCATGGCATCCAGTCCCATCACATCATGGCAAATAGATCGGGAAACAATGGAAACAGTGAGAGACTTTATTTTGGGGGGCTCCAAAATCACTGCAGATGATGACTGCAGCCATGAAATTAAAAGATGCTTGCTCCTTGGAAGAAAAGCTATGACCAACCTAGACAGCATATTAAAAAGCAGAGACACTACCAACAAAGGTCTGTTTAGTCAAGGCTTTGGTTTTTCCAGTAGTCATGTATGGATGTGAGAGTTGGATTATAAAGAAAGCTGAGCACCAAAGAATTGATGCTTTTGAACTGTGGTGTTGGAGAAGACTCTTGAGAGNTGGGGGGCTCCAAAATCACTGCAGATGATGACTGCAGCCATGAAATTAAAAGATGCTTGCTCCTTGGAAGAAAAGCTATGACCAACCTAGACAGCATATTAAAAAGCAGAGACACTACCAACAAAGGTCTGTTTAGTCAAGGCTTTGGTTTTTCCAGTAGTCATGTATGGATGTGAGAGTTGGATTATAAAGAAAGCTGAGCACCAAAGAATTGATGCTTTTGAACTGTGGTGTTGGAGAAGACTCTTGAGAGTCCCTTAGACTGCAAGGAGATCCCACCAGTCCATCCTAAAGGAAATCAGCCCTGAATATTCATTGGACGGACTGATGCTGAAATTGAAACCCTAATACTTTGGCCACCTGATGTGAAGAACTGACTCATTGGAAAAGACCTTGATGCTGGGAAAGGTTGAAGGCAGGAGGAGAAGGGGATGACAGAGGATGAGATGGTAGGATGGCATCACCAATGCGATGGATATAATTTTGAGTAGGCTCTGGGAGTTGGTGATGGACAGAGAAGCCTGGTGTGCTAGAGTCCATGAGGTCGCAAAGAGTCAGTCACAACTGAGCAACTGAACTGAACTGTATAGCACACAAAATTATACTGAATATCTTATAGTAGCCTATAATGCAAAAGAATCTGAAAAAGAATATGTGTACCAGCACACACACATATGTACGTATACATGTATAATTGAATCACTTTGCTGTATACATGAAACTAACACAACATTGTAAATGAATTATGCTTCAACTAAAAAAATGTTTTTAAAAAATCCCCAAACCCTGACACCTACCAATCTAGAGTAGTCTGTCTCTTCTCTTTGACCTCCTAGAACAGGAGCCAGTTTCAAATTTCACTGAGTAAACTCCCAGGGCTGCAAAGCACCAATGTTTCTTCATATCTTTTCTATATTCTAATTGGATTGCTTGGTCTTTTATTTTTGAATTTTTAGTAGTCTTTATATAGTCTGGATACTAACTAGTCCTTTGATATGTGACCTGACTGTACTCTGCTGGTACCCTGATCTCAGTCTTTCAGCCTCCAAGATTATGAGCAATAAATTTCAGCCTTCTATAAGCCATACAGTCTGTATTTTTCTTATTATAGCAGCCTGAGTGGACTAAGATGTATGATTTAAAAATATTTTCTGTCATCCTAGATATAGCTTAATTTTATATCCTCTTAGCACTGTTTTTCAGTGTTTAATGAAGTCAAATTTATGACTTTTTTTTTTTGGTATAAGAACTCTTTGCTTTGCCCTAGATCCCAAAGATCCTCTCATAATTTTTTATCTAAAATTTTATAGATTTACATTTTATATTTGTCTGTGATCAGTTTTGATACAATTTCATAATAAAATGTGAAGTTTAAAATTTTATTTTTCTTTTGCTTATGAATGTTTTGCCTATGGCTTAACAACATTTGTTGAAAAGGGTTACCTTCCATTGAACTGCTTTTACAAATTTGTCAAAATCAAATTCATATTTTATCTCTATCCTGTTCAATTGATCTATACATCTGTTCTTCTGTCAATACCACAGTCTTGACTACTGTACCTGCATAAAAAAATTTTTAAACCAAACAAATCAATTCCAATTCCTCCCACTTTAATATTTTCAAAGGGTTTTTTTGTGGGTTGGGGGCAGGGTATGATGAAAATATTGTGGAATCAAATAGTGATAGCATTTGTACAACTTGTGAATATACATAAAACCACTGAATTGTACACTTTTAATGGGTAAACTTTATGGTGGGTGAATTGTCTTAATAGTTTGAAGGAAATGTGCAGAGTCAGAGGAGAAAGTAACAGGTCTCTTCTGATCAAGAAAATCCTAACTTAGTGCTGACTTTCCGTCCTCATTTCCAGTTTGGTGCATTCACTACTGACTTCTGCTTCCTCACTGGCTTGATGTTTATTTCTACATTTCTACCCTAACAGACATTCCTTGGGAGCTCTTAATGGAACTGAAATTTTCCTCTAGGTCTCCAGGTCACCTCAAATTATCTGAAATATTTTGCCTACTTCACCTATGTAATTGCATTTATCTAATCTCTGTGGAGACTTTGATTCTTACATTTGTCCAGTTTGATTTCTGACTATTTGATCCATTTACTGTATTTTCTTTCTGCTGTTCAGCTCTGTAGTTGGATCAAACTAGACTATCTGGTTATGCAAACTTCTTATCTTTAGTGTCTGTATGCCCAGGATCACTATCTAATGTCTAGCTTCAGTAATCTTCAAATATTTCGGCTTTGCACTCCATCAGTAAAAATTGTTCATTTGTTTGTTTTCATATACCATCACAACCTATCTATGTACTAATATATTTATACATTTTTATTCAGATCAGTTATTGCATTAAAAACTTTCACAAAATCTAATAATATAAGACAGCATTTTTTTATGTTCATGTACCCTGTACATCAGGAACTTGGATGGGGAATGATGGTCTCTCTTTGCTCTGTAATGTCTGGAGTTTCAATTGGGAAATTCAGTTGCCTGTGTCTGAAATGATCAGAAGACTTCTTTAATCACATGTCTGGTGCCTTGTCTGAGCTTAGCTCATACTTTTGAACGATCAGGGTGTTTTATAACTTGGGCTCCCTCACAGCATAATGGTTTCCATGGTGGCTCAGGTTTGCCAGGTCAAATGTTTCAGCAAACTAGATATAAGCTGCCTGGCCTTTTGTGACCTAGCCTGGGAGTTACATAGTCTTCCCTCTGCCACACTCTGTTAATGTAAAGTAAATTCAAATTAAGAGGAGGGGACAAGGACTCATCTCTTCATAGGAGAAATGTCAAAGTACTTCTGGTTTTGCTTTAACCTTTCTGCACATGACATTACATACACTCAAAAAACAAATTTAAAACCATGAGATAAAAATAAATATCAACATAAGCTGTATCATCTTGCTCATGTCTTTGGGTACGGACCCCACATTGGAGATGCATTGGTCTAAATAAGTGAGAGCACTTGTCTGCTGAAGCCTTAATGAGGCTGATGTACACATAAGGAGCACACTCTCATGGATGTACCACTTTAATGCACACTTCCCAACATACTTGTTGCAACTCTACCCCTCTCTCTCCCACTCTAGAATTTATATTATAATGCAAAGAAATAAAGAATGATATTTTTTGCAGAAGTAATTTTAAATCCATCCTCACTTGATAATAAATATTATTCACAGCACAATAGTAAGAAATTACTTGCTCTCACTTCACAATAGATTGTGACACCTTAATGTAGTGACACAAGGATCAGTTCAGTTCAGTCTCTCAGTCGTGTCCGACTCTTTGCGACCCCATGGACTGCACCACACCAGGCCTCCCTGTCCATCACCAATTCCCGGAGTTTACTCAAACTCATGTCCATTGAGTCGGTGATGCCATCCAACCATCTCATCCTCTGTCATCCCCTTCTCCTCCCACCTTCAATCTTCCCCAGCATCAGGATCTTTTCAAATGAGTCAGTTCTTTGCATCAGGTGGCCAAAGTATTGGAATTTTAGCTTCAGCATCAGTCCTTCCAATGAGCATTCAGGACTGATTTCCTTTAGGATCTCCTTGCTGTACAAGGGACTCTCAAGAGTCTTCTCCAACACCACAAAATTTTGAACACCACAGTTAAAAAGCATCAATCAAAGACACAAGGATCAACAGTTGTTATATCAAGTATTGTCAGGTAGGTCTCGTCCTGGCCACCACCCCCCACCCCCCCATCCTGTAACCTCTGAAAAATTTGCCCAAGATAGTGGTTGGTGGATGGATAATCTTGAGAGAAACTGACATATCATTTTAGTGAAAAGTCACAGACATCTAAGAGGAAATTCAGCTCTGAATATCTAAGACCTTCAGTCCTTAGATAAGGACTAAGGGAATCTAAAAATAAAGATCACATGATGGCAATATTTAATTATAAATATCTGCTCTTCTGTGCTGTGATGTAACATCCTGTTCAGTTGTTACAATTGTGTCTGATGCTAGTAACCCCTGTCCTCCCCTGAGGGGCACAAGGTGAGAGCAAAGAAGCCCTGCTGAGTTACAAGAGTAAACTCTAAGACAGAGAATTTCACAAATAAGAAAGTGGCTAACTGTGCTAACTGTGAGGATAGAAACCCTCCCTGGAAACTTGTGGAAATCTTGGGGAGGGAAAGAACATTTACACAAGACTTGAAGTGGGGATTCAAGCCAGTTTTGTAAATCTCAAAGGACACGATGCAATGTTTGATTAGAAAAGTATAAAGCCAACAAAAGAGTTGGCTGGTCCTGGGCCAAACGTCCAGTTTCCTCCAGTCTTTGTTGACAAAGGCAAAGAGCCTGCCTCAGCTGCCTGTACAATGAAGTCAGGAGAGCCTGCCATGCAGCCGGTGTCTCCGACAGAAAGCAAGGCTCGTCCCCAGCACCCACTGCCCTGCCTCACGCGGGCTCCACCACGGGCAGGCTTTAACAAGAACAGCAACAGGTCTCACACTGCATGGAAGGCACGCCAAGGAGAGCACAGGATGATCTATTGGAACTTGGCAAGAAAAGACTTGAACTCCTGTCGTGGGAAGAGGAACCCCTTCTAGCGCCTGTGAATGGGCTCTTGTCTAACATTTAGAAATGAACTGTCTGAGGAGAAGCAGGTGCTGACAGAGCAAGAGACTCTAGTGGGAAGGGCACCTGGGAGGAGAGCAGCAGGGTAAGAGAACTCAGGAGGGCTGCTCTGCCATGTGGCTCACCATCGTGGGTGTTATGGTGACAGGATTAGTTTCTAGGCTGTCTCTGGCCAATCATTCTGAATCGGGGCTCTTCCTGGTAGCATATGCAAGCTCAGTTCAGTTCACTTCAGTCACTCAGTCGTGTCCAATTCTTTGTAACCCCATAGGCTACAGCACACCAGGCTTCCCTGTCCATCGCCAACTCCCAGAGCTAACTCAAACTCATGTCCATTGAGTCTTTGATGCCATCCAATCATCTCATCCTCTGTCACAGCCTTCTCCTCCTCCCTTCAGTGTTTCCCAGCATCAGGATCTTTTCCAATGAGTTCAGTTCTTCACATCAGGTGGCCAAAGTACTGGCCAGCATCAGTCCTTTCAATGAATATTCAGGACCAATTTCCTTTACAATTGACTGGTTTGATCTCCTTGAAGTCCAAGGGACTCTCAAGAGTTTTCTTCAACACAACAGTTCAAAAGCATCAGTTCTTCAGCACTCAGCCTTCTTTATAGTCCAACTCTCACATCCATACATGACTACTGGAAAAACTGTAGCTTTGGTTATATGGACCTTTGTTGGTAAAGTATTCTCTGCTTTTTAATATGTTCTCTAGGTTTGTCGTAGCTTTCCTTCCAAGGACCAAGCACTGCTCAGTAAAGATGAATTGGTAGAAAATGTGGACTGATATCTCCTTTTGATCTTTTCCAAATTCTTCTAGTTAGTGGTGGCTTGTCATTCTGTGTTCCTAATCAGGACCTCCTGTTGTAAAATAACACACAAATGGGTACTGTGGCATCTGGCTAGGATGAGCGGTTTCAATTAGTGTTTCCCCTAACACTTCCACTTTACTTGTTTTTTTATCTATACTTTAAAATGTGTGTCCTGTGTTAGTATGGAAGAGCATATATGTCATTTATAAATACATTTATTTTAAAGATGGTATGCACAAACTGTTTTACTGATTTGGTGATCAAAATGTTGGATATTGCAAATTTTGAGGATAGGGTATGGTTTTAGGGCCTCCTAGAGTTGAATCAGAGCATGCTTCTAGGTAACCTAGCAAGATTCAAAGGATCTGCTAAGCTCTAGCTCAAGGAATAGATTTTTTTTTCCAGTTTTTCTATATGCATCACAGCAGTTAGTGGCTTTTAGGACTGTGATAGGTGAGAGATACTAAGATGAATTATACAAGTTCCTTGGGGAAACATTTACTAAGAGAAGACAATATTCCTTGTAATATTAAATTGTCCTTTACATCACTTTAAGTCATAAATCTGGGAAGATGTGTATTGATACTTCCCTGATTTTTCCACCATCGATAGTTAATATGATTCAAACTCACAGTATGTGCTTTACCATGAAAACAGAAGGAATTGATATTCATTCTCAGACACTACATGTGTTAATTTATTCATTCTCAGGCACTTTACATGTCCATCTAATCCTCATTGCAGCTCTAGAAAATAGCCAGTTACAGGATAGGAACCAGAGATGATGCAACTTGCTTAATATGTCACAGCTAGGTTGGAAAGAACTGAGAGTCAGATCTAGTTTTTCTTGATCTCAAATGCCATGTTCTCAAATGCCATGTTCTCAGCGGTTCTTCTCATCTTGACAAAGATATAAGAGTTCTTTGAAGCCCTAGGATCTAAAGCTATCTTTCCCTTGTGTTTTTGGAATAAATGAGAGGCACTGCCTACAGCCCTGATATTTTAAAAAGGAAGTAGGCACATTAAAAGATTATCAAATTCATTTTAAAAAGAGAAAGTGAGATCATTAAAACTCTAGTCACGGAGTTTAATTGTTGACCCCTGAGTGATTTGTGGTGCTACCTTTGACACTCAGCAATCAAATGTTGAATTAGAGAAATGATAATTGGAAAAAGTTAATTGTCATCTCGTTCCCATTAAGCCAATTTTGTGAGACAATTCAAGAGACTAGATGGCTTTGCAATTTCCACGCACCATTTGTTTGCTAAGTCACTCAGCCCTGGATACCATTTATTTTCCAATACAGAGTCAAATACATCTATGATTTCTTTTTTTTAAAAAATGAGTTTAGAAAAAGAGTTGATGTCGGTTTGATGGAAAAAGGTCAGTGGGGGCCCTTTCAGCAATAACCCCATTGGACAGAAAGCGTATCTCCCCTTAAAGTGTATGCACTTCAAAGCATGCTATTAAATGATAAGAAGGAGGAGGAAAATGTAATTTCTCCAGAGTAATTTTTGCAACCACAGAAATATCTTGCTCAAGTGGACACTCAGTTCACTCCTAAATGTGCATTGGTTGGGACTGTGATGAAATACTTAGAATATCTAAGGAACTGTGTCTTCTGGGAGTTACAGATAACAAAACCATTGCCTGCAAAAATCATATTTCTATTTCCTGAATAGGTGAAAAAAAAAAAAGGGGGACCACAGATGTGAGTTAAAATCCACTCAGTACAGTGGGCTTGCAAACAAAACTAGTAATAAATTCCAAAAGAAAGAGTGAATCTCATCTGAAGAATCATGAGATGTTGATACAAAATATTTGAAAGTAGTACTTTTTTTAAAGAAAAGAAAAAAGTAATAGAAGGTTTATGCTCACTGCATAAAATTATCTGATAAAATATGTAGATAGTCCTTTAACTACTTGGAGTATTTTACATACTCAATTCTTGTTTCAGTGATGTTAAATATGCAAAGCATTTTTTGTTTAATTTTGAAGCATTGGTAAATAAATTAGAAAAAAACCCCACACATTAGAGTCACATAGAATCAACAAAGATGGGGAAGGCATCTGTTGTCCAAGCCAGACCTATCATTTATCCAGAAATATCTACTTTTTAAACATAATTATCTCTCCTTCAGGGCTTCCCTGATAACTCAGACAGTAAAGAATCTGCCTGCAATGTGGGAGACCCAGGTTCAATCCCTGGATCAGGAAGATCCCCTGGAGAAAGGAATGGCAACCCACTCCAGTATTCTTGCCTGGAGAATTCCATGGACAAAGGAATCTGGAGGTCCATGGAATCACAAAGAGCTGGACATGACCAAGCGACTACACTTCCACTTTCATCTCTCCTTCATGCTCCCCAATCCTGTTGAATCTTCAACCTTGCATTTCTTTTCTTGATTCAGTAGCCTCCAAAGTAGTTTGAAAATAAAGGTTGTCCCATGTGTCAGTTGATAAGGTGGCTAACCATGCTTATTAAATATTTCCTTCCATTTAGGGTTTTGGGATAAGTTGTTAACTTGATCCAAAAGAAAAACAGATTCCTTATATTCTCCACTGTTTTATCTATACCTTCTGCCTATTTTCCTGTTTCTGCTGCTGCTGCTGCTTAGTCGTTTCAGTCGTCCAACTCTGTGTGACCCCATAGACGGCAGCCCACTAGGCTCCTCTGTCTCCGGGATTCTCCAGGCAAGAATACTGGAGTGGGTTGCCATTTCCTTCTCCAGTGTATGAAAGTGAAAAGCGAAAGTGAAGTTGCTCAGTCAGTCGTGCCGACGCTTAGCAACCCCATGGACTGGAGCCTACCAGGCTCCTCCGTCCATGGGATTTTCCAGGCAAGAGTACTGGTCCTGTTTCTGAGTGAATGCTAAATTATTCTGAGCCATGGTACACTGTCCTCCTTTACTCTTTTCCTTTCTTTCAAATTTCATATCATACTCTCCTCCAGTAATATTTTTATCCCCTCAAATGTTCATTTATAGGAACACAAGGGGCCAAATATTAGGCACCTAGCACCTACTCTGTACCAGGCACTAGGCAAGTTTCTCTAGCTATATGGAGGCAACAAGGGATGAAAAAGAGGAACTATTTCATACACTTTTTTACTTCAAGGTTTGCAATAAACATCACTTTATCAGCTGCCAAATGCAAAGTATTAGCTCTCAGCTACAGCAAGTCATGAGAAATGGTTATAATTAATCAGATAGAAACATAGGGCTAGAAAAGATTTTAAGATGCCACTTCTAAGTTTATCAGCCTCTTGTGATTTAGGAAATGTATGTACTAATTCAGTACAAACTTTTACATACATGCTTCAGAAACAAAATTATAAAGATGACCATTTTAAAAAATAAAAAATACGTGACAATAGATTATTGGTGACGTCTACCTTCTTTTTTCGTCTTAACTCTGATAATCACCTGGGCCTCTCACTCACATATTTCGCAAAACTGAACTAATCAGAAATTTTGGCCCATTTCTCATTAATCAGTTCTGATAAGATTAAAAATAGTGACTCTCAGCAGAAAACTCATTGGAGAAATCCATTTTAGATCTCTTTCTATATATATGTGCATACATATATATATAGAGAGAGATCCTGGATTCACAACTTCCAGTAACCCAAGAGTTCTTAAATGTTCAAAAATAAAAACTTCTTAAAGTTTAATCTGAATCCATTGTGCTAGGATTTAGATCTATTTCTTCTTGGTCAAACTTAGCTATTTCAAAACAAATTTTTTAAGTCTACACTTGAATTACTTTTTCACAAATTTCATATAATTTGTTTATAAGATCTAGAATCGCTTGCATGTGTATAACTAATCTGATCCTTAAAATTATATTTCTGGTTCCATTAAAATTTTTTACTTCAATGTAATAGTTTTTGTTATTATATTAAAATAAGGACTACTTGTTGAGTGCTAACTAGGTGGCAAGCTCTGGAATACTATTTACATAATTTGTAGGGTGTAGGGGTCAAGAATTAATGCTCTGGAGTCTGCAAATCTATGTTTGAACTTTGGCTTTACCACTTGAGAAAATTATTACCTTTGTTTCAGTTTATTCATTTGCTAAATTATAATGAGAAATTACTTATTCCTTATTCTGCTTCTAGCAAAGACGAAATGAAAGGACTAGATTTACCTTTCCATCAGAAATAATAAAACAACTGGAAAAAATCGACAAGTGATGGTTTTCAAGACAGTGGCATCAGAAACCCGACAATGGTAATCCTCAAGAGACATGAAACAACAAAAAAGAGATGAGCCTTGTAATGGGCCAAGTTTATAGCCTTGAGAGGATTTCCATATTCTGGCACAAGGAAGGAGAAACCAGGAAGGGTCCAGCAGACTCTGAATTGGTGAGATAGCTGAGCCTAAGGAGAATAAGTTGGCTTCACATCTCTTGACAGAGCTCTTGACAGAGCACTGTAAATTGGTGAGCTGAACAGAAAGAGAACCCTGGAGATATGTAGAGGGCCTCCCTTGAATATTCACCCGAGCATCAATCAGTATGTGCATAAAAAGGAATTACCTAAGGTCAGAAAAAAAAATCATAAGAAAGGGTTAACATTAAAATTGTTTGGCATTCATTCAGGACTGGTAATAGTGGCTGTATCAACTACCTCCAGCTTCACAGGACAAGAAATTGGGATTCATGTCAATGTATGCCAAAACCAATACAGTATTGTAAAGTAAAATAAAGTAAAAAGTAAAAAGTAAAAAATAAAAAGAAGGTACTCAGTAGTAGGCCTTAGTAGTCAGGAATACTTAGCCCTAGACTAAATATCCCATGAGTACACCAAATTATAAAAGCAAGACCCTAAAAAAAAAAAATCCAACTGTTTTCAAGTAACTTTCTTCCAGAATAAAATTCAAATATATTTCAAGTAATATAAAACATTTTAGCATCCCCAAAAAGGTAAAATTGAAATCAGCACCAAGCATCCAATTAAAATTCCTAGGTAGGAAAATAATCAGGAAAGTAATATTCATCATAAGAAGAAAAATTAATCCATTAAAATGGGTCTAGAACTGATTACAAGTGTTAGAATTAGTAGAGAAGGACATAGACATAGTTCCCACACATTTGAAAAGTTAAGTAGAAAAATAAAAGATTTTAAAAGATTAAATTAAAAGTCCAGGAATAAAAACTATAGTGTCTGAGATGAAAAATACAATGGATGAGATTAACAGCGGAGTGAACATTGCAGAATAAAATGTTAGAGATTTAAAGATATAACAATGGAAATTATCCACAATGAAATACCAAGAGAGGAAAGAAAAACAAACTTGAAAATAGCATCAGTGAGCCAGGGAACAAAGTCAGTTGCCCTACTTGTATGTGTAAACAGAGATTCCAAAGAAAGAGAGGCTATTCACAGACAAAAAAGTTGACATTTTTCCCAACTTGAAGAATATTAAACAAAACAAATCCAACAATTTCAAGAAATATTTTTAAAAGTATACCTAGGTACAGCATAATCAAATTGCTCTAAATCAGTAATAAAGATAAAACCTTAAAAGTAGCAAGAAGGAAAAAAAAAAGAATATGTTCTGTGTAAGGAAACTAACTTAGCAGATGTCTTGTCAGAAACAACACAAGAAGGTAGACAATGGAGCAACATCTTGAAAATACTGAAGCCTCCCTACCCACCCCAATCCCCATGTCAGAAAAGAAAAAAAAAAAAAGGAAAGAAAAATCCTATCAACCTAGAGTTTTGTACATAAGGCAAATATCTTTTAATGATGAAGGTAAAATAGTGATATTTTTTCAAATAAACAAAAACTGAAAAAAATCTCTTGCAACTTATCCACGCTATAGAAAATCTTAATGAAATTCCTTTAGGCAAAAGAAAAAAAAAAAAGACTACAGACAGAAATATAAATCTATAGAAAAGAATGAAGTATCCTGGAAATGATAACTACATGTGTAACTATATGGTGATTATCTTTCTTATTTATTTAAACACCTTTTTTCTTTTCTATAAGCAAGAACTTTTGCTGTGTTTTCTTTTAAAATTTATTTTATTTTTTTATTGAATTATAATTGATGCACAAAATTATATGTTACAGTTGTACAATATAGTGATTCTCTATTTTTAAAGGTTATGCTCCATTTATAGTTGCTGTAAAACACTATACTCAGTGGTATAATATATATTTACAGCTTATTTTATACCTAATAGTTTGTGCCTCTTAATCCCCTGCTTCTCCTTTCCTGTTCCCTACTGGTAACCACTAGCTTGTTCTCTGTACTTGTGAATATGCTTCTTTTTCATGATATTCATTAGTTAGCTGTGTTTTTTAGAAAGCACAAATAAATAATATCATACAGTATTTGTGTTTCTTTGTCTGACTTATTTCACTTAACATAATACCTTTCAGGTCTATCTACATTGCTGTAAATGGAAATTTTTCAATCTTTTTATGGCTGAATATTATTCCACCACTTCTTCTTTATCCATTCATTCACTGATGGATATAGATAGGTTGCTTCCATACCTTGACAACTGTAAGTAATGCTGCTTTGAGCACTGGGGTTCATGTATCTTTCTGAATTAGGTTTGTTTGTTTTTTTTTTTCCAGATATATGCATAGGATTAGAAGTGCTAGGCCATATAGTAGTTCTATTCTTAGATTTTGAAGAAAATTCCATACTGTTTTTTACAATGGCTGTACCAATTTACATTCCCACTGACAGTAAATGAAAGTTCTTTTTTCACATTCTTCAGAATAAGAAAAAAACAATAGCAAATAAAGCAACTTACAAAGAATTAATCTCAAAAATGTACAAGGAGTTTATGCAGCTCAATACCAGAAAAACAAATGACCCTATCAAAAAAATGGGCCAAAGAATTAACAGACATTTCTCCAAAGAAGACATACAGATAGCTAACAAACACATGAAAAGTTGCCCAACATCACTCATTATCAGAGAAATGCAAACAAAACCGAATGAGGTACCATCTCATGTTGGTCACCATGGCTGCTATCAAAAAGTCTACAAGCAATAAATGCTGGAGAGGGTGTGGAGAAAACTTTCTTACACTGTTAGTGGGAATGCAAACTAGTACAGTCACTATGAAGAACAGTGTGGAGATTCCTTAAAAAACTGGAAATAGAACTGCCACATGACCCACCAATCCCACTGCTGGGCATCCACACCAAGGAAACCAGAATTGAAAGAAACACATGTACCCTGATGTTCATTGCAGCACTGTTTACAATAGCTAGGACATGGAAGCAACCTAGATGTCCATCAGCTGATGAATGGATAAGAAAGCTACGGTACCTATACAGAATGGAATATTACTCAGNGACGTGAGTCTGAGTGAACTCCAGGAGTTGGTGATGGACAGGGAGGCCTGGCATGCTGCAATTCATGGAGTTGCAAAGAGTCGGACATGACTGAGCGACTAAACTGAACTGTGTTAGATCAATGCATTGAAATAAAAAGTACATAAGACATCCATACACATATTGGCAACTGATTTTAGGAACAAGTGGAAAAACAAATCAGTGGAGAAATTTTTTTTTTTTTTAACAAATAATACCGGCTCAAATGGATATGCAAACACTAAACTTGGATTCATATCTCTTACCACATATAAAAATAAACACAAAATGAACTGTAGACTGCAATGATAAACTTAAAAATTTTAAACTATAGGAAGAAATCTTATACTTTAGGATTTGTAATGAGTTCTTAAATAATATACCTAAAGAATAATCTATAAAAAAATTATAAATTGAACTTTACCAAAATTAAAGTTTTTTGTCTTCAAAGGACAGTTTTAAGAGAATAAAAAGATAAGCCACAGGCTGTGAGAAAATGTTTGCCAATCATATATCTGATAAAAGATGTGTATCTAGAATACCTGAAACCCAAACTATAATACACCCAGCCAAATTAAANCCAAAATTAAAGTTTTTTGTCTTCAAAGGACAGTTTTAAGAGAATAAAAAGATAAGCCACAGGCTGTGAGAAAATGTTTGCCAATCATATATCTGATAAAAGATGTGTATCTAGAATACCTGAAACCCAAACTATAATACACCCAGCCAAATTAAAGTGGGCAAATTATTTGAACAGACACCTCTTCACAGAAGATACATAGAAGGTGTGTGAAATAAGCATATGGAAAGATGCTCAACATTATTAGTCATTAGAGAAAGGCAAATTAAAACTACAATAAGATATCACAGCACACCTGCAAGAATTGCTGGAAATAAAATGTCTAATTATACCAAGTACTGGTGAGAATGTAAAAAAACTAGAATGTTGATACATTGCTGTTGGAATATAAATTATAAAATGACCTTTTATTAAACTATGACACATTCATTTGTCATACAATACACTTATTCCAATCCTGATTATTTCCTCAAGAGAAATGAAAGCATAAATGCATATACGATATTGTACATAAAAGTTCATGGTGTCTCAGATGATGGCAGAGTAGAAGGACATGCTGTCATCTTCTGTAAAAACACCTAAATCACAACTAGCTGCTGAATAACCATCAACAGGAGAATGAGATTGCTGGATCCCACCAAAGAAAGATACCCATGTCCAAGGCAAAGCAGAAGCCCCAACAAGATGGTAAGAGGAGCACAACTGAACTTACAATCAAATCTCATACCCTCCAGAGACACTCAGAGGGAGCAAACAAACCCTGGTGTGCACCAGGACCCAGGGGAAAGAGCAGTGACTTCCAAAGAGACTGAACCAGATCTGTCCTTGAGTATCTGAGTGTCTCCTGCAGAGGCACGGGTCAGCAATAACCTTCCAGGGGGACAGGGGCTCTGGCTGCAGCAGAGCTGTAGCTGCAGCAGGTCATCATGAGCTCCAAGATACAGCCTCTGAGCAGATGACCCACAAACTGGAGAACAATTATACCAAAGAAGTTCTCAGACTATTGAAAAAGTTCTAGAGCCCACAACAGATTTCCCAACCTGGGGGTCTGGAAAAGGGAGTGAGAATCCCCAGGGAATTTGACTTTGAAGGTCAGTGGGATTTGATTACAGAACTAATACAGGACTGGAGAAACAGACATTTGGAGGGCACAAACAAAACCTTGTGCATACCAGGACCCAGGAGAAAGGAGCAGTGACCCCACAGGAGCCTGAACCAGACTTACCTATGAGTGCCCAGGAGTCTCTGGTAGAGGTGTGGATCAACAGTGGCCTGCCACAGAGTCAGGGGCACTGACTACAACAGTCCTGAGAGCC
The DNA here is from genome assembly GCA_006410875.1 of Neotragus pygmaeus. Lineage (NCBI taxonomy): Eukaryota > Metazoa > Chordata > Mammalia > Artiodactyla > Bovidae > Neotragus > Neotragus pygmaeus. The sequence continues at coordinate 54,866 of SJYV01010954.1, read as the reverse complement.
TCAGTGTGCTGGCGTTAAGTCCTTTTGAAGGAGGTCACCATTACTGCCATTTCCCCTACCATAGTTTGGCCTTAACTACAGGCTATGAAGACTCTACACATGGGCATTACCAGATGATCAATATCGAATTATTATATTCTTTGCAGCTGAAGATGGAGAAGATCTATACAGTTAGCAAAATAAAGACTGGGAGCTGACTGTGGCTTAGATAATGAACTACTTATTGCCAAATTCAGACTTAAATTGAAGAAAGAATGGAAAAACCACAGAGCCACTCAGGTAAGACCTAAATCAAAATTATAGTGTGAAAGTGACAAATAGATTCAAGGGATTAGATCTGACAGAGTGTCTGAAGAACTATGGATGGAAGTTCACAACACTGCACAGGAGGCAGTGATCAAAACCATCCACAAGAAAAAGAAAGGTAAAGGGGCAAAATGGTCGTCTGAGGATGTCTTATAAAAGCTGAGAAAAGAAGAAAAGTGAAAGGCAAAGGAGAAAGGGAAAGATATACCCATCTGAGTGCAGAGTTCCAAAGAATAGCAAGGAGAGATAAGAAAGTATTCCTAAGTGAACAGTGCAAAGAAATAGTGGAAAACAAAAGAAAGGGAAAGATATCATGTAATGATGGGCACATAAAGGATAGAAAGGGTAAGGACCTAACAGAAGCAGAAAGATTAAGAAGAGGTGGCAGGTATACACAGAAGAGCTGTACAAAAAAGATCCCAATGACCCAGATAATTACAGTGGTATAGTCACTAACCTAGAGCCAGGCATCCTGGAGTGTGAAGTCATCTGGGCCTTAGGAAGCATCACTACCAACAAAGCTAGTGGAGGTGATGGAATTCCAGCTGAGCTATTTCAGNGATCCCAATGACCCAGATAATTACAGTGGTATAGTCACTAACCTAGAGCCAGGCATCCTGGAGTGTGAAGTCATCTGGGCCTTAGGAAGCATCACTACCAACAAAGCTAGTGGAGGTGATGGAATTCCAGCTGAGCTATTTCAGATTCTAAAAGATGATGCTATTAAAGTGCCACACTCAGTATGCCAGCAAATTTGGAAAACTCAGCAGTGGCTAATGGATGAGGAAAGATCAGTTTTCATTCCAATGCTAAAGAAGTACAATGCCAAAAAATGTTCAAACTACTGTACGATTGTGCTCATTTCACATGCTATCAACTTAATGTTCAATTTCTTCAACTTAGACTTAACAGTGTGTGAACCAAGAACTTCCAGATATATAAGCTGGATTTAGAAAAGACAGAGGAAGCAGAGATCATATCGCCAACATCTATTGTATCATAGAAAAAGCAAGGGATTCCAGAGAAAAATCTACTTCATTGATTACACTAAAGCCTTTGACTCTGTGAATCACAGCAAACTGTGGAAAATTCTTAAAGAGATGGGAATGCTAGAACACCTTATCTACCTCCTGAGAAACCTGTTTTAGACCAAGAAGCAACAGTTAAAACAGGATATGGAATGATGAACTGGTTCAAAATTGGGAAAGAAGGACATCAAGGTTGTACTTGCTTACTTAACTTACATGCAGAGTACATCATGAGAAATGCTGGGCTGGATGAAGTACAAGCTGCAATCAATATTGCCAGGAGAAATAGAAATAAACTCATATATGCAGATGACACAACTCTTATGGCAGAAAGTGAAAGGGAACTGAGTTCTTGATGAAGGTGAAAGCTGAAAGTGGAAAAGCTAGTTTAAAACTCAACATTCAAACAATAACATCATGGCATTCAATTCCATCACTTCATGGCAAATATGGGAAAACAATGGAAACAGTGACAGGCTTCATTTTCTTGGGCTTCAAAATCACTGCAGATGGTGACTACAACCATGAAATTAAAAGATGCTTGCTCTTTGGAAGAAAAGCTATGGCAAACTAGAAATCATGTTAAAAAGCAGAGACATTACTTTGCTAACAAACGTCTCTATAGTTAAAGCTATGGTTTTTCCTGTAGTGATGTATGGATGTGAGAACTGGACCATAAAGGAGACTGCGCACTGAAGAATTGATGCTTTTGAACTGTGGTGTTGTAAAAAACTCTTGAGAGTCCTTTGGACTGCGAGGATATCAAACCAGTCAATCCTAAAGGAAATCAATCCTGAATATTCACTAGAGGGACTGAAGCTGAGGCTGAAGCTCCGATATCTTGGCCACATGATTCAAAGGGTTGACTCACTGGAAAAGACCCTAGATTGAAGGCAGTAGGAGAAGGGGACAACAGAGGATGAGACGGCTGGATAGCATCACTGACTCGATGGACATGAGTTTGAGTAAGCTTTGGAAGTTCATGATAGACAGGGAAGCACTGGCATGCTGCAGTCCATGGGGTTATAAAGAGTCGGGCATGACTGTGTGAGCAACAACATAAATGCTCACATTTGTAATATGTAACAAATGTGCTAACAAATGTGTGTCTAATGCAAGCTACAGTTTTTCCAGTAGCCATGTATGGATGTGAGGGTTGGACTATAAATAAAGCTGAGCACCGAAGAATTGATGCTTTTGAACAGTGGTGTTGGAGAAGACTCTTGAGAGTGAGATCCAACCAGTCCATCCTAAAGGAAATCAGTCCTGAATATTCACTGGAAGGACCGATGCTGAAGCTGNTTTTTTTTTGGAAGTTTAAGATGTTTCAAGAGAAACCCAAGAATACTGGAGTGGGTAGCCCATCCCTTCCCCAGCAGATTTTCCCAGCCCAGGAATTGAACCACAGTCTCCTGCATTGCAGGCGAATTCTTTACCAACTGAGCTATCAGGGAAGCCCTATGGCATACACATAGTCCAAAAATTTTAGCTTAATGAAAATTTAATCAAATGGCAATTTTAAACAAATACAATTAGCTAAGGAGACCACAGAATGAGATCTGAAGTGTGAGCTGGAGGCATGAGGTGTGGTGTCAGGTCTAGATACAACTCATGGGAAAACACACATCTAAAACAGTGTCTCAATTCATTGTGATGACAGACTCTGCCCTTTGCAATGAAAGCAGTGGCCTGGTGTGGATCAGAAAAGCCGTTCCTTCCTGAACAAAACATGAGCCAGTTTGTCACCCTGTTCACTGGCATTTCTCTTCACCATCCCATCAGTTGTGTTTCTTCTTACCTCTCGGGCTGTCTGCAGTGACTGCTATACAGTGCTATACAGTGACGCTGGCCCATCTCAGTCTGAATGAGCAGCAATGTAACTCTTCTAGGCCTAGCAAATGTATATATGAACAGCACACCCCCAGCCCACTCCTAGCTCACAGAAGTGAAGAGCTGGAGAGCTTTACTTTAGGGACTGTACCAGTGGGAACTGGCGACATAACCAAGAGAGGATGGATGGGCAAGAAAAGACCACAGAGCACTGAGTATGTTTTCCAAGTTTCTCCTGATTGTCTTTAATTTTTCCTTATGTGGTTTTTCTTCACACATCCGGCCTCTCAAGTGCATTCCCAAACTTCCCGAAACTCTTGTTCTTGGTTTCCTCCCTTCTGTCCTCCATCTTCTTTCTCAGCCTGAACCGATGGCTCTCAGGGCCCTAGGCCAGCTGTCTACACAGGACTGTGCTTCAATTCCCTCCTGAGGGAGATCCACTGCTTCCTGGCTGCCACGTGTTGTTCATTTTTTATTTGCTCCCCATTTTGTTCTTGTCCAATAAGGGCTTCCCTGGCGGCTCAGATGGTAAAGAATCTGCCTACAGTGCGGGAGACCCAGGTTTGATCTCTGGTTTGGGAAGATACCCTGGAAAAGGGAATGGCTACCCACTCCAGTATTGTTGCCTGGAGAATCCCACATTCAGAGGAGCTTGGTGGGCTACCGTCCATGGAATCGCAAAGAGGT
>SJYV01010954.1:30171-47381 GCA_006410875.1 Neotragus pygmaeus | reverse complement strand
CAAGAATACACAGAAGAACTATACAAAAAAGAGCTTCACGACCAAGATAACCATGATGGTGTGATCACTCACCTCGAGCCAGACATCCTGGAATGTGAAGTCAAGTTGGCCTTAGAAAGCATCACTAGGAACAAAGCTAGTGGAGGTGATGAAATTCCAGTGGAGCTCTTTCAAATCCTGAAAGATGATGCTGTGAAAGTGCTGTACTCAACATGCCAGCAAATTTGGAAAACTCAGAAGTGGCCACAGGACTGGAAAAGGTCAGTTTTCATTCCAATCCCAAAGAAAGGCAATGCCAAAGAATGCTCAAATTTGAGCATTTGCACTCAATTACACACAGTTGCACTCATCTCATATGCTAGTAAAGTAACGCTCAAGGTGACATACTAAGTCCGAATTTGGCTGCTAAATGAAGAAAACTTAGTGCTTTTTGTATGCCCTATTTTAAAACTTGTCAGAGTGTTTGAAACTTCCCCAAATTCTTTCAGAATGTAGAATCTGATTTAAATGTGCAAAATTGCCAAATAAAGTGTCAAGTCATGTTCCTGAGACGTGATTTGAATCCATCCAGCAACTGAAACTGAGACATGGAGTTGAGTCCAGGTATGGATGGCCCTGGGAACACTGATTGCTATTAGATGTTATCTCAGAAAACACTGATAGTGGAACAGGGAACTGACACAGAGTGGGAAATCAAGCAATAAAGTTTATATCATCAAATAAGTTATGGTGTGGGTAACTGTTTCTTCAGTGCACCTGGGGAACTCTTGGAGATAGCGTAGAATATATATTAGAATTATGCCCAACACAGCAGCAAGGGAGAGTGTGCATCTGTCTTCCAATCTCTGTGCCAACATCAGTTAGACTTTGCATCCTGAACATTATCCTCCCTCTGGCACTTCTGGCTTGCCAAGAGCATGGGCCAGAATGAAAGCTAACAGGCAGAGAGCAGCAAGTGTTTGCACTAAATAGCTTTCCTAGTGTAGAAGAGTCCCATGGGAGAAAAAGCAGGCTCTCAACAGCCTCAGCTACATAAATCTAGCAGGAATGTGGCCTTCCTTCAAGTGTCCTTCCCAGTTAAATTATCTTTAGAGTCTATTTAGGCTACCAATCTTTTCCAGCCGCTATTGAATGAATTGCTTCACCACATTTGGGTGTATGACTTCAATTGGTTAGTAATGTAGTTGGAAAAAGCTGTAGGATTGCAAGATGCATTGCAGCTGTCTGAGGGTTGTTTTTAACAAGTAGAAGTTCATTGAATAGTCTGATTTGGATTATTATTGTATAAATTTTCATCCTAAAGAAGCCAAATCATCGACATATCTAGGCAAACTTATCACATGTGTTTTATCTGTTTTAAAAAATAGTTGTGGATATTTATTAACATTCTGTTGATAATTCATTTTTTACTCTCTATCATGTTTTTCAGAGCATGATTATGTTACCATTTTCTATTGCCATTTTCTGGAAGTGACATGTTTTACACAGGAAACATGACTACAGAAAAACTCATTAGACCAAATACGCATGACTTTCTCCTAAATAGCATACTTTTTCTATCAGCCTTAGTCAATAATATAATTTGATTTATCCCAATAACAGTTGATCACAAATATATGAAATTTTTTCATTATCAAACAACTATTACAGGGGAATTTCCAAACCCAACTGAAAATGTTCAGAACAGGGGAGGTATTCAAGTGTGCCTTAGCCATCATTAGCAGAAATTTTATAGAGATTCTCAAACATTTAATGGGGCATGGAGCTAGTTGATTTTAAAGTATCTTCCTATCCTAAGATTCTGGATACTTTACAATACCCACAGAATTTTCCATTGTGAGGTGGCCTGTATTGGTTATCTATGCTACATAACAAATTACCCCCAATTTAGGTAACAAGTCTTTAGGCAATAAACCTTTATTATCTCACAGATTCTGTGGGTCAGGAATATGTGTGTGGCTTAATTGGTCTTACATCTTAAGGTTTCTCACAGGGCTGCAATCCTGTTATGAGTCAGAGCTCCATTGGGGGAGAATTCGCTTGTATGGTTGCTGATAGGATTCTGTCCCAATTTGTTGGACAGAGTCCTTCTTGAGTTCTTCTTCACTCAGGCCTCTTTTTAGGGCAGCTGACAATGTGGCATTTGCTTGCTAATGAGCAAGAGAAAGCCACAATGGATAAGCAAGTTGAAACTTAATCTTTTGTAGCTTAATCTCAGAAGTGATATCCTGTCACTTTTGCCACACCCAGATAGTTACAAGCAAGTCACTGAGCCCAGCCCACACTCAAAAGAAGGATTACATCAGTCATGAAACTCCGGAGGGAGTGGTCATCAGGAGTCATGTTAGAGGCTCCAGGAGGACCTGAAATTCTCCTAAGACAAAAAGCGTATCTTCTCCCAGGCTGTCCCAGAAGCTGATATTGTCACATACTTTCTAGGAAAGAGTCTTCTATCTCCTGATCCCCAAATTATGTGAAATGCAGTGTGTTTTACAGGAGAGTTGCTTTCAGGAACAGACATGAGAAGCTAGGAGGACAGATCATCTTTCGGTTAATTATACCTGTGACAGAGGCCATTTTGCTTTTCTTTAGGGTTGAAAAGCAGAGAAGAATAGTTAGCATTTCTAGAGGGATCAAAATATGGAAGGCCACTGCACAGGAGAAAAGGTTGGCCCAGTAACATGGAGCATGTTGAGGAGAAGAAAGGATTTCAACTTTCTCAAACGAAAGATGAGTCTTTTGTCTTGGGTAGTCCTATTTTCAAGATTTCCAAGTATGTCAGTCTATGAAATCACAAGGGGATCAAGTCTCCTGCTTAAAAGTTTTCTCTTGGTTTCCCTTGGTTTATATAACATATGACTGACTTCTTAGCTATTTATTTATTTTTAAAAATTTTAAAATATTTATTTATTTTTTATTTTTAAAATCTCTTGGCCACACTGCATGGCATGTGGGATCTTAGTACCCTAAATAAGGATCAAACCCATGTCCCCTGGATTGGCAGCATAGAAGTCTGAATCACTGGACCACCAAGAAAGTCCTTTCTTAGCTGTTTAAAACTCTATCTATATACACTGTTTTCCCAGTCTTTTCTCTAATAACACATCCTCCATTTATTCTGTTTCAGATAAACTGACTCAAGGGATTGAGAACCTCCCCTGATCAGGAACCGCATGCCCGTTGTGTCCACGTACTTGCCTTTCCAGAGCTACTGTCAGAGTTCAGAGTCTAGCTCAATCTTTCCACAGCACAATAATCTGCTTTCCCAAACAGGCATGGTTTTTATGGTGTATTTTTATGGTGTATTTACTTGAAAATTAATGCTGTGCTGTCTTGAAGCTCCTCATTTATTATTCAGTTCAGTTCAGTTCAGTCGCTCAGTCATGTCCGACTCTTTGTGACCCCATGAATCGCAGCACNATAAAAATAGGCCTAAAAATAAAATAATAAAAATTTTATTGGTTTCTCCTGGAATCACTTTCTTCTCTCCTCTACAAGGTGATGGTTATCATGAATTTGGTGTATATTTGGTCATTTTTCAAATAATAATAAATAATTACTATTATATATTTTTATTTATCTCATTATTTTTGATGTTTTAACATATAATTTCAAAGCATAACTATAACATTTAGCTACTGATGGACATTTGGCCTGTTTTCTATTTTCATTGTTTTAGAAAAGCCCAAAATACGTATCTTTGTTCATATCTTCTTGAGAATATACCTAGAAATGGCAATCCTGTTTCCTAGCTATGCATCTTTTAATTTTTACAAAATGGTGCTAAATTGATTTCCACCACAGTCGTGATAACTTGCACTTTTACCAACAGAGCATATGAATTCTCATTTTCACATACTCGGGCCATACTTGATTTTTATCAAACTTGTAAAGATTGTGTCAATCAAATAGGTGTAAGATATTACTTGTTCTTTAAGTTTCATTTATTTCCCTGAATGCTAGCAAAAATAACCAGCTTTGTTTGTTTGCTGTCAATGCAGGTTTCTGTTCTGTGAAGTACCTGATCATTTCATTTGCCCATTTTGAGTGATTATTTTTATGTTAATTGATATAACTTTCATATGTACTATGCTTTCTGAATGCTGTACTAAATCTTTGACTGTTGCGTGTGTTATAATGTCTTGTCTCACTCTGACTCATGTCTGTTTGTTCACAGTATCTGTATAGTTATCTATTACTGTAAAACAAATGACCACAAACTTAGATTAAAGCTACACATGTTGTTTATCTTACAGTTTTTGTGAGTCAGCAATCTAGATGTGCCTTAATGCAGAACTGACAAAGGTACAATCAAGACGTCACACAGGGTCAGGCTCTTATTTGAAGGACCAGCTGAAGAAGACTCCGCCCACTGATTTTTGGCAAAAATATACAGTTCCTGTTGGGCTGAAGTGAGGGACTAACTTCTTTTCTGGCTTTTGAAAAGGCAACATGTCAACTTGTTTCATTAAAGCAATCAAGGGAGAGAAGGTACCGGCAAGACAGTTGTCAGAACATTTAGTAATCTAATCATAGAAATGAGTTGCCTGTATCTTGGGGGTTACTATTGGTTAGAAGCAAGCTACTTCAGTGAGCGGATTACCNCATGTCAACTTGTTTCATTAAAGCAATCAAGGGAGAGAAGGTACCGGCAAGACAGTTGTCAGAACATTTAGTAATCTAATCATAGAAATGAGTTGCCTGTATCTTGGGGGTTACTATTGGTTAGAAGCAAGCTACTTCAGTGAGCGGATTACCCAAAGTCATGAATACCAAGGTAAATGAATATTTGGGAACCCTGCTAGAAACTACCTACTTCAATGTCTTATTTGTACTGCTGCTGCTAAGTCGCTTCCAGCGTGTCCGACTCTGTGCGACTGCACAAGACAGCAGCCCCCAGAAGCTTTTAATTATGATGTAATTCAACCTGTCAATCTATTACTTTCAATAATGACTTGTTTACAGTTTAAAATTTTCCTTTAACTCTATAATAAAAAATCATTCTATATTCTGAGGTAGAAAAGATAATACTGTTATAGGTTCACTTTTTTCAACGTTAGTCTTTACCCACTTAGCATATTTTTGATATGAATTTTGGATTACATTTTCCATATAGGAAACCAAATATGCTAATTCATCATGCCACTCAGAATTTCAAATCCTTATTTTTTCTCATATCAATGTCCCATGCATGATTTTGTTTCCTTTTGTTTTATTCAGTTTATTTATTTATTTAAGTACCACTGCTACACTTAAAAAAAAATTATCTTAGTTATGGTATCTTTATCATACATCCTGGTAATTGGTAGGCAAGTCATCTTTCTTCTACTTTTTCAAAATGATCTTAGTTATTCCATTACTTTTACTCTTCTATACATCTTAAAATAAGTTTGTCAAACTATTTGATAAACTGTGTTTACTGTTTATTGGAATTGACTATATTTTCTGTTATGGCTAGAAACAAAAAGAATGGAAATCTTTTTATATTGGATTATTTCATCCAGGATTTATTTCACCATTTCATAAGGTCTTTCTTCTGTTTTTTTAATTTTTTAAAACAATTTTTCTCCAAAAAGGGCTTATACAGCTTTTGTTTCAGATTATTTATTCAAATTTATTGAAACATTTAGTAATTTTTGTTGACATTTTGAATTATCTTTTACATAGATTATTTATGTATATTTACACACACNCTTCTGTTTTTTTAATTTTTTAAAACAATTTTTCTCCAAAAAGGGCTTATACAGCTTTTGTTTCAGATTATTTATTCAAATTTATTGAAACATTTAGTAATTTTTGTTGACATTTTGAATTATCTTTTACATAGATTATTTATGTATATTTACACACACATATATATAATCCAAATCTTCTGTTTGAGTAAATCTGAGTTTTCACAATACTGGTTTACAAAAATGGAAAAAGGACATTGCCTGTGTAAGGTATCTGCTCTCTTCAGTTTGACCCAGTTTTCTGGTATGGGAAGACTGAGTCAGCATAATTTCTCTTATTAACTCGACAGAAACAGATAAGAATTATCCCATGAAAATGTAAGTACAAGGAGTCTCATTTTAGTTTATTGCTTAAAATTAAATTAGAATGTGTGTCAGGCCCTCTAGTGAAGCTATAGAATCAGATCCTTGTGGCTTCATGAACATTACAGAGCTATGGAGCTCAAACTTCCTCTCCTGTGTGGGTAGGAATAATGGGACCTTAAACTCTAATTTGGTTCTTGCTGGTGTTTGTTCTTGGTGGAAAATGCACCAATCCACTGAGCTATGCTGTGCTGGGATTCACCTGGTCCTGCAAAGGCTTATACTATATTCTTCCCATGTTCAGATTGATGCTAGGATCTCTTAAGTTAGGTCTCCAAGGATTCAACCTGCAGCATGTACCCACCTCTTGGGACTTTCCAGGTGGCTCAGTGGTAAAAAATCCATCTGCCAATGCCGGAGATGCAGGTTTGATCCCTGCATACAGACACACACATACACACACATTCATAAATTGAGTTCTTGCTGGGTCTTCTGTCACAATTTTATTTTTCCCTATTATTGCTAATAAGTAATATAAACCATTTTATAAAGAGGACCTAAAATAGTCAAAATTAGATGAAATTTTAGAGGTAATAGACCACAGTCCCAAGAAAACATATGCTTGTGGAAGGTGCTTTTTCTTCTACCCAAAGATAACCATTCTCTGTCCTTTTCTATTTGGAAAACTTTTATGAAATATTTGGGTATCAGTGGCATCAGTGATCTCATGTTCCTATTTTAAATCTCATAAGACAAAATTTTGGATACCCTTTTTCCAGATGAGGAAACTGAGGCTTTAGAATTGGTAACAAACTAGCATTCTAGGCTGAAATGACAAAATTAGAATGTCTTGACTTTGAAGTCCATGCTTATAAGCATTGTATGATTATAATGTTTCCTTTGCTCATATATTCTGAATTATAAAGCATAAAAACATTTAAAATGACAGTGTATTATTTTTTGTATTAAGACCTTGATTATTTAGAATTGGATTATTCACAAACCCTGGTTTGTGACACTCTCATGTACAGCTTACCTTTGTGGCTATAAATAATAAATAAATAATAAATCATCCAACTCTCAAAAAAAGTGGGGTTTCCCTGGTGGCTCAGATGGTAAAGAATCTGCCTGAAACACAGGAGACCTGGGTCCAATCCCTGGTCCAGAAGATCCCCTGGAGAAGGAAATGACAACCAGTCCAGTATTCTTGCCTGGAGAATTCCACAGACAGAGGAGTCTGGTGGGCTACAGTCCATGAGGTCACTAAGAGTCGGACACGACTGAAGAATTAACACACACACCAAAACCAAAGCTAAACTTTTGTTTATGATTCTGTTGGGCCTTTGTTGCTGTGCACAGACCTTCTCTAGTTTTGCTGAGCAGGGACTACTCTCTAGTTGCAGTGCTCAGGGTTCTCACTGTTGTGGCATATCTTGTTCCAGAGTGCGGGTTCTGGTGCACACAGGCTTCAGGAGCTGTTGCCTATGGGCTAAGGATTTGCAGCTTGCGGGCTCTAGAGCATGACCTCAGTAGTTATAGCACACAGGCTTATTTGCCCTGCGGTATGTGGAATCTTCTCAGACCACGGATTGAATTCATCTCCCCTGCATTGGCAGATAGATTCTTAACCACTGGATCACCAAGGAAGTCCAAAAGCTAAACTCTTGATCATAACCTATCTAAATAGGATTCCTTCCCTTCCCACCTTTACCTCTCATTGCCGTAGATAACTATTATCCCAAATCCTATGTTCATAATTTCCTTTGATTTCCTCTCCCTGACCCAATATTTAAAACATAGTTACTGAAGGTTTTCAAACTTTCAACCTTTTTTAAACATTCAAGACTTTGATCCAGCAGGAGTTCATTTTTTTAATATGATATGAGATAGAAATTCAACTTCATTATTTTCCAAATATCCGAGCATTTTGCCTAGTTCTATTATTGAACGATCCATCTATTTCTCACCTGTTATAGACCAAAGTTCATTGCTTACTAAGGCCTCTTTCTGCATTTTTGTTAAATTTCATCATTTAATATTTCTCTTCCTGTGTCATTACCTCCTTGTTTTAAATTCCATAGCTTCAAAATATATGTGGATTCCTGGTATGGCAAGCTGGCTCTTTCTGCTTCAGAAGGAATTTTCAAACAAGTCCTGAGTATTCCCAGCCTATTATACTTCCCTGTAAATTGAAGCTTTATCTCATCTGTTTCCAGGAAAAGCTCTGTCAAAATCTTAACTGGAATTGCATTAACTCTATAGGTAATTGGGGTGGGGGTGGATTAGAATATTTATAACAACAATTTAATCATAAAAATCTCTCCATTTATTTATAACTTCTTTGGTTTCAGTTCAGTTCAGTCGCTCAGTCGTGTCCGACTGTCTGCAACCCCATGAACTGCACCATGCAAGGCCTCCCTGTCCATCATCAACTCCCGGAGTCCATCCAAACTCATGTCCATCGAGTTGATGAGGCCATCCAGCCGTCTCATCCTCTGTCGTCCCCTTCTCCTCCTGCCCCCAATCCCCCCCAGCATCAGAGTCTTTTCCAATGAGTCAACTCTTCAGTATTGGAGTTTCAGCTTTAGCATCAGTCCTTTCAAAGAACACCCAGGACTGATCTCCTTTAGGATAGATTGGTTGGATCTCCTTGCAGTCCAAGGGACTCTCAAGAGTCTTCTCCAACACCATGTGTTTATCTCAATGCAATTTTATAATTTTCTCTGTGGTGGTCATGCATATCCTCTGTTTGATTTATTCCTAGGTCCTTGGTATTCTCTGATATTATTGTATACGCTATCTTTTTCTTTAATTATGTAGATATTTCCTAGGTATTTAAGGGCTTCTCTTGTAGCTCAGACAGTAAAGAATCAGCCTGCAATGCGGGAGACCAGAAATTGAACTAGGGCCTGTTACATTGCGGGTGGATTTTTTATCAGCTGAGCTGCAACTCTATTACATCTAATAATATGTCTGTGAATTTTTTGTGGTTTCTGTGACCCATGCAAATAGTGAAACGAACTTCCCATGTAAATAGTAAAAAATGCAATTCTTAACTTTCAAATCCTTATGTGTCTCATTTCTTTTTCTTCTCTTACTGCACTAGACAAGACCTCCAATATAATATGTAAAATGCCAGAGATCATTATAATTGATTTTAAGAGGGTATTTTAAATGTTGCTTCATGTGAATGATGTTTAATCTAGTTTTAGATTTTGTTTTTTAATTTTTGGCAGAACTTAAAATTGTCTTCTACTCCAGTTTTAGTGAATTGTTTTCTTTAAAAATCATGAATGGACATATATTTTGTAAGTGCTTATTTTCTACAACTTTAAAACTTATTATGTATTTTTTCTCTTAATGTGACATAGTGACAAAAGCTCTAAGTCAAGTGACATTACTCAATTCGTTTCCGTCCCAGGGCTCAGTTTTGGGCCCTCTATCATTTGTTGATACCATAGGCAGTTTGAGACATACTCCTGAGTAGAGATACTAGTCTTCCTGTCACTAGGTGGAAGAAAGTTACCAGGAGAGAAAGTGAAAGTGAATTCGCTCAGTCGTGTCCGACTCTTTGTGACCCCGTGGACTGTAGCCTACCAGGCTTCTCCGTCCATGGTATTCTCCAGGCAAGAATACTGGAGTGGGTTATCATCTCCTTCTCCAGGGGGTCTTCCCAACCCAGGGATTGAACCCAGGTCTCCTGCATTGGAGGCAGATGCTTTAAACTCTGAGCCACCAGGGAAGCCCACAAGACCTACATAATTGTTCCTACTTTAAATGATTTTAATATGCTTCTTTCTTTGACACATGTGTAGCACCTGCTAGACAGTTGCCTGAACTTATGAAAATTCTGATATAGCTTAATCAGTAGATTTGGCACAATTTTATTACTTTCTATTGCTTTACACAAGAACTACGTAATATCACTAAAAGATTAAAAATGCATTCATGGGTTGTTCCTTCCCAGTTACTTATATTTCAAAGACATAGCTGAGTAAACAGAAGAATAGGAACTAAATAAAAATATGAGCTATGGTCCCTTTTAATGACTATTAAGATGTCATCACAGTTAATTCATTAACAGAGAAACTGCCACATGATCAGATGAGATTTTGCTTTCAAGATTGACCTAAGTAATGAACGGTTGAAAAATAACTGAGCAGAGTTTCTGGAATGAGATTCCCTTCACTTGTTTATGTTTCCCACAAAATATACGTGATTGGCTCCAGAACAAAGACACAGCAAAGGAAGTAAAAGTATTTATATTTTCGAAGTCTAATAACAATGTCTGTTTTGAATTTTTATTCTTTTTGTAAATTGGATACTAGTACATAAATTATGAATATTCTAATGAATTTAACACTAGTTTCTTCTCTGTTCAAAAATGTTGCAGCTGCTTATGAGGGCAGAACTTCAAGTTTTCAATCTCCAGTTTTTTGAATAAACAGACCTTAGGTCACATTTGTCCTGGGTCCTATTTCTCCTTAGCCATCCCATAACGGTAAAGAGCAGTTTCTAGATCCAGATTTATCAGCTTTGAGATTTTAGGAGAGCTTCTTAATTTCATTTTCTGTAAAAATTGGACCTCTGACAGACTCAGCTTACTTCTAAAGGTAATTTGTTTAATTAGCTTATGCTATGTAAGAGTCACTAATATTTACAAATTGTTTCTTTACAATTTGATTTGAAGCAGGCATTACATTTTACAGCTAAGGAGGAAATCAATCTAGTTTTTGACAGGAATATGTTCCAGGGATAAGAATGAAGTCATCACACTTTTTTATAGATCATCCTCTCCTCCTTTCTTTTTTTGAGGGCAGAAGTCACATTCTACTTTTTTATCATCTTGGTCATTTGAACGAGTGATTTGTTTGCCAGCACCTGGTCTGTTCACTGTATACTATTTCTGTGTGTACTAATGTCAAGGGAGCTGCAAAGTGCAGGTANCTTTTTTTGAGGGCAGAAGTCACATTCTACTTTTTTATCATCTTGGTCATTTGAACGAGTGATTTGTTTGCCAGCACCTGGTCTGTTCACTGTATACTATTTCTGTGTGTACTAATGTCGAGGGAGCTGCAAAGTGCAGGTAATAAAAGTGACTTGAAATGAATATGAGCTTTACTAGGTAAGTAAATATAATTTGGGAATATAATTTGATAAAAGTCCATTTTCTACCTGTTGTATAATCTATAATCCTTAGGTTATAACTAAGTAAGACCACTGAATATGCCTTCTCAGGTCAGTCCCTGTAATAGCTTCTGTCTTTAATTCTACTTCCTTTCTTCTAACATGAGATGAGAGAATTATTAGAATTTCACCAAAAATATATAAACCTAATAGTGTTACTAAGTGGAGTCTGATATCATTCCTATAAAATGAAATTTGTGATTATCTGGAAATCCACTGGCTAAAAGATAAAGACTATGAAACAAATCATACACATGGGAAATGGCCTTCCCTTCATGTTAATGGCTCACTTACCACCAAATATTATCACCAATAGTATTATCCTTCTGTTACCGTGTTCCACCTTAAGCTTGTAATGTCTGGACCAAAAAAAAAGGAACACAATGTGAACTGTATGTTTTTTTCAGATTACATCTTTTTACATTTTAAAATCACTTTTAGTAGCCTTCAATTTTAAGATAATGAGATAAAATGAAATATCCTCGATCCACAAAATATAATATTATTCTAAATTTATTGGTGAAGATAGAGCAGAGCACTTAGCATCTTACGAGAGAAAATTAATAAAAGTGATTGCATTTCAGTAAGTTGTTCTTTAGCAATTTATATCACTTATACGTATATGCATGTATAGTTTTTGGCACTACTCAAACATGACTCCATCAGCTAATACTAAATCAATTAAACATAACCCATCCCATCTCTCTTCATCTGGGTTCCTGCATTAGCAGACTCAATTACAAAGATTTGAATGCAAGAAGTATATTTGGAAGGTGATCCAGGAAGTAACAGGGTACTGGTGACCTCTTCTCCACAATCCAGTTGTGTCTCAGGATGTCCTAGAATAAATACAAATGAGAAATAATGTGATTCACTAAAGATTTAATCCTACAAGACCTCTCTTATCAGCGATGCCAAACTCTTATATGTACCACTATCACAGAAAATTGTCACAACATATTTTAATTATTTATTTTCTCTTTAGTTTCTGCTTTCTCTCCTGCCCCATAAAACCTTCTCTGACTGCCTACCATCAAGAAATCTGTCTCCTTTAAATCCACATAGTGCTTATTGTCTGTACCAATTATTAGCAATAGCCATGTTCTCCTTTGTAATCTTATTTATACATTTATGCACCCATTTTCTCACATCTTGTATATATCTGTAGCCCAGTACATAACACTTAGTGGACATCCAAAAATACTTTGCTTATCTTGCTTGCCATAAATAAAGGAAACGGATGGTTCCCAAAGTTTAACACCTAAGAATTACAAATTTACTTGTCTTTAATTTTAATAAAAAGAGTTGGGGTCCTTAAAATAAGAAAGANACATAACACTTAGTGGACATCCAAAAATACTTTGCTTATCTTGCTTGCCATAAATAAAGGAAACGGATGGTTCCCAAAGTTTAACACCTAAGAATTACAAATTTACTTGTCTTTAATTTTAATAAAAAGAGTTGGGGTCCTTAAAATAAGAAAGAAGCCAATATAAAATGAAAGAAGCCAATATAAAATAAACAATAAGTAGTAGCATTATAAATTTTTCTATTAGAAATAATAATTTTAAAAAATTAAGAATGTAGAATTTCTAAAATAATGCATCCATGACCATTCACTGGATTTTACCTATTTGCCATTTAAAAACTGAAAATGTTTCTTTTGCCTTGGTAAAAACCAAGTCTGAGAGTTTCTGTCAATTGTTATACATCTCAGTTTTCTCTGAAAATAAAAGTGACTTTTCCCTGCCACCACCTCCCGTGCCCAGCTGAAAGCCTGTTACCTTCTCCAGTGATGCAAAATGGAAATAAGTAACTGGATTGCTACTGATCTGGGTCCTGCAGCCTCAAAATATGGTGGTCTTGCAGGAGCCATAAACTAAGGAACACCTTCTTGGCAGCTTTGGTCAACCAATCTGATTATTTACAAGACTAGGATAGTTTTAAAAGTTAAAGTGAAGTAACTCAGTCATGTCTGACCCTTTGCAACCCCATGGACTGTACAGCCTTCCAGGCTCCTCCATCCATGGAGTTTTCCAGGCAAGANCAATCTGATTATTTACAAGACTAGGATAGTTTTAAAAGTTAAAGTGAAGTAACTCAGTCATGTCTGACCCTTTGCAACCCCATGGACTGTACAGCCTTCCAGGCTCCTCCATCCATGGAGTTTTCCAGGCAAGAGTATTGGAGTGAATTGCCATTTTCTTTTCCAAGAGATCTTCCCCATCCAGGGATCAAACCCAGGTCTCCTGCCTTACAGGCAGACAGACGCTTTACTGTCTGAGCCACCAGGGAAGCTTTTAGCTCACTATTAAAATCCCAAGTCATGGCCAAAAGGTATGTGTCTCAGTATTTTTCAGCTATTTCAAACAACACATGAAAGCCACTTGTTTTTGAAGACTATGGAAGCTTTATTCACATGATTGACTTTTGCACTCTTGGCAGTTAATTTTTTAAAAGAATTGTTTATATCTTGCAGTCTTCAGTAGAGTGACAAATAAATTCAGAACTTTAGTAAGGTGAGAAATAAACTTTGAACTCCAGTAAAGAAAGAGAAATTGTGCGTGCCATTCCTTTAATCAAAACTGTTCAGTATTTTTCATGAAACAATCACATCTAAGCCTCTAAAGATATACTTAGTGTGGTGTTAAAAATAAAAGTGCAGATAAGCCAACTTAATCATGTGTTTTGAAAAGTTAAGCCAATACTCCAAATACAATCTTGGAGGTATAATGTATAAAAAGATTCAAGATCTAATCTGAAGATTGTGGATTACATAGTGACAAGGAATAGATTGTGTAGTTAATGTATGACTAACACACTATAGAAGAAGCTTTTCATGCAAAATAAATTTAGCAAGCTATCTTATTTATAGTTTTATTTTATGATTTCCCCTGCTGGAACCTTTTCAAGAGAAACTAGTTGGCATTAAGAAAAATAAAAAATCTATTCATCACTTTTATTTATTTTTTTTAACCTCTTCACATAGTTTTTTTTTTTTTTTTTTTTACTTNTAGTTTTATTTTATGATTTCCCCTGCTGGAACCTTTTCAAGAGAAACTAGTTGGCATTAAGAAAAATAAAAAATCTATTCATCACTTTTATTTATTTTTTTTAACCTCTTCACATAGTTTTTTTTTTTTTTTTTTACTTGCTTTTTCAAGACTTCTGGTAGATATTTAGCTTTCTTTATATTCTCTCAGAGGAAAAACACATATTTCAAGACATCTGTAAAATCTATAAATACAATGAACAGAATCTTTTTAGTCTAAAATAATGCTCATTCAAAGTGAGAATATCCTCTTAAATTCTGGATTTCTTTCAGATGGTTATTTTGAAATGTTTTGTCTTATTTCAGTTACATTTTAGTATTTCAGGCAACTTTTACATCTGTGAGCCTTGAACTGTGTTAATTAAAGCAGCCCAAAATAAGTAGCAATACTAATGAATTTTAAGGCAAGATTTATGACACACAGAGGCCATAGTTCAACTAGGATAAAAGTATGTCTGAATATGATTTTAAAATAAAATAAGTATTTACTAACATCTTGTTTGTAAATATTTTGATTTTTAGTGACAATTGAAGAAAGTATATATTTACTTTAAAATCCTGGGAACTTTTCCGGGACTAAGATAAAGCATCAGCCAGTTTTAATAGTGTGAGTCAACATTTTATGGGGATTTCTGACAGTGAAGTCTCCACAGTGCCTTGTATTTTATGACTTAACTGTGTAGAATTCCAGAATCAAATTCAAAGGGAAAATAATAATAAAAAACAGCAATGCAGTTTATTTAAAGTATAGCATCCTAACCAATCACCTAATGACATCCTTCCAGTAGGAATTTTCTCTGTCTTAAGGCTATGAAATTGGCTGTGTGTGTGTCTGTGCTCAGTCACTCAGTCAAGTCTGACTCTTTGTGACCCATGGACTATTGCCTGCTAGGCTCCTCTGTCCGTGGAATTTTCCGGGCAAGAATACTGGAGAAGGTTACCATCTCATACTCCAGGTATCTTCCTGAACTGGGATGCATCTCCTGCATTGTTTGGCAGACTCTTTCTACCAAAACGGGCTACTAGCCCTCGAAAGGGGTCTGCTTGCCCTTGAGCCTGCCTGCTGTTCTAACAGCAGCTCTCATGCCAATAAATCCTGTTCTCCTCTCAGACAAACAAACAAACAAAATATGCCTTTTGTATTTTTGTAAAGGAGACCACTTAGAATAAGATCCAGACTTAAAAGATGGAAGTAAAGAAGAGAAATAAGCCAAAACCTATTAATGCAATGAGAACATCCAAATTTTCACAATGACAGCAGAGCCAGTTCACTCAGAGGTTAGTTAAATAATTGTTTTAAGGACTCACTGTCCTTTCTGGGAAAACGAACAGTGTAAGGTTAAAGCTCTCACGATGAGAAAAATTGGAGCAATCATGCACATAGATTAATACATACTCACAAAATACTGACTTCATTTACTGAATCAATGGAGGCATTTTAAATGTTTATTTACATTTTACAGTCAACATAGTTGTACTGAAATCTCAATACCAATTTATCTCTATTAGATATCACACTGCCCATTGTGATTGCCAAGTCTGTTGCAGGTTGTACATTACAATTGTGGGTGTATTTGGCTGTGGTTACCTTTGATAATGGGAAGAAGAATATAAACAGACAGATAAATTAATGTTAATTTTGGGGGGAGGGTTACTTTTTGGATAACCAACCGCACAAAGTTTCTTGAGAAACATTAAGATCTGAGGTCGATCGTATGCATTCCTATATCCAAGTGCTTAGAACAATCCCTGAAACACTTAAGAAATTTAAAATTATCTTTCAGAGGAATGAACTACAGTGATACAAGCACTAATAAAATAATAAAAAGACAACTTATTTGGAAGATCTCTTTTCCCATATCATTTCAGTTCAGTTCAGTCACTCAGTCATGTCTGACTCTTAGTGACCCCATTGATACAGCACGCCAGGCCCTCCTGTCCATCAACAACTCCCGGAGTTTACCCAAACTCATGTCCATTGAGCTGGTGATGCCATCCAACCATCTCATCCTCTGTCATCCCCTTCTCCTCNACTCTTAGTGACCCCATTGATACAGCACGCCAGGCCCTCCTGTCCATCAACAACTCCCGGAGTTTACCCAAACTCATGTCCATTGAGCTGGTGATGCCATCCAACCATCTCATCCTCTGTCATCCCCTTCTCCTCCCACTTTTAATCTTTCCCAGCATCAGTGTCTTTTGTAATGAATCGGTTCTTTGCATCAGGTGGTAAATTGGAGTTTCAGCTTCAGCACCAGTCCTTCCAATGAATATTCAGGACTGATTTGCTTTAGGATGGATTGGTTGGATCTCCTTACAGTCCAAGGGACTCATAGAGTCTTCTTCAACACCACAGTTCAAAACCATCAATTCTTTGGTACTCAGTTTTCTTGATAGTCCAATTCTCACATCCATACATGACTACTGAAAAAACCATAGTCTTGACTAGATGGAACTTTGTTGACAAAGTAAAGTCTCTGCTTTTCAATATGTTGTCTAGGTTGGTCAAAACTTTTCTGCCAAGAAGTTAGCACCTTCTAATTTCATGGCTACAGTCACTATCTGCAGTGATTTTGCAGCCCCCCAAAATAAAGTCTGCCACGGTTTCCCCATCTATTTGCCACGAAGTGATGGGACTGGAGGCCATGATCTTTGTTTTCTGAATGTTGAGCTTTAAGCCAACTTTTTCACTCTCCTCTTTCACTTTCATCAAGAGGCTCTTTAGTTCTTCTTTGCTTTCTGCCATAAGGGTGGTGTCATCTGCACATCTGAGGTTATTGATATTTCTCCCAGGAATCTTGATTGCAGCTTGTGCTTCCTCCAGCCCAGCATTTCTCATGGTGTTCTCTGCATATAAGTTAAATTAGCAGGTTGACAACATACAGCCTTGACATACTCCTTTTCCTATTTGGAACCAGTCTGTTGTTCCATGTCCA
>SJYV01010954.1:0-25802 GCA_006410875.1 Neotragus pygmaeus | reverse complement strand
TTTTTCACTCTCCTCTTTCACTTTTATCAAGAGGCTCTTTAAAAGTTCCTCTTCACTTTCTGCCATAAGGATGGTGTCATCCGCATATCTGAGATTATTGATATTTCTCCCAGAAATCTTGATTCCAGTTTGTGTTCCTCCAGCCCAGTGCTTCTCATTATGTACCCTGCATATAAGTTAAATAAGCAGGGTGACAATATACAGCCTTGATGTACTCCTTTTCCTATTTGGAACCAGTCTGTTGTTCCATGTCCAGTTCTAACTGTTGCATTCTAACCTGCATACAGATTTCTCAAGAGGCCACTCAGGTGGTCTGGTATGCCCATCTCTTTTAGAATTTTCCACAGTTTATTGTGATCCACACAGTCAAAGGCTTTGGCATAGTCAACAAAGCAGAAATAGATGTTTTTCTGGAACTCTCTTGCTTTTTTGATGATCCAGCAGATGTGGGCAATTTGATCTCTGGTTCCTCTGCCTTTTCTAAAACCAGCTTGAACATCTGGAAGTTCATGGTTCACGTATTGCTGAAGCCTGGCTTGGAGAATTTTGAGCATTACTTTACTAGCGTGTGAGATGAGTGCAATTGTGCTGTAGTTTGGACATTCTTTGGCATTGCTTTTCTTTGGGATTGAAATGAAAACGGACCTTTTCCAGTCCTATGGCCACTGCTGAGTTTTCCAAATTTTCTGGCATATTAGATGCAGCACTTGCACAGCATCATCTTTCAGGATTTGAAATAGCTCAACTGGAATTCCATCACCTCACTATCTCTGTTCTTAGTGATGCTCTAAGGCCCACTTGAGTTTATATTCCAGGATGTCTGGCTCTAGGTGAGTGATCACACCATCATGATTATCTGGGTCATGAAGATCTTTTTTGCACAGAAGTACTAGTAGTAACCTAAAATCCTCAGTGTAATTTTAGACCACTCTTTCATTCTCTTCATTCAACAGATCATCAAATTTAATCAAGCTTGTTTCACGAATATACTTCAAATGAATTAACCCTTTCACCTTTTCTCTCTCACCAGCATATTAAAAAGCAGAGAAATTACTTTGCCAACAAATGCCCATCTAGTCAAGGCTATGGTTTTTCCAGTGGTCATGTATAGATGTGAGAGTTGGACTATAAAGAAAGCTGAGTGCAGAAGAATTGATGATTTTGAACTGTGGTGTTGGAGAAGACTCTTGAGAGTCCCTTGGACTGCAAGAGGATCCAAACAGTTTATCTTAAAGGAGATCAGTCCTAGGTGTTCATTGGAAGGACTGATGTTGAAGCTGAAACTCCAGTACTTTGGCCACCTGATGTGAAAAGCTGCCTCATTTGAAAAGACCCTGATGCTAGGAAAGATTGGGGGCAGGAGGAGAAGACGATAACAGAGGATGAGATGGTTGGATGGTATCACCGGCTCAATGGACATGAGTTTGGGTAAACTTCGGAAGTTGGTGATAGACAGGGAGGCCTGGAGTGCTGCGGTACATGTGGTCACAGACAGTCGGACACGACTGAGCTACTGAACTGAACTGAACCTATGGTCAGGCTCACATCATATACCGACTGTTGCAAAAATCTTTCTGATTTTCTTGCTACCAAACTTAATGTGATTTCATCCATTTTTTTCAAGGTTTCTAAAGTTACCTTCCCAGATTATATGCACATCTTTTTTTTCATTTCAAAATCATTTCCCTAGTCCCTAAAGGCTACCAAAAAAAAAAAAAAAAATCCAGAAAGACAGTCAAGATCCACCATAATCTTTGCAGCCTGGATCCCTCTACTACCTTCTGTGTACCAGTGTTTCCAGACCTTATGATCCTCTGAACATTACATGTACAATATTTTGTCAGTTTTTTCATTGTTATTTTTTAACGACTTGATATGTTCTTCTTGCCTTCAACTCCAATATATCCTACTCATCCTTTAAGGTTTACATCATATACTAGTTTGGTATTAAAGTTTCTCCATATCATTTTCTGTTTCATCTACCCATGCCGTAGATTAGTGCAGTCCAGACTGCACTTAACAGTTAAACTGATATCAAAAGGTGACAGTTATGAAAATAAGCCTCAGATTAATTGTGCTGAGTATTATCAGTGTATCTTGTAGATATTAAAAGATCATTCATTCATAGACCAAAGATAAAAAATATCTATGTCAATGAAATATGTAACAAATCAAATTACAGTACATATACACTGTCAAAGATAAAACCTTTTAATGTCATTATTTTGGCCCTCACTTTTACATTTAAGATTATATTTATCATTGAAACAAAAATAGCGCAGTGTCTGAAGTGACTTTAATTGGTTTATTTCTGTTCCAGTGCCCGTTCATTTTTATTGGCTCCATGAAAGTGATTCATTTTTTTTTTTTCAGACTCAGCAGTGACTCTGGATTTCATCTTCAAATGGAATATTTAGTAGCAAAGATCATCACATTTTTAGGCTATTCTTTGTTTATAAAATAAAATACTGACATTAATATATAATGTTAATTGTGCTTTTACTCTCTGCCAGGTGTCATATTGAGTGTTTGAACATGGATTGTTTCATGCAATTATTGCCCACTCTGTGGTATAGATACTATTATTATCTTCATTTATAATTCCCATAACTACTTGTAGGATGAATTATTAGCAGCCTTTAAAACATAAAGATTTAATTGGCAATGGAAACAAAGTGCTAACTTCATTAATCACCAACGGAATAGAAATGAAAACTACAGTTCAATACTTTGACATAAAACGGCTAAAATGAGGTTTAAGAGGGAGGAGATATATGTATAGCTGATTTGCTTCCTTGCACAGCTGAAACTAACACAACATTGTAAAGCAACTATACTCCAAATCCCCAATTAAAGACAAAGACATTATCAGTTGTCTGATATGAATCAGTAGAAATTCTAACACATTGCCTTAGGGAGAAAAAAAAAANGTTTTCCTGCTGTTCTTTGAGTTTTTTAAGGAGGTCTTTCAAATGCAAATATACATTTTATTCAACTACATTTTGGAAAAATTTTTATACTATACTTTGAGATCAGGATTAAACAGTTGGCTAAAATGAAAATGCTAAGTTTTGGATTACTCATTCACCATTACTTTTGAACTGGCCATCACTTGAAGCTAAAACTGAAGAAACTATTCTCAATCAATAAAGTGTTTGTATTCACAGGGGAGTTTGTGTTATATATTAACACCTCCTGAGCCTAAAAGTAAAAATAAACCCCATGCCCACCAAATCACGTACTTAGGTCTTTGATGAAGGCAGCAGAGGCAGAGAAAAAAGCAAGAGTAATTGGGCTGCCCAGATGCATTTGTGTTAGTGGAAAGAAAGGACATGAAATTTGGGATTAGTCAGGCTTGACCAATGACCATAGAAGGCCTAACACTGTGTCCAAAAGTGACAGGTTCACTAAAGGGAAAGTTGTAACAGAAGAAGGCCTTAATACATCAAGGAAAGAAGCTATGAATAAATGAGAATGCTCTTTTTGCAAAACAGACAAGTGTAATGGATAATAACTCAAAAGTACTCTTAGTTTCTGAGTACATTTTGATCTAAATTAATGACACTATCATTACCCTAGACAGAGAATGTTCAAACTGTTACCAATGGTTTTAATGTGCTCATATGTTTTTTATCTTCACTGATACCATTATAATATGACTTGGCTTTCCAAACAATTTTTTTGTTATTTTTAATATACTTTTCTTTCTCTTCTCCTTTTCCATAATCATATATCTATTATCATTTCTTCTCTCACCATCTCTCCTATTTCATTTTTTCTCTCAATTTCTCTTATACCTTTTCCTATTGTGTGTTCTATGGCATTCTTGGTTTAAAAAAAATACAAAACTGAGTCTTAAAGACCAATGACAGAGGTTAAGAGCCAAAGTTCACCTGAATAGACTTAGAGGAACAATCAACATCATTAGTCGTTAGTCACAATGAGATACCACTTCACAGCCACTGGGATGGCCACAATCAAAAAGACAGACAATACAAGTATCACTGAAGACGTAGAGTAACTGAAATCTTCTTAGATTACTAGTGAGAAATGTAAACTGGCACAATCAGTTTATAAAACGCTTTTACAAAAATGAAAACATGAAATTACTATATAACCCAGTCATTTCCCTTCTAGATATTTATCTACTGCTCCCAATAAATAAATAAATAAATAAAAACATATATCCACATAAATATTTGTATGCAAATGTATATACCAGTATTATTCATAATGACCCAAGAGGAAGCCATCCAAATATTCACTGCTTGGTGAATGGATAAACAAGACGTTTATAAGCAAAATGCAACTGAATGCTATTCAACAATAAAAACTAGTGTAATAATGAAATATGCTATAAAATGGAAAAACCTCAAAAATATTATCTATGTTAAAGTCATCTGATACAAAGGAAATTTTACTTTATTATTATATTAATGCAAATGTCTAGAAAAGGTAAACTCACAAAGACAGAAAGCAGATGAGTAGTTGCCTGGGGCTAGAACTGGACTGACTGCAAATAAACACAAGAGGTCTTTCTGGGGAGGTGGGAATGTCCTAAAACTAGACTGTAGTAATGTCTGCACAACTCAACAAATTTATTTAAAAGATTATAACTGTATGCTTAAAATAGGTGAATTTTATAGTGTGTAAATTATGCTTCAATAAAGCTTTAAAAATACTCTATCAATTTTTATATGGTGATAAATACTACAATGACAGGTATCTATTCACTGTAGATTCATCTATTCTATTCTATACATGAATTCCATTGTAAAGTTAGAGATATATTTGAAAAAAAGAAATGAAAAAAACAAAATCTGACAACCTGAGTTCAAAAAGGTGTTAAAATGCCCAGGTAGATTCAGAGCACATTGGATGTTACACTTTAGTTCTCCTAGTATTTATAGAGCAGATTGAAATATCCCCTTCATATGGGATATATATCCCAGTTAATAAGTTCATCAAATTCAAAGCTGTAGATTATTTATGTAATAACATAAACATTTTTCATATTAACATATATTATGAATAGCTTAAAAAGTACTTTCATTTTATTAATTTTAAATTAATTTTATTTTTACTTTATTTTGCTTTGCAATACTGTATTGGTCTTGCCATACATTGACATGAATCTGCCATGGGTGTATACGAGCTCCCAATCCTGAACCCCCCTCCCACCTCCTGCCCTATATCATCTCTGTGGATCATCCCCTTGCACCAGCCCCAAGCATCCTGTATCCTGTATCGAACACAGACTGGCGATTCGTTTCTTACCTGATAGTATACATGTTTCAATGCCATTCTCCCGAATCATCCCATAATCAAGCATTGCTTGCCGCTGACCTAAATTCGGCATTTTTCAGAAAAATAGCAGTATTCTTTCCATGTTGCCATGTGTATCTTTGTGATAAACCTTTTCACATCGTGCTGTAATGGTCCATCCCATTGACTCACTAATCTTGTATAAGTTTCTTACAGGAGAGACAGTTTTCAATGGATTGTATCACAACTAACAACACATCATTGCTACTCAGTGAATCTTGGTTAACCCTTTATGTATGTTTCCTGTCGCTGTGACAACAAATAACCACAAATCTGATGGCTTAAAACCACAAAAATTTAGTCTCCCACATTTCTGGGGGCCAGAAGTCTGAATTCAAGGTGTTGGCAAGGCCAGTCTCCCTCTGAAGGTTCTGGGGGAGAATTCTTCATGTGTCTTCAGCTTCCAAGTGCTGTCAACACTCCTTGTCTTCTTTGGCTTTCAACCACATGACTCCAAGCTCTGCCACTCCAATCTCACAGGACCTTCTCCTCTTTGGTCTCTTAAGAGAATGCTTATCATGGGATTTGGGGTCCACCTGGATAATATGGGATGACCTCATCTGAAGATAATTAGATTTGCAAGGACCCATTTCATGAATGGGCTTCCTTGGTGGCCTGACAGTTAAGAATCTGTCTGCAGAAGACATGGGTTCGATCCCTGGGTCAGGAAGATCCCCTGGAGAAGGAAATGACTACCCACCTCAGTATTCTTGCCTGGAGAATTTCATGAATAGAGGAGCCTGGCAGACTACAGTCCATGGGGTCGCAAAAGAGTTGGACACAACTGAGCAACACTTTTCACAGAGTCTCATTCACAGGTTCCCAGGATTTGAATGAGGATATATTTTCTAGGAAAGCCACAATCTACTCATTATACTACATAATCTAAAGATCAATTTAAAAGTCTTTTAAAGAACTTGACAATACCCACATTAAAACAAAGTAGTTTTACCACCTTACTGATTAAGTTTTGACTGGAAAATAGTTTCTTTTTTTTTTCACCTGTCTTCAACCTAAATCCTGGTAGTAGATTTTATGATGACATTGACTTTGGCCTAAAGAGAAAATATGAAGTGAGCTTTTCCATGACTGAAACAAATATAATTCACTGAAGCATGAGCCAGATATTCTCCCATGATTTTAGTTCTTTTCAAATTTTCCCTTTTTACTGATAGTAGTTATTTTCTGTGGTTCTTATAACTTTCCAATGGTGTTTTTCCAAAGAGGCATATTTGAATACAGCTTGGACTGAAATAAAATATTTTAATTAACTGTGGACCAATATAAAAAGAAATTTTGCTCTTTATCTCAACATTTTATCACAGCCTTCAGGATCAGAAGCACTGTTATCTCAGTCTTTTATATATGTATTAGTCTGTGTTTGGGGAAAGGATGGCCCAGTCACATACACCTAGATCTGAGTCATTGCAGTTTACATAAGCACAGAGTTCTACTGCTTTAATGGGGATGAAAGGACAGAACAAAAGAGTAACATTATTAAATGTTTTTAAAATGAGCCAACAGCTTTTTATTAATAAACCTAACTTTTGGATGTGTCTAGAAGTCAAAAACAGTCAACCTTGAATACCGCACATTTAAACAAGGAACTTGCTAATGCTGTAATGCATTTCTATAGTTTTTCATCTAAATTTTTATTTTTTAATTTAATTTTATTATTATTTTTTTGATCATGCTGCAAGACTTGCAGGATCTTAGTTCCAGGACCAGAGATGGAACCTGTTCCCCCTATAGTGGAAGCACAGAGTCCTAACTCCTGGACCACCAGCGAATTCCCCATTTAAACTTTAAAACATCTTGGAAACTCAAAAGAAAATCAAAAGAAATCTTTTGGTCTGTAAAGAGGCAATCTCCACCACCAATTTTATTCTCTTTTCTCCCAATTACACCACTAAATTCATCACTATTTGCAGATAATCTTGAAGCCTTCCATAATACACATTTCCAAGGAAACTAAAGATAAAGTCACGGATCTTAAATTTCTTTTAGAGCTTCTGCCTCACTTTTGTTCCAAAGATAGCAGGTGACTGCCTCCTAATTTACATAAGTCAAATACTATAACATACATTAAGATGAAAGATTTAAATAAACATAAAAATCACTATTAAAGCAACATTTTTGTCAATTTTCTTATTTAAAAAGATGAAAACTTACTATATTTTATTAATCTATACCTTTAACTTTTAAAGTTCATAAATATAATATTTCCTTAGGATCATTAACATTCTAGATTAGATGCTTAAATTCTGCTGAGGTTGGGTAGAATTTTATACAGAAAGGAAACAAACAAACAAACAAAAAAACCCTTAACACACAGAAAGGTGTTTTGTGCAAATTAACATTATTTATTTTTAAATGTTTAAATTTTTAATTTCCTTGTTTCTAATTTGCACTTGAAGAAGTTTATAAACGAGTTTTAGAAATAACTGATACATAAGAAGTATTACTCTTATTTAAAGAAAAACAAAATGAAAGGATGTAAAAGGGTTTCTGAGAACCATAAAGGTCTACAGAAGTACACTGAAAGCTTGCTGAGAAATCACACACACGCACCATAAAAACTAGAAGTGTCATCCAAGCAGACGTCATAGCTTTGTTTACCGATTTATTCCCAGAACCACGAGCAATGCCTGACAGGTGCTAGGGTCTCACCCTGCACTTGTCAAATGAACAAACGAAGAAATGAAAGAATTCAAGAGCACAGGCATGGAGCACTCAGCCTGAGTACTGGTTGCACTGTCTATACAGCACACTAACACTTCTTCCCTCATCACTCTGTAAGCCCCTGCCTGAATGGATTCTTTATCTCTTTGTAAGCACGTATACCCTGCCTCCCTGGATTCTACTGTAAGCCTCTTTGCATTCCCAGTGTCCACCACAGCACCCTCTCACATCTCAGACAGTATCCAAGGATGATGACAATGTTGGGAGACTGGAAAACTTTATTTTTAAGGGGTGCAGTGTCTATACAACCACTTTTACAGATANAAAAAAAAAAAAAAAAAAAATCCAGAAAGACAGTCAAGATCCACCATAATCTTTGCAGCCTGGATCCCTCTACTACCTTCTGTGTACCAGTGTTTCCAGACCTTATGATCCTCTGAACATTACATGTACAATATTTTGTCAGTTTTTTCATTGTTATTTTTTAACGACTTGATATGTTCTTCTTGCCTTCAACTCCAATATATCCTACTCATCCTTTAAGGTTTACATCATATACTAGTTTGGTATTAAAGTTTCTCCATGTCAATTTCTGTTTCATCTACCTATGCCGTAGATTAGTGCAGTCCAGACTGCACTTAACAGTTAAACTGATATCAAAAGGTGACAGTTATGAAAATAAGCCTCAGATTAATTGTGCTGAGTATTATCAGTGTATCTTGTAGATATTAAAAGATCATTCATTCATAGACCAAAGATAAAAAATATCTATGTCAATGAAATATGTAACAAATCAAATTACAGTACATATACACTGTCAAAGATAAAACCTTTTAATGTCATTATTTTGGCCCTCACTTTTACATTTAAGATTATATTTATCATTGAAACAAAAATAGCGCAGTGTCTGAAGTGACTTTAATTGGTTTATTTCTGTTCCAGTGCCCGTTCATTTTTATTGGCTCCATGAAAGTGATTCATTTTTTTTTTTTCAGACTCAGCAGTGACTCTGGATTTCATCTTCAAATGGAATATTTAGTAGCAAAGATCATCACATTTTTAGGCTATTCTTTGTTTATAAAATAAAATACTGACATTAATATATAATGTTAATTGTGCTTTTACTCTCTGCCAGGTGTCATATTGAGTGTTTGAACATGGATTGTTTCATGCAATTATTGCCCACTCTGTGGTATAGATACTATTATTATCTTCATTTATAATTCCCATAACTACTTGTAGGATGAATTATTAGCAGCCTTTAAAACATAAAGATTTAATTGGCAATGGAAACAAAGTGCTAACTTCATTAATCACCAACGGAATAGAAATGAAAACTACAGTTCAATACTTTGACATAAAACGGCTAAAATGAGGTTTAAGAGGGAGGAGATATATGTATAGCTGATTTGCTTCCTTGCACAGCTGAAACTAACACAACATTGTAAAGCAACTATACTCCAAATCCCCAATTAAAGACAAAGACATTATCAGTTGTCTGATATGAATCAGTAGAAATTCTAACACATTGCCTTAGGGAGAAAAAAAAAAATTGTTCCATCACTCTGGAAAACTATGTGGCAAAATCTACTAAAGTTAAAAAATAATGCCTTTTCTTTAACCTAACAATTCAACTCCTAGTTAAATAGACACAAAGATGTGTAACAAAAAGATATAAAGATGTTCATAGCAGCATTATTTGTAGCAGTCCAAACTAAAAACTACAAACACCCACCAATATCAGAATGGTTAAATGAATTATAGTTTGTTCAGCTCAAATAATTCATACCCAGCAAACAAAATGAACAAAATACAACTACATACCAAGACACAGATGCATCTTACAGAATAATGTTGAACAAAACATAGCAGATAGTAAAGAATACATATTATTTTATCCCATTTATAGAGAGTTCAAAAGAGATAAGCAATGGATAATGCTAGAAGTTAGAATAATGGTTACCTTTGGGAAGTTGAGTCACGTTTTATTTCTTCAGGTGGCTCAGTCAGTAAAAAGAATCTGCTTGCAATACAGGAGATTGCGTGCAATGCAGGAGACCTGGGTTCAATCCCTGGGTCAAGAAGATTCCTCGGAGAAGGAAAAGCAAACCACTCCAATATTCTTGCCTGGGAAATCCCATGGACAGAGAAGCCTAGTGTGCTTCAGTCCAAGTTGCAGTGAGTAGGACACGACTAAGCAACTAACCACCACCACTGGATGTTTATTGCATGGATGTGTTCAGTTCATGAAAATTCATCTATTTGCAAACATGACCTTTGCACTTTTCAACATGCTTGTCATTTTTCAAATGAAATTTTATGTATAAAAATAAACATTTGCTGTTTTTCCTAAGTTTGTGGCCTGAGGCTGGAAGAAAGCAGCCATTTTGTGACCATGAAGCAACTTCATCATACATTCACTCCTCAATTCACGATTGTCAAATTAATTGACTTGAGGTCAAATAAAGATAATTTGAAAATAACAGAGAGTTTCATTCCACACCAGAGGGTCTTTGCTCTGTCTCTTGTCACCCAGCATCTCACTCTCCATCTCCCAGACTCAAGTCTTCTGGCAGCTGCTAAAACTTGCCAAGCAGAAGGCATGACTTCTGCACTGAGCCTCATGGCTTCTGCTTGGAACTGTCCCTCAAAGGTATCTGTAGAGCTTGCATCCTCACTTCCTCTATGCTTCTGCTCAATTATCTTCTCATCAGAATGACTTGCCCTCACTCCCACATATAAAACACAATATTTCTCCCTACTCTCTTACATTTATTTTCATCACTGAAATTCTTATCTATGCTGTTTAAAATGTTGCTCATTGAACTGCCTCTGCCCACTCAAACCTAAGCTCTATCAGACCAAGAGTTTTTTGCTGTTGGTTTACGGCAATAACCTCAGAGCCTAAAACTTTTCCTGGAAATATACAATAGGTGTATGATAACTATTTTTTATTTTCTAAAAAATATTTATTTATTTTTGGCTATGCTGGGTCTTCATTGCTTTCTCTAGTTGTGGTGAGTGGGGGCTACTCTCTGTTTGCCATGCGTAGGCTTCTCATTGCAGTGGCTTCTCATGTTGCGGAGCACAGGGTCTAGAGCACATCGCTGTGGTGCACAGGCTTAGTTGCTCCTTGGTGTATGGAATCTTCCTGGACCAGGAATCAAACCTGTGTCTTTTGCATTGACAGGTGGATTCTTAACCACCAGGGAAGTTCATAATAATTATTTTGGAGTGAATGATAGTAGCATATGAATTTATTAAAACCACTGATAATCTCCAGGTATCCAATTGTCCTTTTTCCTCTCTAAGTTGAAGCAGAAAAAGTTTGGTGGAGTGGGAAGTTCCTAGGTCCCCTGATCCATGGTCCTCACTCCCTGCCATGTAGCTGGACCTCTCTTACAAGGTGAATGTTCAAACAGCCTCTTCTCTCTCAAAAAAATCCTCCTCTGAAAAATAAATCAACTTCTCAGACACATTTTAAACATTAACTTAGAATACCCTAAATTCCCCACTGTTGTTTCATTTCCTCTGTATGCTTTTGTTTTCTCTTCAATACTTAGGCCCCAGGCAATAAAGAACTTTTTTTATATTGGGAGATAGGCAGATCCTAGGGTCAATGGCAAAGCCTCTTAACATACAAATCATGTCCTACAGCATAGATGTGCATACAAATGTAATCCCTTATCATTCAACAGATATCTATCTTGAGTGTGAGATGGGGCATGGTGAGGGGTGTGGGGTGTGAATATAATGATAGATAGTTTCAGGTGTTTCCAGCTTTTAGAGAGGTTTACACTCTGCTTTATAGAATGTTTTAGGTTGGATGTCTCAGAAACAGATCTGAAACAAGTACATGGGATGAATGGCCTACGTGAAAGATGCTGGCTGGGAAGGAAAACAGGCAAGAGTATATTAAAGAGCTGTTAGTGCTCTGGGCAACTGGGGCTGAGTGCTGCTCTGTCACCAAGTACAGCTCAAAGCGGTCCCATCCCGTGGCCCATCAGCTTTTAGCCATCGTTGGTTGAGGGCTGTTCATAGGACATGAACACACGGCACTTTGGCCAGCTCCTTTGTGCATGCTAAGCATGATTTGTAGCCAGAGGAAGACCCAAACAGGAAAGATTGGATTCTCGGAGTGGGAATCCCACAAAGTGGAAGACATGGGAAGGGGAAGCCATTAGAGGACCCACCCCTGCTGCAGAGGACTGGCAGTATATTTAGGAAGAAAGGAAAATTCAAGAGAAACAAAAAAGAACTAGAATGAATGGGTAGCTCTGTTCAGTTGGCAAAGAAAAGTCGTTCTCAGTTTGTGATGCTCAGCTGAAATATTCAAGACATGAGAGAGTTGGAGCCCCTTGCATCAGAGGAAGAGCTTTTTAGGGTGGAGGGCATCCAGGACAAAGACCAGAATGAAGGGCTTAATTTGATATGTTTAAGAAACTAAGAGGCCTTCAGGTCAAAGTGAAGTAAGCAAGTGAAAGAAAGAAAGGGACGATGTCAGAGGCCTGCAGGTGCCATGAGTCACTGAAGGTTCCATCACGGGAATCCCACAAGCTTACCTTGGTGTCAAAAGTTACACAGGCATTAGGCATTATACATACACATATGTGTGCCTGTACATCTGTACATTCATTAGATAAACATTTCATAAATATAGATATATATTTATATAATTATTGACACTTGGGCTTCTGTGGTGGCTCAGATGGTAAAGAATCTGCGTGCAGTGCAGGAGACCCAGGTTCAATCCCTTGGTAGGGAAGATCCCCTAGAATATAAAGTGGCAACCTAAGCTAGAATTCTTGCTTAGAAAATACCATGAACAGAGGAACCTCACAGCCTACAGTCCATGGAGCATAAAGAGGTGGACAAAATTGAGCAACTTTCACTTTCACTTTCACTTATACACAATTAGTAGTAGTTGCTGTTCAGTTGCTAAGTCATGTGTGGCCATTGTTCGACAGGCTCCTCTGCCTTTTGCTGTCTCTCAGATTGCTCAGATTCATGTGCATTGAATAGGTGATGCCATCCAACCATCTCATCCTCTGTCACTCCTTCCCCTCTTGCCCTCAATCTTTCCCAGCATCAGTGATTTTTCCAATGAGTTGGCTCTTCCCATCAGGTGTTCAAACTTTTAGTTTCAACTTCAGCACGAGTCCTTCCAATGAATATTCAGAGTTGATTTCCTTTAGGATCAACAGGTTTGATTTCCTTGTACTTTTTCCATATCTATTTGCCATCAAGTGATGCGACCAGATGCCATGATTTTTGTTTTTTCAATGTTGAGCACTAAGCCAGCTTTTTCACTCTCCTCTTTCACTCTCATCACTTCTCCTCATTTCACTCTCCTCTTTCACCTCAACTAAAGAGGCCCTTTAGTTCCTCTTTTCTGTCTGCCATTAGAGTGGTATCACCTGCATATCTGAGATTGTTGATATTTCTCCTGGCAATCTTGATTCCAGCCTGTGATTCATTCAGCCTGGCATTATGAATGATGTACTCCTCATAGAAGTTAAATAAATAGATGACAATATACAGCCTTGTACTCTTTCCCAATTTGGAACCAGTGAGTTGTTCCATGTCCAGTTTTAACTGTTGCTTCATGACCTTCAGATATGGTGGTCTGGTATTCCCATCTCTTTCAGAATTTTCCACAGTTTTCTGTGATGCACAGAGTCAAAGGCTTTAGCATAAGCAATGAAGCAGAAGTTTTTTGTAATTCCCTTGCTTTTTCTATGATCCAACAAATGTTAACAGTTCGATCTCTGATTCCTCTGCCTTTTCTAAACCCTGCTGGTACATCTGGAAGTTCTCAGTTCATGTACTACTGAAGCCTAGCTTAAAGGATTTTGAGCATAACTTTACTAGCATGTGAAAATAAAACAACTGTATGGTACTTTGAACATTCTTTGGCATTACCCTTCTTTGGGATTGGAATGAAAACTGACCTTTTCTAGTCCTGTAGCTGCTGAGTTTTCCAAATTTGCTGGCATATTGAGTGCACCATTTTAACAGCATCATCTTTCAGGATTTTAAGTAGCTCAACTGGAATTCCATCACCTCCACTAGCTTTGCTGGTAGTCATGCTTCCTAAGGCCCAGATGACTTCACACTCTAGTATGTCTGGCTCTAGGTGAGTGACCACACCATCCTGGTTACCCAGGTCATTAAGACCTTTTATGTATAGCTTTTCTGTGTATTCTTGTCACCTCTTCTTAATCTCATCTGCTTATGTTCAGTTCAGTTCAGTTCAGTCAGTCAGTCGTGTCCGACTCTTTGCAACCCCATGAATTGCAGCACACCAGGCCTCCCTGTTCATCACCATCTCTCGGAGTTCACTCAGACTCGCGTCCATCGAGTCTGTGATGCCATCCAGCCATCTCATCCTCGGTCGTCCCCTTCTCCTCCTGCCCCCAATCCCTCCCAGCATCAGAGTCTTTTCCAGTGAGTCAACTCTTCGCATGAGTTGGCCAAAGTACTGGAGTTTCAACNTAAGCGTCTTCTAATTTCATGGCTGCAGTCACCATCTGCAGTGATTTTGGAGCCCCAAAATATAAAGTCTGACACTGTTTCCACTGTTTCCCCATCTATTTTCCATAAAGTGATGGGACCGGATGCCATGATCTTACGTTAGGTCCTTACAATTTCTGTCCTTTATCATGCCCACCCTTGCATGAAATGTTCTCTTGATATCTCTAGTTTTCTTGAAGAGATCTCTAGTCTTTCCCATTTTATTGTTTTCCTCTATTTCTTTGTTCATTTAAGAAGGCCTTCTTATCTCTCCTTGCTATTCTCTGGAACTCTGCACTCAGTTGAGTTTATCTTTCCCTTTCTCCCTTGCCTTTCATTTCAATTTTCTCAGCAAAGCCTCCTCAGACAACTACTTTGCATTCTTGCATTTCTTTTTCTTTGAGATGCTTTTGATCACTGCCTCCTGTACAGTACTATGAACCTCCATCCATAGTACTTTACCACACATTATCTACCAGAGTTAATCCTTTGAGTCTATTCATCACCTCCAGTATATAATCATAAAGGTTTTGATTTAGGTCATACCTTATTTGCCTAGTGGTTTTCCCTACTTTCTTCAGCTTAAGCCTGATTTTTTCAATAAGGAGCTCATGATCTGAGATACCTTCAACTCTAGGCCTTATTTTTGCTGACTGTATAGAGATTTCCCATCTTTGGCTGCACAGAATATTATCAATCGGATTCTGATATTGACCATCTGGTAATGTCCATGTGTAGTCTTTTCTTGTGTTGAAAAAGAATGTTTGTTTTGACCAGTGTGTTCTCTTGACAAAACTGTTAGCCTTTGCACTTCATTTTGCTACATTTTGTACTCCTAGGCCAAACTTGCCTGTTACTCCATGTATCTTTTGATTTCCTACTTTTGAATTCACATTCTCTGTGATGAAAAGGACATCTTTTTTTGGTGCTAGTTCTAGCAAGCCTTGTAAATCTTCATAGAAGCAGTCAACATCCACCTTCAGCATTAGTGGTTGGGGCATAGACTTGGATTACTGTGATGCTGAATGGTTTGCCTTGGAAAGGATCTGAGATCATTCTGTCATTTTTGAGATTGCACCAAAATACTGCACTTTAGCATCTTTTGTTGATGATAATGGCTACTCCATTTTTTCCCAGGGATTCTTGTCCACAGTAGTAGATGTAATGGTCATCTGAATTAAATTTGCCCATTCCTGTCCATTTTAGTTTACTGATTCCTATGATGTTGATGTTCATTCTTGCTCTATCCTGCTTGATCATGCCCAATTTACCTTAATTCATGGCCTTAATATTCCAAGTTCCTATCCAACATTGTTCTTTGCAGCATCAAGCTTTACTTTCACCACCAGACACATCAACATCCGAACATCATTTCCACTTTGGCCTGGCTGCTTCATCTTTCTGGAGCTATTTGCAGTTGCCCTTTACTCTTCCTCAGTAGCACATTGGACACCTTCTCACCTATGGGGGTCATCTTCTGGTGTCATATATTTTTGTCTTTTCATACTTTTCATGGAGTTCTGTGTAAAGAATACTGGAGTGGTTTTCCTTTCCTTTTCCTCCTCCAGTAGACCACGTTTTGTCAGAACTCTTCACTATGACCTGTCTGTCTTAGGTAGCCCTGCACAGCCTGGCTCATATCTTCGTTGAGTTATGCAAAACCCTTCACCATGACAAAGCTCTGATCCATGAAGCAATACATTTGGTTAAGTACTTATTTATAAATACTGGTCTAATGGATGATGAAAATAATAAAATCTGCTTTCATTCCCAGTCATTGTGCAAAAATGAACAGTGTATACCACGTGTAAAATAGATAGCCAGTGGGAAGTTGCTATAAAGCACAGGAAGTTCAGCTCAGTGCTGTTTTGACCTAGAGGGATGGCCTGGGGAGGGAGAGGGAAGGTCAAGAGGAAGCATATGGGTATTCGTATGGCTGATTCACTTTCTCGTACAGCAGAAACTAATACAACATTGTAAAGCAATTATATACCAATTAAAAAATGAACACTGTAGACAAATAAGTGTATATTTTGTGGTCCCTGGTTGAAGTATCTGTGGATAACTCTGAATGTCTAGTCACATATAACCAGCACACTGCTGATAAGAGTTACTGAGACAGTATCAATGGGAACTACTTGGGAGAGAAAAACAGAAAACAGATGGATGACCAGTAAATCTAAGTTGAGACTCATTTTACGTTTTTGATTGAAACTCCTTAAAGCAAAGAAGTATTATAAAATGAAAAGGACTGAAAATAAAATTTAAAAAACTATCTAACTTGAAGCTTTAAGCATGATGGGTAACATTTTTCTTTTCCTATTATTTTTCTTCTTTTTAGAAATATTGGCTGTCACAAAATCAGAGAGCTTGAGTAGTGAGTGAATCACTCCAAGACTCATCTCAAATTTTTTAGGTCTTGTTTTTTGTTGTTTTTTTTTTAACCAGATTCAAAGTTAGTGGGAAAGGCACAGGTATGAGTTAACTTAAATTCAGCATGCATTGGCATTACTTACAGTGATTTGGAGAGCCTTTGAACAAAGGAGAAAAGATTACTTCACTGACAGTGAAATTAGAGAATTGGGCAAGCACATTGTGTGGAGTTGACAGGGAAATGTTTGTGCTACCCCTGTTTTATGCAAATGGTACAGTAGCAGGAGAAAATCAGTGAGTCAGGATTGTTCTCAGTTGTTTTAAAGGCAAGAGGTCATGGAGACAATGTAGATACAGGCTCATTTTTAATGGATTTAAAATTTATTTCTAACCTATTGAAATCTTGCACACCATGTGCAATGACTCACTGAGCTACTGCCGAGAAGGAGCCAGATAATGGGAAAAGAAGAAACTTTCATGTTCTTTCTCCAAGGGGCCTCCCACTGCCCTTGACTGTTCACTATCTGCCTGCAGAAAGCTCATGATAGCCTAATCAATAGCATCATCAAGGACTGAGCCTTAAACGTCAGCCAGAAAGGGTGTTCCATCCCCAAATCTGACTTCTGACCCAATTTTTACAAATTATACACTTGGATAATCTCTTTGTCATCCAGTTGCTATGAGGCCAGCTGATCTCCATTGAAATATAATCATCTTTCGATGTTCTCCATAAACACGGTGGTTGGGAAGCAAGAGCAACTACATTAAACCAGAAGGAATTCAATGAGAAAACGATTGATTAGAAAGAGACCACTGTTTCTCGCCAAACTTGCATGGTTTCCGTCAGATTGACTATTTCTAACTTTTGTTAGTAAAAAACTCAAAATAACCTGGAAATATGAAGACAGTTGAGAAATTAAAGCCTCTATGGCAAGATACATTTTAACTCTTTTCTGCTATTTTTCAAACGCTGTATATTGAAATCAGCCCAAGTTTTCCTCATTGGGTGAACAGAGTTTTTAAAATGTGGTATAGTCAGCAGTTCATGGGAGTCACAAAGAGTCAGACACGACTGAGCAAATGAACTGAACTGAACTGATAGTCTTACAGTAGAATACTACACAGCAAGAGAAGGTAATGAGCTATGGATAAATACAACCTGGATGAATCTCAAATACATTATGGTAAGTGACTTCACATATATGATCTCCTCTGAAAGATTATGCAGAAATGGGATCAGTGGTTGCCAAAGGCTGGAAATGGATGTAAAAAGCTGACTNTAAATACAACCTGGATGAATCTCAAATACATTATGGTAAGTGACTTCACATATATGATCTTCTCTGAAAGATTATGCAGAAATGGGATCAGTGGTTGCCAAAGGCTGGAAATGGATGTAAAAAGCTGACTGTAAAGGCACAGTAGATTATCATTTGAAGTGATGGGATTATTCAACAACATAATTGTTGTAGTAGTTATCTGACTGGGATCATATATTTTAATTTGTCAAAAATAATAGAATGGCATATCAAGAAAGAGTGAATCTTATTGTATGTAAATTATACATTAATAAACTTATCAATAGGGCTTCCCTGGTGACACAGGGGTGAAGAATTCACTTGCTGATGCAGGAGACACCAGAGATGTGAATTTGATCCATGGGTTGGGGAGATCCCTAGAGTAGGAAATGGCAACCCATTCCAGTATTCTGCCTGGAAAATTCCATGGACAGAAGAGCTTGATGGGCTACAGTCAATGGGTCTGCAAAGAATCAGACACAACTGAGCACACACAAACCTTATTTAAAAATTTTTCTTGGTTGAAAAGTACATTTTGTTTTCACTTTTTAGAAGAACAGCGCACCACTCTTGCTTTCCATAGCATGCCGCAGTGAGCATGGTGCATACTATGAGGTGGTATGGGTCAATGGTCTTTCTGAGTTTACAGGTGTTATATGTTGCTTCGATTTAGTGATGTGGGTAAGAGGAAATGAAGGTCATACATAGTCTTTTTCTTTCATCAGTAACAGGCAGTTTTGTTGAAGGCCCTCTTGCTTGCTACCAACACAACCAACTTAGGATTCAATGTAATTAAAAATTTTGAAATATGTTCCTTATTGTTTAACTCTTTTAGAGCTATTTTAACTTAACTAACCAAAACCTGCTCCAAACTAGAATTATGAAAGAAAAGTTGAGAGCTAGTATTAATAGCACGATTTGCACAAGAATCAATATGTCATGATGCTAGAAATACATTTAAGCAGTTTGGATTCTTCAAAGAGATTAATGATATTCTGTTGGTTTAAAACATGGTGTAAATTCTTTGACACTATTCCCATTAAAAGGTAGATAATCTGTGTACTTTCTTCTGTATTGATCAGTACAGTAGATCAGAAGTGACACTATGTGACTTCTGAGGCAAGGTCACTGAGGGCTTTGCAGCTTCTACAATGTAGTGCTAGAACCCTTGGTGTTAAGTCCGGAGCCTAACTCCTCTGAGGCTGCCATGTTGTAAGGGAGCCTAAGCAACATGACAAGGCCACATGTAGGTGTGCCAACTGACAACCACAGCTGAGTCCAGTCTTTGAATCATAACAGTTCAAGTAGCAGATGTATGAGTGAAGAAGCCTTCAGATGATCCCAGCATTTAGCCAGATAATTGATGAGACAGCAGGCATCACAGAGCAAAGACAAGCCATCCTCACTGTGCTCTGTCCGTGATTCTGATCTGCAGTATGTGACCATAATTAAAGGATGGTGGCTGTATACTGGGATTAAGCCACTGAGTTGTAGGGTAGCTTGTGGGCAACAGTAGATAACTGCGACAAGGCATGGGGCAAAAGGCCAAACAAAACAAAACCCCTTAAAAATTAGAGACTATTTTTTGTATTTAAGGAGACTTAAGTAAACTGAATACCAAGGAGAGATAAGACAGCCTTCTTAACTGAACAATGGAAGCAAAGAGGGAAACAATAGAATGGGAAATACTAGAGATCTATTTAAGAAAATTAGAGATACCAAGGGAAAATTTCATGTGAAGATGGGCACAAAAAGAACAGAAATGGTAAGGACCTAACAGAAGCAGACGAGATTAAGAAAAAATGGGAACCGTGCCAGACTTTATTTTCTTGGGCTACAAAATCACTGTGGATGGGGACTACAGCCATGAAATTAAAAGATGCTTGCTCCTTGGGAAAAAAAGATATGACAAACTCAGCTTGTTTGTGCTTCTGCTAAGTCGCTTCAGTCGTGTGCAACTCTTTGTGAACCTAAGATCTGTTGGCTCCTTTGTCCATGGGATTCTCCAGGCAAGAGTACTAGAGTCAGTTACCATTTCCTCCTCCAGAAGATTGTCCACACCCAGGGGACAATCCTCCATTGGTAGGCAGGTTCTTACAGCTAGCACCACCCAGGAAGCCCCTATGACAAGCCTAGCAGTATATTAAAAATCAGAGACATCACTATAGGGACCTTATACTTAGTTCAGCTCAATTCAGTTCAGTCGCTTAGTCATGTCCAACTCTTTGTGACCCCATGAACTGCAGCATGCCAGGCCTCCTTGTCTATCACGAACTCCCGGAGTCCACACAAACCCATGTCCATTGAGTCAGTGATGTCATCCAACCATCTCATCCTCTGTCATCCCCTTCTCTTCCCACCTTCCCAACCTCAGGGTCTTTTCCAATGAGTCAGCTCTTCACANGGCAGGAGGAGAAGGGGATGGCAGAGGATGAGATGGTTGGATGGCATCACCGATGGATGAGGTGGTTGGATGGCATCATCGATGGACATGGGTTTGGGCGAACTCCGTGAGTTTATGATGGACAGGCAGGCCTGGCATGCTGCGATTCATGGGGTCACAAAAAGTTGGACACGACTGAGTGACTGTACTGAGCTGAACACTCACTATGGAGAACAGTATGGAGGTTACTTTAAAAACTAAAAATAGATCTGCCATATGACCCTGCAGACCCACTCCTGGGCAGAGAAAACATGGCCTGGAAAGGTTCATGCACCCCAATGTTCATTGCAGTACTGTTTACAATGGCAGCAACTAAATATTGGAAACATTGGAAACAACCTAAACATCTATTGACAGAAGAATGAACAAAGAAGATGTGGTATATATATACAATGAAATATTACTCAGCCATTGGAAAGAATGAAATAAGGCCATTTGCAGCAACATGAATGGACCTAGAGAGTGTCATAGAATGAAATAAGTCAGACAGAGAAGGAGAAATATCATACAATATCCCTTTTATGTGGAATTTAAAAAGAAATGATACAAATGAACTTGTAAAACAGAAAGAGACACACAGACTTAGAAAATGAATTCATGGTTTGCCAGGGGGCAGGGATAGCTAAGGACTCTGGGACGATCAAATACACTGCTATATTTAAAATGGATAACCAACAAAAGCCTATTGTATAGCACATGGAGCTCAGGTTAATGTTATGTTCCAGCCTGGATGGGCGAGGTGTTTGGGGGAGAAAGGATGCTTGTGTATGTATAGCTGGATCCCTTCCCTGTTCACCTGAAACTATCACAACATTGTTAATTGGCTAAATCCCAATACAAAATGTTTTTGTTATAAAAAACAAAATTTAAATAAAATAAGATACAAAGATATATTGTATACTACAGGGAATATAGCCAATATTTTATAATAACTTTAAATGGAGTATAATCTATAAAAATATTGAACCAACATGTTATAGACCTGAAACTAACATAATATTGTGAATCAACTACACGTTAATTATAAAAATAAAATGTATGCAGTTATACTACATAATACTCAATGAGCTATAACAAATTAAAGAATTATAGGAAAATTAGACTATATGAAAAGTTAGCCTA
This sequence comes from Neotragus pygmaeus, assembly GCA_006410875.1. Classification (NCBI taxonomy): domain Eukaryota; kingdom Metazoa; phylum Chordata; class Mammalia; order Artiodactyla; family Bovidae; genus Neotragus; species Neotragus pygmaeus. The sequence goes on along the minus strand of SJYV01010954.1, from coordinate 4,046 downwards.
CAGAGGAAAAAATACAAATAAGCAATAAACATGTGGAAATAATGCTCAATTTTCCCAGTCCCTTAGAGAGTAGAATTATCAGTAAACAGCAGATAAAACTTTATATCTTTCAGACTGGAAAAGAATCACGACACCTACTTCTGGCATAGTTGTGGAAGAAGAGTATCCTCTCCCTTGGCCGATGAGAATGTGTACTGTATAAGGGACTTTTGGAATGCAATCTGCAATACTTGTTCAAATTCAAAATATGCATGTTCATACTTCCTAAAGTCCTTTGAAAATATATCCCATTGAAATAAAAAGTTTGGTACATCTGTGTATATACAATGTGCATTATATATACTAGTATTTTCATTGCAGAACTCTTTGAAATGCTAAATGATTGAAAACAAAAATTCCCATAACAGGAGCAACGGATCAACTGAGGGACACCTATGCCAGCAAATGTTGTGCAGCCATTAAAATAACAAGTTAAATCTCTGAGGTGGACTTGGAGCCAGAGCCACACTATCTTAAGTGGCAGAAGCAAATGAATAGAATTATATGTGATACCATCATAGTGTTTAAACAATATTAAACCCTCTAATGTGTGCCTTTGTATAAAATTAGGTCAGTTGGAGAAAATAGATATTTTTGTTCTGTCCACTGGGAAAGAGATGTTGAGATGGGCTAAGAATGCAAGACATTTTGTGGTGGCTAGTGTCTGTGAAAGATTGAAGTGGGGGAAATGCAGGATAGGATAAAGCAAGCCATGGATTATAATTCAGCTCTGTCAAAGCCTTGACCAGTCCAATGGGAAGCTTTGAAACTAAAATTGCCCACTGAAGAAGCCCCACATAGGACACAAATGGCCAGTCATTGGCTGACTTCTGTCCCAAGCTGTGCAGCATCAACTCAAAAGCTGAGGGGGAGCTTGAAGTTAATGGCTTTAAACTAACTGTGTTCCTTGCAGCTCAATGTCCAATTCTTTCTTGAAAGGAGATCCAAGCAGCACATTTCCAAGGCTGCACATATACTGGGATTTTGATAGGGGTGAAAATATAAGACTAGAAGGTGAAGGTGAGGTAGAGGTCACGAAACAGAAGAAGACTGTGGTGCTTTATCGTTCTCTTGCTTTTTTCACAGATTAACCACATATCCCTTGATAAAGTTGAGAATGGAATTATGTGCATTCTTTTCTAACATATTTTTTCCTTTAAAAATTATGTTCTAAAACTTATACATATGAGGAGTCTAGTCTACTCATTTTCACTACTACATAATCTCCTAGTTATGATTATACCACAATTTACTTTTTCTACCTCTGCAGTGAACAATTGTGCTGCTTTCTCTCTTTGGGAGTCTATTGCAATCATCCCAATCTATGTCTGCTGAATTTCCCCATCGTGTATATACCTTAAGGCTTGAATTGCCAGGCTATGCATATGGTTAGCTTTATAAGATAATGACAAGTAATTTTATAAAGTGGTATTTTAAAAGTTTTTATCATAGATTTTACATAAAAGTATGTAAATTAATAGTGAGGCAGAGTGGTGAGATTTCAGATGATCTTTACTTTTCTCCATGTAATTTGATGTATCTTCTGAATTTTTCTAAAGCAAGCATTATTTATGTAATCTGGGGGGGAAGCTCAATAAAGGTATCTGCTTGAGAAAAACCTTAAATCTTCAAAAATATAGTAGCCATGGTAACACATACTGTAATAAGAAAAGCAAACCAGAACATCTCATTAAGAAAACTAAACAAAACCAAACCAGCTCTCCTAGTCCNCTGGGGGGGAAGCTCAATAAAGGTATCTGCTTGAGAAAAACCTTAAATCTTCAAAAATATAGTAGCCATGGTAACACATACTGTAATAAGAAAAGCAAACCAGAACATCTCATTAAGAAAACTAAACAAAACCAAACCAGCTCTCCTAGTCCGATCTGGGAAATGTTACAGATAAACAAAAGCTATCAAAACAGATAAGAAATCATAATCCTTGCATCTTAATCCAGCTCATTTAACTTTGCTTTGACAGAATTCCTTCCCAATTAAACTGGGGCTGCCCTTTGAGAAAGGCATGCTGTTGAATGAAAATGAAATATCTGAATGGTTTCTTTTGACTCTGAGAAGTAAGAAGATGTATAAAACACAATGGGTTGAGGTAGTTTTGTAGACAATGTAAAAGCCAGAATTACAAACATATCCAGTTTTCTTTTACTGTTTCACGGATACTGATGTTTCTGTTTCAGGATCGAAGTGCCTTTCCCATTTTTGAAGTTGTTGAACTATAATTTTTCAGTCAGTTTAAGTAATAATTGCATTTTCAAAGATGCTTTTGTTGTAGAATCCAAGTATATACTTTGCAAAAATAGCATTGCTAGATGCCTCTTTGGATTTTTTTCTATATTTCCATAAGCAATATCTCTCATTTTCATTTTGGGATACAGATGAAGCTTGCTAAGTGTTGCTTCACGTCTCATTACCCTGGATGAGAAATTTACCAAATTTTCAACAGGGAAAATTTGAAATATGCTTTCAACTGACAAAGGGGTTATTGGTCAGTGTCTATTCAGAGGACAGAAATCATGCCAGTTTTGTTGACAGTGAGAGATGGGTACAAAGAATGATTAATGCATCACAGAGAAAAGAAAAAAACTATTACTCAACTGAAAATTTCAGGAAACAATTAGCACTCATAGGGATAAGGGAAGAAAAAGAAAGTGTTGGCCTAATCAAAACTAGACATTTAAAGAAGGGGTTCTGTAGACCTGAACCTCAGGTCTCTGCATAGAAGATGGTGGTGAGTTGCACTTGGAGGAGGGGTCCTGTGGGCCTGCCGCTCAGACTTGTGTGGAGGAACAGGGCAGCTGGTCGTGGGGTCTCTGGGCTCAGAGGAAAGGCCCCAGAAAGTGAGAAAAACTTGGGTGCATATTAAAGTTCACTCTAAAATTCAGGACTGGATCAGAAATGACCTGGTGTCTGGGGTGGGGAAGACAATGTAGGGAAAATATAGCCAAGTAGATGTGGAATTCACTCTGTCTTTCATATATAGGCATGCGGTCTGTTTCAGCTGCATTTGATTTTAGGCCCTCAAAGAAGGATAGTTGTTTTGTTTTTTTTTCCCCTCTCCCTGTGTGTTGATTACTGTAACAGGAAAACTTTTAACATAAGCGTAAGAAAATAGGATTTTTTTAAGGAGATGCAACAGAGTGTTGTTTCACTGTAATAACTGTCCACTGTCAAATTCAATAGTCATTTAATTGTGATTTTAAAGAAATAGCATATTTTTGAAGTGATATTTATTAGTTTAGGTAGAATGAATAAGATGAGAGCCAAGCGACTACATTCATTCATTCAACAAATATTTATTAGGTTCTCATTGTTTTCAGACTGAATAAATAGTATGAACAAAAAATTTCTTTTTCAAATATGAAAGCCAGCAAGTCCTTATTTATATGACGGTAACAAAGGAGTGTGTACTTCTCTGGTGGCTCAGTAGTAAAGAATCCGTCTGCCAATGCAGGAAAGGTTGGTTTGATCTTTGGGTCAGGAATTTCCCTTGGAGAAGGAAATGGCAACCCACTTCAGTTTTTTTCCATAGGAAATGCCATGGACAGAGAAGCCTGGTGGGCTACAGTCCGTGGGGTTACAAAAGGGTTGGACATGACTTACAACTAAATCAACACAACAAAGGAGCATATATTGCTATTTAACACCTGACTTTATGTTACAGATTATATATTTATATAATATATGGCATATACAATTTACATACTAAATATTTTGTTTTGTTTGTTTTGTCACACAATCATGTCTGACTCTTTGCAACCCCATGAACTGTAGACCACTAGGCTTCTCTGTCCATGGCATTTCCTATGGAAAAATACTGGAGTGGGCTGCCCTTTCCTTCTCCAAGGAAATCTTCCTGGACCAGGGATGGAATCCAAGTCTTCTACATTTGAGCTGGATTCTTTATTCCTGGGCCGGGAAAGCCCATAGTAAATATTTTTGTTCAGTTGCTCAGTCATATCCGGCTCTTTGTGGCCCCATGGACTGAAGCA
>SJYV01010953.1:5114-24660 GCA_006410875.1 Neotragus pygmaeus | reverse complement strand
AATTTCATGGCTGCAGTCACCAACTGATTTTGGAGCCCAAAAATATAAAGTCTGACACTGTTTCCACTGTTTCCCCATCTATTTCCCATGAAGTGATGGGACCAGATGCCATAATCTTCCTTTTCTGAATGTTGAGCTTGTTAGTTGTTAACAAACTAATCATTTGTTAGTTGTAACAAATGTTTTATTCTAGAGAGGATGTTGATAATGGGAGGGGGTGGTTATGAGTATGTGAGGATGGGTATATCTGGGGAATCTCTGTACTTTCCCCTAGCTTTACCTTGAATTTTATGCTGCTCTAAAAATTTTCCTAATTTTAAAAAGTCATAATAGAACTAGGCCCAAACAAAAGCAAATTATGAATTGAGAAATGGTGAAAATAAATTGATAAGAAAAAAAATAACTGAGGTGATGGATATGTTCACTAGCTTGATTGTGTTGATTATTTCTCACTGTATACATATACCAAAGATCAGGTTGTATGTTTTAGTGAAAGTGAAAGTCGCTCAATCATGTCTGACTATACAGTCCACGAAATTCTCCAGGCCAGAATATTGGAGTGAGTAGTGGTTCCTTTCTCCAGGGGATCTTCCCAACCCAGGAATCGAACCCAGGTCTCCCACATTGCAGGTGGATTCTTTACCAGCTGAGCCACCAGGGAAGCCCAAGAACACTGGAGTGAGTAGCCTATCCCTTCTCCAGTGGATCTTCCTGACCCAGGTATTGAACCAGGTTCTCCTGAATTACAGGTGGATTCTTTACCAGCTGAGCCACCAGGGAAGTGCTGTATGTCTTAAATATATACAATTCCTATGTGTTAATTATACCTCAACAAATCTGAAAAGTTACCAAAAATATATGTCCTTTAAAGTTCTTCAGCGAAGATTGACTGATGGTGGAAATTTTCAGTTTTTGATGACTTGAAATAAAATGACCTTCATTAATGAAGTGAGTGCTGCTCCATAGACAGTTTTAGGATGAGATCTGTTTTCCTTAGCACTCTGGGGACATAGTTTTCTGTCTTTTATTTTTGTGCGTGAGTAGCCATTCCTTATATTATTTCATTAAATCATTCTTCTATTCTCTTTTTATCCTAAGAATGTTCTCCATTTTTCCTCTTGTTTGTATTTTTTGCCATAGTATGAAAAAATACATTTTCTGTTAAAAAATCATTTTTAAGCAATCCCCATTAATTATGTCACAGGTTATTGGTAGAGGCTGTGATTCCTGGTAGATTCATGCAGTCTATCTTTGTGAAAAATTCTCAGCCATTTTCTGTTTGAAAATTGCTTCTCTGATGTTGTTTTCTTTCTTCCTGGTATCCTGATTATTCACACGTGAGACTTTTCCAATCTCCTCTATGGATTTTCACCTCTTGTGACCCACAGTGTTTTCTAAAGGTGATGCAAAATGTTCTCCTATGATGTCACCTTGACATTCAGCTCATCTGGTAGTGGGATGCATGTATGCTCCATCCTTTTGAAGTTGGTTGGATCTTTGTGACTGTCTCATCCAACAGAGAATAGTAGATGTGATGCTGGCTGACTTCCAAGGCGAGGTCATAACAAAGGCACACTCCTCCAGACCACTAGCTCTCAGAGCCCAGCCACCACAACTTGAGGAACCCAAATATATCCTCTCATATCATGGGGTGCACAGATAAAACCCCATGTGTAGAAGTCATATGGAATTGTTCTGTCAGCCCAATTTGAGTGCAAGTTGATAGCTAGTATTAACCACCAACCATGTAAGTCAAGATGTCCCCAGATGATTTCAGCCACCAGCTAAAGTCACACCAGTTTTGAGTCTTCCTAGGTGGATGAATGTGGTCATAAGCATGAACTTCCAATTATTAGATAAATATGATTAATGTAATTAACACTGCTATATGTTATATATGAAATTTGTTGAGTCAATCCTAAATGTCCTCATTGCAAGGAAAACATGTTTCTTTTTTTTAAATTTTATATCTATATGAGATGGTAAATGTTCACTAAACTATCGTAATCATCATTTCAACATGCATGTAAGTCAAATCATTGTGCTGTATACATTAAATTTATACAGTATTGTATACCATTCATATCTTAATAAAGCTGGAAGAAAAAATTAGTGTATTTTTTCAATTCATTCAAAATCTAATTGTGAAGTATTCAACTTGCTGTATTGTTAGGAGTATAAGTCCAAGGAAATCATTAATTATAGAGGTAGATATAGAGATAATCATAGTTATGTACAGGTATATTTCATACAAAACCTCGAATGTGAGTGTCATTTAGTTTGGCTTTCATCTTTACATGAACAAAGAACATGTGGGATTTTCAAATGCACTTAGCAATGGCAAATTAGAGTTCAATAGTTTGTCCATGTGGATTAGAAAAGAATAAGGATTTTAATCAATACAAAGGACAGAAGGCTAAAAGTTTGAAAGTCCATAAATTATAAATTTGATATCAGCATTACTCTTTAATGAGTTCTGATTCCTTTCTCATGAATTTCTAATTGTACTTTTAAGATAAATTTAATTGGATAATAAAAATGGATTATAAAACTTGCTTCAAATGTTCCTCTAGTTCATGGTTTAGAACAAGCACCTTAGAGTTGGGAAGTTATCAATGATTATCTGCCTCACACAGAAGCATTAGATAAATCTCTTAAATTATTCATCTATTTTACAAGTAAAGTGTTAACTCTGCATCTTAGTATGTAAGATATTAAATGGTCCTTTAACATTTCAATGCTATGGGAGTTAGAGGGCTTAGTACTGCTGCTTTGGGATATGTTTACTCTGTTATTATTTAAAATACTGTTCTGTCCATTACCTGTAGTTCTGAAGAGTTCAGGATGTTTTCTACCCAAGATAATAAGAAATAAATCCTGGCTTTCACAGTTACATTTCTTTAGCCCATCTCAGCTTCCCAAAACCACTTACAAAGGAGAATTATACTGCACTTGTATTTAAAGATTGTACACAGCTTCTAGGATAAATTCGAAGATGGAATTCAAGCTGTAGGAACTAAATCTTTTCCTTCCAGAAATCACCAATAAAATTAGTTTCCTTTTTTTTTCTTTTCTTTAAGATACAAAGCATAGCAGAGTGAAAAAGCTGGCTTAAAACTCAACATTCATTCCCCAAGCTGCCCTCATGATCTGCTATTCAGATTCTCAAGAATTTGACCATGATATGCCTGGGGATACTTTTCTTTCCTTGGGATTCTCTAAGCAATTTGGATTTGTGGTTTGTGCTATTAAACTTGGAAAATTCCTGGACATCATAATAGATACTTAATATTTATGAAGATTACTTATGGGTGAAGTTTGAAGTGACTTTAAAAGTTTTTAATCTTTATGGGTTTTTTTGTTTTTTTATTTATCTATTTTATTTTATTTTTTACTTTATTCTACTTTACAATACTGTATTGGTTTTGCCATACATCGACATGAATCCACCACAGATGTATACGAGCTCCCAATTCTTTGTTTTTATTATTTATTTCAATTTCCATAATAAATCTTTGCCATTTTTCTAAAAACAAAGATTAAAAAATAGTCTAAGCAAGAAAAAAAAAACCCTCAACATTCAAAACATGAAGATCATGACATCCAGTCCCATCACTTCCTGGCAAATAGATGGAGAAGCAAAGGAAACCATGACAGATTTTATTATCTTGGGCTCCAAAATCACTGCAGATGGTGACTGTAGCCATGAAATTAAATGACAATTGCTCCTTGGAAGAAAAACTATGACCAACCTAGACAGCATATTAAAAAGCAGAGACATTACTTTGCCAACAAAGGTCCTTCTAGTCAAAGCTATGTTTTTTCCAGCAGTCAGGTAAGGATGTGAGTGTTGGACCGTATAGAAGGCTGAGCACTGAAAAATTGGTGCTTTTGAATTGGTTCTGGAGAAGACTCTTGAGAGTCCCTTGGACTGCAAGGAGATCCAACCAGTCAAACCTAAAGGAGATCAGTCCTTAATATTCGTTGGAAGGACTGATGCTGAAGCTGAAGCTCCAGTATTTTGGCCACCTGATGTGAAGAACTGACTTATTGGAAAAGACCCTGATGCTGGGAAAGATTGAGAGCAGGAGAAGAAGGGTATGACAAAGGATTAGATGGTTGGATTGCATCACTGCCTCAATGGACATGAGTTTGAGCAAAAACCAGGAGACAGTGAAGGAAAGTGCAGCCTGGCATCCTGCAGTCCGTGGGGTCACAGAGAGTTTGACACGACTGATCGACTGAACAACAACAACAATGAAACACGGGAAAGGCCGCAATAGCTGTGGGGCTTAGAATATGGAAGGAGATGCTGAAGACACACCTGGGTCACCTGAGGCTTCCAGGTGGTGCCGTGGTTTTAAGGAGAGCGTATGTACTCTAAAATGGTGTAGAAAGTCTGGAAACAACAGTTTACTGTTTCCATGGCAGCTTCTTCAAATGGCTTAGGAAATGGTGCAATCGAGTATCTCAGGGCATGGGATCAAACAGGCTAAAATTTGGAAAGTGAAAGGAAATGTTTTGATAAATAGTATTCTATAAAAAAAAATTTCTTCTCAGGTGGCTTATTGGTAAATAATTCACCTGCCAATGCAGGAGACATAGGCGATGCAGGTTCAAAACCTGTGTCAGCAGGTGTATAGAACAGTCTTTTGGACTCTGTGGGAGAGGGAGAGGGTGGGATGATTTGGGAGAATGGCATTGAAACATGTATAATATCATATAAGAAACGAATTGCCAGTCTAAGTTCAAAGCAGGATACAGGATGCTTGGAGCTGGTGCACTGAGTTGACCCAGAGAGACGGTATGGGGAGGGAGGTGGGAGAGGGGCTCAGGATTGGGAACACGTGTACACCTGTGGCAGATTCATGTTGATGTATGGCAAAACCAATACAATATTATAAAGTAAAATAAAGTAAACAAAACAAAACAAAACAAAAACGGTGTCAGGAAGATCTCCTGGAGGAGGAAACAGCAACCCACTCCAGTATTCTTGCCGAGAAATTCCCATGGACAGACGAGCCTGGCAGGCTACAGTCCCTGGGGTCATGGAGAGTTGGATGGGACTGAGTGTGCACTCACACACACACACACAAACACCCACACACACAAACATCCTATAAAATACTCCCATGCCAAGGTTCACCATTTTAAGAGAAAAAAAAATGACTTTTGAAGTCAAAGAACAGATGAGAGAGAGAGAGGATAATGTAAATATATAAGAAATGCCATATTGATTTGCTGCTGTTGTTAAAAACAGACATAAAGAAATGTGCTCATGTAAGGAAAGAATTAAACAATGGTCTGGTGAAAATCTGCTTGTGATGTGGGAGACCCCAGTTTAATCCCTGGGTTGGGAAGATCCCCTGGAGGAGGGCATGGCAACCCACTCCAGTGTTCTTTGCTGGAGAATTCCCATGGACAGAGGAGCCTGGTGGGGTTGCGAAGAGTCAGACAAGACTGAGCAGCTAAGAACACACACTGGCTCCATGAAGAGACTTAATTATCTGCATGAATCCACATGGAAATTGATCACACAGAGAAGTCACAAGGGAAATAATGATTTCATTGCTGCTACTCACTTTTACTCACCTGGATTATAGGTACAAATAGAGAAAACATTTTTAAAAATTCAAAGTGCAATCATGCTAATGTGAGAAAAATTCAGTGAAAACATTTTCAGATTTTAATCAATAGAGACAGAAGGCTTTAAATGTTATTATTTTTCTTTCAGTGCCTAAAAAACCACATTGGTTTAAAGAGTAATAACTGAAACGTGTTAAGTTTTTTTCCATAAGTTTTCCAAATAACATTTATTGCTAGCTTGAAGGTAGCTAGAGAAATTTTAGACCAAAAGCTGTTTTCTTGTGATTAAGATCAAAAGTTTAGCATGAAAACGACTCTTCAAACATAGCTGATCATATTTTATAGATCTTTCATGCATTTTAGCAGCAAAATGCAGACAGAAAATTAAACCAGAAACAGTAAAGGAAGAAAATGAACAATTTTATTATAAGATGAATGTTTTCTAATTCTAACATAGAAGTTAAGATTTGCTTGTTGGCTCATCTAAACTCATTTCTACCTTTATGTTCCAAAAGTGACATATACATTTCTCTGATAATAAATAATAAATTCCAATCAACTGAAAAATTAACAATGTCTTATGCACAATGTTCCCAGGTGATTACTTTTCCTGCTTCTTCATATTCTTTAATAATATGATTTTTCCCAGTTATATTACATATGGAACTAGCAGGGGCCTAGTATCATATTTTATTGCATAAATGTACAAAATGTTTTTATCAGTTTCTTGTCAGAAGGCATATCAGTCAGTTCAGTTGCTCAGTTATGTCCAACTCTTTGTGACCCCATGGATTGCAGCACGCCAGGCTTCCCTGTCCATTGCCAACTCCCAGAGCTTGCTCAAACTCATATCTGTCGAGTTGGTAATACCATCCTGTCATCTTATCCTCTGGTTTCCCTATTTTTAATTTTTGCTGTGCATCAGAGCAAAAGTTATTGCAATGAAATAATCTTGGAACAACTCTGAGTACTTTTTCTAATAGATAACTAGAAGCATATTTTTTGAGTCAAGGGTAAGTGCATTTTTGTATCATATTAATATTCATCTTATAATTTTTTGTCTCACTTGCTGCCTCAACCTTACCAAAACCCTCTGGAAGTAAGCATTATAGTGATTTCAGTGGGTGGGGGTGGGGGGTCAGATGAAACAAACAAATGAAAGAAAAGAAGCCAGTCAGAAGTCTCAAAACTCTTTCTAAAGAAAGTGTAATGCATTTAGCAAATTGAAGCACTTTCTATATGGGTGACACGCAGGGGAACCAAGGGAGACTGTGGTAAAGGGTGAGGCTGGAAAAGATAAAAGGGTTGAGCAGATTACAGATTCCTTCTTGAAACATCATAATAGTGGACTTTACTCCGAAGTCTAAGGGGAGACTTTGCAGGATTCTGTACTGCAAGGGACATGATCAAATGTGTACTTCAGGAATATCACCATGACAACAGTGTGAACAGCATTTGGATGGGATGCAGTGAATGGAAGGAGTCTGCTGCCATGAGAATTTATGAGGGATGTAAATTAACTATAGGAGAAAGGGACTGAGGATTGGACAGACCTAAGGAATTTTATTTCTAAAGAGGAGAAGGGGATGACAGAGGATGAGATGGTTGGATGGCATCATTGACTCAAAGGACATGAATCTGAGCAAACTCAGGGAGATAATGATGGACAGAGAAGGCTGGTGGTGTTACAAAGAGTCAGAAATGACTTAGCAACTGAACAACAGCAACAACAAGGAATTTCAGATGGAATGCCTACCAACACCAGATTACATCTGTTAGAGAAAAGACCTACCCTATGAATTTGTGGAACACATTTGTTGTTGTCCAGTTGCTCAGTCATGACAGATTTTTGGGGGGACCCCATGGACTGCAGCATGCCAGGCTTCCCTGTCCTTCACTGTCTCCTAGAGTTTGCTCAAACTCATGCCCATTGAGTTGATGACGCCATCCAACCACCTCATCCTCTGTTGCCCTCTTATCCTGCTGCCCTCAATCTAGAATACATGGTTGAATATAAATTAAGGTGATTTCAAGACTCTGAGCTTTGAGGTGATTTACTGCACAGCAGTGAAACCTGAGATATTGGAGTTGCTATAAATGGGCCAGACTGGCTCCCTCTTTCTCTCCTGTTGACATCCAGAGCAGAGCACTTAGGTTAACAGTTTCACCAGCAGCCATGGAGGAGGAAGAAAAGAGTTCCTGTGTGAGGAAGGCCACTGAAAACAAGGGTGGAGGAAGAGATGCTAGGTGCATAGAATAAATGTTGTTCATCTAGTGGAGAGTTGGCAACAAAGAGGCTTGAGGACCAAGTCTTATACCCCACCAGTTTCAGTGGCCTTCCTCACACAGGAACTCTTTTCTTCCTCCTCCATGGCTGCTGGTGAAATTGTTAACCTAAGTGCTCTGCTCTGCATGTCAACAGGAGAGGAAGAGGGAGCCAGTCTGGCCCATTTATAGCAACTCCAATATCTCAGTGCTTAAGAGGCGGACGCAAAACCAGTGCTTAAGAGGCGGATGCAAAACCGTGGAATAAAATAGAGAAGATACAATGAATAGGCTCAGAGAATGAGGTTCTGAGTTTGGTTAGCAAGCAGAGAGGAAAGTGATAGTTTCTCAGTTATGTCCAGCTGCTTGTGACACCGTGAACAGTAGCCCACCAGGATCTTCTGCCCATGGATTTCTCCAGGCAAGGGTACATACGTGGTTTGCCCATTTCCTCCTCCAGGGGACCTTTGCAACCCAGGGATTGAACCCAGGTTTCCTGCATTGCAGGCTTATTCTTTACCCTCTGAGCCACTGTGGAAGCCTGGGCTCAGAGAATACAGATCCTGAAAGAGAAAAAGAGAGCATTTGTTCCTTAGATTATGTACAGCAGTATGTCCCCATCAGGACAGGGCTGTGACTCATTTCTTCTCTATTGCTCCATAATAAGAATACATGAAGTAGAGAGGTGAGAAACTGCAGATGGTACTCGAAGACTGCTGGAATTCTGAATGTACTATCAGTAGCTTGGTAGACAGAGTGGAATCAAATGCTGTTACCTAAGAATTGTGTCCATAAAATCTGAAAAACATCATCTAGGGCATCTTAAGTATATATATATATATATATATATATATATATAAAACCTTTATTTTCAGGCTCTGTGCATACTCTAATATGTAGTAAACAATAAAAATGACTTCAATAAATTGCTTAGCTCAAAAGNTAAGAATTGTGTCCATAAAATCTGAAAAACATCATCTAGGGCATCTTAAGTATATATATATATATATATATATATATATATAAAACCTTTATTTTCAGGCTCTGTGCATACTCTAATATGTAGTAAACAATAAAAATGACTTCAATAAATTGCTTAGCTCAAAAGTGAGAGAAACACTGGAGTCCAGGAGTGCTGGAGGACTCAAGGTGAATTCCTAGCAGCTGAAGGTAATATAGGTACTGAAAGAGGCGAGGCATGTAGATCTAAACATATTTCCTATAGAGGCAGAGTTTCCATGGGATGGGGGTTTCCTCACCTTGACATGACCCAAGACGGGGAAATATAGCTGACTTTGGCACAGAACCAGGGTTCTTTCGATGCTGCTAGTCTTAGTATGTGAGGAAAACGACCCAGAACTGTCAAAAGAAGTCATTTTCTTCCTGTGCCCCCAGAGTAAGAGAGTTGATACCCTCTGAAAATTTAAGCATCATGAAGACAGGGTATTTGCTTCATTGGTTCATTACTATAACCATCACTGGGAGCAGTGTCTCATACATCATTGATGCCTAGTTAATAGTTGTTGAAATATGGAAAATTATATATTGAGTTCTTGAACCATCATATTGGGGTGTGAAGTTTGAGTTTGCATTACCTGCATGGGTCAGGAATCCTAATCTAAAACAGTTCAGTTCAGTTCAGTCACTCAGTCATGTCCAACTCTTTGCAACCTCATGAACTGTAGCACACCAGGCCTTCCTGTCCATCACCAACTTTACTCAAGCTCATGAGTCAGTGATGCCATCCAACCATCTCATCCTCTGTCGTCCCCTTCTCCTCCTGCCTTCAATCTTTCCTAGCATCAGGGTCTTTTCCAATAAGTCAGTTCTTCACATCAGGTGGCCAAAATACTGGAGCTTCAGCTTCAGCATCAGTCCTTCCAATGAACATTCAGGATTGGTTTCCTTTAGAATTGACTGATTTGATCTTCTTGCAGTCCAAGGGACTCTCAAGAGTCTTCTCCAACATCACAGTTCAAAAGCATCAATTCTCTGGTACTCAGCTTTCTTTATAGTCCAACTCTCAGATCCGTACGTGACCACTGGAAAAAATCATGGCTTTGACTAGATAGACCTTTGTTGGCAAAGTCTGTACAAAATGGCCTGGATTGATGAAACCAAAAACTTGAGAAGAATCAAGGCAGAACCTGTTTGACGTGTTCACTTCCATGGGCATACCTTAGTAAAATTCACCACCACTAAAACCACATAAAGAATGTGATGTAAGGAAAGAGATGTGGTTTGGAACAGAAGACCTGAATCACAATATGTTCCTTTGGGGAAAATCGTCAGGTTTTGTGTTGTATAAACTAGTTTAAAAGCCAATAAGTATCAACAAATGGGCAGTGGAAGGCAAAGATACAATACAGTTGGGACTAGGTGAGGAAATGTAGTCATTGAAAGTAAGTGCATGAAATATATGAGGAGGGTTATGGACAGTCTGTGACAGAAGAGGAAAGAGAAGAAAGCGAGTGATTACTAACTGGCCACACAGGAAAATGAGAAAGATCTTGCCTCGTGGCTCCTATATATATATATTTTTGTAAGTGAGAAGTAAAAAAGTCTTCTCTGAGAGTCAAGAAGGGAAATCTGATAATTCTACTACCAGTCATTCAAGCGTGACTGGCACTTCCTATTCATTACTTCTTTTTTTTTTTTTTTCCCTTATGGCAACCCTGCAGGATAGATGTTATTACCTCTATTTCAAAAGTGAGGGATCTCAAGATCTTAGAAGCTCTGGTATTTATGTACCCAGGTCAGATAAAGAGTGGAGGTAGAATTCAAATACTTTTTCTTGTCAATGAACTCTTCTGTCTCACTGGCATTCACTTTGGAGAGGAGCAGCTGATGGAAATAATCATCACAGAAGGAAGAGAAAAGAGCCCGGTGGGATACACAGTATCCATGGTGAAGCTCTGGTGGGCCCATCAGTTAAAGACCACTTTGCAGGAGCTCCATCTATACGATCCTAAATTCCTCTCCACCCACCCAGACCTGCCTTGGGTTGCTCAGCTCCCAGGGAAAGGTGGCAGATGAGACTCGGCTGAGAAATCACGCTCAGGGTTTTGGAAAATTAAAGTGGAAAGGCGAGGGAAAATGCACCAGTTTTGGTGAGGGCACTGAGTTGCTGCATCGTGAAGGCCAGCAATGGCTCTATCACTGTGATTGCAGAACCCACGGGGCACACACCATGTCACAGGTAAGACAGAAGTCAAGGTAACGATCTGCTCATGTTTTGTTCTATCATCCTAAATTTCCAGATATATTGTTAAAATGACAACATTGGGGAAAAAAAGGCACCTTTTTTTGCATAACTGAAAGTCAACAAAATAGTAAAACAATGGAAATCAATTTACCATTGCCTACATCTAAGCATTCTATCAGTAGATTGTTTGGACAATGTTTGGATAAGTGATAACATGAACACAAAATTAATACGTTTTTATAGTCAAGATTTTCACACCAATTTTGTGTGACACAAATTTATTTTTTATTTATTGATATTCATAATCTAAAAGACTAAAAGTAAAATTAATCATATTTGAAGTATGCAAAGTTGAATTTATTTTCCTCAAACATCTAAATTAAAGGAAATGTGAAAAAGTTAAGCACTAAGAATTACGTCTTAAGATTAGAAGGGAATATGAGCAAAGTTATTGAACATCGTTTATGTCAAATTATTTAACAATGCCAAATTTTTATTTAAGTTTAAAGACAATTTAATTACATGGTAGGAAATATTTTAAATAATTAAACAATTTCCTAGTCTGGCATTCTATATCCATTTAATTACATAATACAAACAGGTTGCAATTAGAGTCTACACATTTGTTTTAAACTCTACACATTCAAGATTAGTTTAGACCAAACGAACTTAAGATGTAAACTAGTTTTCAAAATGTCCTTTGACCATCATATGGAAAGCGTAATAACACGCCAATTCACGAGTGCCCTCTGTGAAAACTCGAGGCTCCTTATTGCGTCTGTTCTGAGTCCTGATCCCTTGCCTTGACCTACTGGCCTCTGCAGGTCTTGTTTCACTTACCTCTCCAGAACCATCTCACATCGCTGCACGCCCTCTCTCCTACCCTCTTTATGTTTCTTCTTATGCTTCATGTGACTCTCTTGTCCACTACTCTGCCATCAAGTCCAGCACGATTATCCATTAAGAAAAGGAAGTCTATGAATTCTTCAGGTATGTAATGAGCCCTCATGGTACCAGGAGTCAGGAATGCAGAGATGGAGCTTGGACCCTAGAATACTGGAGTTTGCCTCCTGGTGGTGGGGCAGATAGTGAAGGCTAGTGGAGTGGATGAGTCTCAGAGACTTGTGGAATGTGAGTTGGGCACCTTAAGTGGATTCCTTCTGGCAAAATCTCCTGGAGGGAATGCCCACAAGCAGCAAGTCATGGAGGAGTCAGTCGGGGTTTGCCAACGAAGGGAGGAAAGCACAGGTGGGAGGTCGATGGGTCATCTGTTGGGGGCTGGGGCAAAGATAGTAGAAATGTGATCTTATTCATCACTGGGCTTCTAGAATCTTTCTGATGATATCTCTGTAACAGTGGGAGCTGAATGGCAGTACTCCCCCAAGGCCCTGATTATATAACCTAAACAGCCATTAAGGCTAATGGGCCTCCCTTTACAGTTTCATTTCATATCTCATAAATTTTTGTGAACATGCATTCTGCTTTTTTAGCATTCCTAAGAATGTGTTATTTCAATTAAAAATGATGATCTTAACTTGTAAGTTTAAGTGTTTAACATTTTCCCCAAAACTTTGAGATAAATCAGTGCCCCAGCATAGTAAACCATGTTTATCCTGAGACTGCTGATCACCTGACTGTTCTCTTGGGCTTGGATCCCAGTTGGGTGCCAATGTTTTCAGTGCCCACCTTTTCTTTTCTCCTCCATTACCCCCCAAACTCTGGCAATATGCTAATTGTATGTACCAACTGGGGTGTGAGTGCAGCAGAATCAATTTGATAAATGGTTTGTTATTCCGACTGAACTAATTCTTCACTTTCTATGGCCAAGTAAAGGAATATCTACTTAAATTACTTCTTAATTCTACAATAAAACTGATATTGCAGCCTATCTGCAAATATGCTCCTGTTTTTCCAAGCAGACCCCCACTTTTGAGAAGGAAATCCCCACAGGTGAAGAGGAGAGAAGTCTAATCTTCTTTTGATGAAGTAGGCGCAGTAATCTCCATGCAGAGCCTAACAGGAAAAACGGCTGTGATTCATGGAGGGTGATGGACTTAGTGACAATTTTTAACAATACATGACAAATCAGGCTGCAAATCCTGAGATAATGCTTCTACATCCAAAGCAGAAGGAAAATATTAGGCATCTCAGAGTACCTAGCTGCCAGTGGTCACAGCGGTATTTTGATTCAAAGATTATGAAAATTACTCATTACTGCCTACTTAAGTGATACGGTGAAGAGAAATGAGACACTTGGATGACTCTTGAGTATCTTTTGGGCTCTTTCTTGCAGCATTCATTTATTAAAAAAATAAAAACCTTCAAAACCTTTGCTGAATATCTGCTTTATGCCAGTGTGATGTACTAGGGAATTAATCTGTTCAAATAATATTTGAATTTCTAGGTGTTGGGCACTGTCTGACTTGATCAAAGTGAACAGAGCCACTTTCCATGGACCTTACTTACATTTGGGAGAGACAGCCTATATACAACAAAAAAATTAGCAAGAACAATGCTTGTAATTATAGTAACAGTAAGAGTGCCAATAGAGTTATGTGATCTATAGGGAACAGACAAAATTTCTCTGAAGACTGACATTTAAACTGCAATTTGAGTGACAGCAAGGACTCAGTTACATAGAATCAAGGAAGGATAATGGTTATTCCCAAGGTTCTACCCACGGGCTCTTTGGGGAGGCTGAGGACCAAAAAGAAGACTTTCATGCCAGATTGCAGTGGGTGAAGTGGGGAGAGGTGTGGCTGGAGAGTGAAGAAAAGGTGGAACCAGACTTGCAGATCCTCAGTGAGCCAGAGTCTGACATTTACCCCGAATCTGATAAATATTCATTAGGAGATTTGTAAACAGCAAAGTGATAGGATAAGATTTGCATTTTTAAAAGATCATGACTGGTGCATGGAAAACGGAATATGGAATGTAGGAGGGAAAAAATGGATGCTCAGGTGAAAATGATGATCACATGAAAAGTGGCCGCAGAAGTGGGGCGACATGGAAGGACTCAGGGTGTATATGTATTGGAGACAGTGTCAACCGGAACTCGTCCTGGATAAATTGGGGGAATGAGGAGGGAGGGAAAGTGAAATCAACAAGAACTCCCCACTTTTGCTCGACTTCAGCCCTACCCTCGGCCCTGCCCACACAAACACCTTCTTCTTCTGTTAGCTGCTAATACCAAAAGTTCAGTTGCCCTGGCTGACACTTCAGTCATCCTTATTTATTCTCTTTCCTGCACATCTCATATCTAGCAGCTCTGCATGAAAAATGTTCAGTCATCCATCAACTTCTTCTGACATTTCAGGCGCTAATTGTGTGGTCCAGACCAATATCGTGTGGCTCCTGGCTCTCCTTTACAGCATCCTAGAATCTTTCTACTCCTCTCTGCTTGCCTTCCTCTGATGCATTGTCATCCCAAGAAGAAAGATTACCTTCTTAAAATGTAAATGAAGAATGACAGGCTACTATAATTTTATATTACAAGTTGAACCAAAAGCAACTTCCTTGCAAGGTCTGAAAAGGTTCACAATATCACACCTCCATCAACCTTCATGAATGTCACTATCCTGCTTGTCATTACCTGCCAGAAGTGTTTGTTCCTTTTCTGTCTTAAATCCTGCCAAAGTTTTCCTGCCTTAAGGCTTTTGTTCTCATATTCCTTCCAATGGAACTTCCCTGGTGGCTCAGATGGTAAAGTGTCTGCTTACAATGCAGGAGACCTGGGTTCGATCCCTGGGTCAGGAAGATACACTGGAGAAGGAAATGGCAACCCACTCCAGTATTCTTGCCTAGAAAGATAGAATGGATGGAGGAGCTACAGTCCATGGGATCACAAAGAGTCAGACAGGACTGGCCGGCTTCAGTTCGCTTCATTCCAATGAGATGCTCTTCCACCAAATATCCACAGTATATCTTCTTTCATGATTCGTATTACAATTCAAATTCTCCACTCTCTCATTCAGTTCAGTTCAGTTGCTCAGTCACGTCTGACTCTCTGTAACCCCATAGATTGCAGCACGCCAGGCTTCCCTGTCCATCATCAACTCCTGGAGCTTGCTTAAACTCATGTCCATTGAGTCCGTGATGCCATCCGGCCATCTCATCCTCGGTCGTCCCCTTCTCCTCCTGCCCCCAATCCTTCCCAGCATCAGAGTCTTTTCCAATGAGTCAACTCTTAGCATGAGGTGGCCAAAGTACTGGAGTTTCAGCTTTAGCATCATTCCTTCCAAAGAGATCCCAGGGCTGATCTCCTTCAGAATGGACTGGTTGGATCTCCTTGCAGCCCAAGGGACTCTCAAGAGTCTTCTCCAACACCACACTTCAAAAGCATCAATTCTTCAGCGCTCAGCCTTCTTCACAGTCCAACTCTCACATTCATACATGACCACAGGAAAAACCATAGCCTTGACTAGACGGACCTTAGTCAGTAAAGTAATGTCTCTGCTTTTGAATATGCTATCTAGGTTGGTCGTAACTTTTCTTCCAGGGAGTAAGCGTCTTCTAATTTCATGGCTGCGGTCACCATCTGCACTGCTTCTGTTAAGTCTATACAATTTCTGGTCTATATTGTGGCCATCTTTGCATGAAATGTTCCCTTGGTATATCTAATTTTCTTGAAGGGATCTCTAGTCTTTCTCATTCTATTTTTTCCCTCTATTTCTTTACATTGATTAATGAGGAAAGCTTTCTTATTTCTCCTTATATTCTTTGGAACTCTGCATTCAAATGGGTAGATCTTTCCTTTTCTCCTTTGCCTTTTGCTTCTCTTCTTTTCTCAGCTATTTCTAAGGCCTCCTCAGGCAACCATTTTGCATTCTTGCATTTCTTTTCCTTGGGGGTGGTCTTGATCACTGCCTCCTTTACAGTGTCACAAACCTCTGTCTATAGATCTTCAGGCACTGTGTCTATCAGATCTAATCCCTTGAATCTATTCATCACTTCCAATATATAATCATAAAGGATTTGGTTTAGATCATACCTGAATGGTCTAGTGATTTTACCTGCTTTCTTTAAGTCTAAATTTGGCAATAAGTAGTTCAAGATCTGAGCCACAGTCAGCTCCTGATCTTGTTTTTGCTAACTGTCTAGAGATTCTCTATCTTTGACTTCAAAGAATATAATCAATTTTATTTCAGTAGTGACCATCTGATGATGTCCATGTGTAGAGTCTTCTCTTGTATTGTTGGAAGAGATGTTTGCTACAACCAGTGTGTTTTCTTGGCAAAACTCTGTTAATCTTTGCCCTGCTTCATTTTGTATTCCAAGGCCAAATTTGCTTGTTACTCCAGCTATCTCTTGACTTCCTACTTTTGCATTACATTCCCCTATAATGAAAAGGACATCTTTTCTGGATATTAGTTCTAGAAGGTCTTCTAGGTCTTCATAGAACCATTCAACTTCAGCTTCCTCAGCATTACAGGTTGGGGGATTGATTTGGATTACTGTGATATTGAATGGTTTGCCTTGTAAACAGAGATCATTCTGTTCTTTCTGAGATTCCACCCAAGTACTTCATTTCGGACTCTTTTGTTGACTGTGTGGCCTACTTGATTTCTTTTAAGGGATTCTTGCCCTCACTAGTAGACATCATTAAATTCACCTATTCCAGTCCATTTTAGTTCACTGATTCCTAAAATGTCGATGTTCACTCTTGCCATCTCCTGTTTGACCACTTCTAATTTACTTTGATTAATGGACCTAACATTCCAGGTTTTTATGCAATATTGTTCTTTGTGGCATTGGACTTTACTTCCATCAGTAGTTACATCTACAACAGGGCATTGTTTTCGCTTTGGCTCTGTCTCTTCATTCTTTCTGGAGTTATTCCTCCAGTCTTCTCCAGTAGTGTTTTGGGCACCTGCCGACCTGGGGAGTTCATCTTTCAGTGTCACATCTTTATGCTTTTCATACTGTTAATGGAGTTCTCACAGCAAGAATACTAAAGTGGTTTGCCATTCACTTCTCCAATTGACCACGTTTTGTCAGAACTCTCCAGCATGACCTGTCCATCTTGGGTGGCCTTACATGGCATGGCTCATAGTTTCACTGAGTTAAATAAGGCTGTGGTCCATGTGATCAGTTTGATTAGCTTTCTGTGACTGTGGTTTTCAGTCTGTCTGTCCTCTGTTGGATAAGGATAAGAGGCTTATGGAACCTTCCTGATGGAAGAGACTGACTGTGAGGGAACTGGGTCTTGCTCAGTAAATCTTTAACCCAATTTCCTGTTGATGGGAGGGTCCGTGTTCCCATTCTGTTGTTTGACCTGGGACCGAACTATGATGAAGGCAAGATGGTGGAATAGAAGGATGTGCACTCATCTTCTCCTGCAAGAACTCCAAAGTTACAACTTGCTGTTGAACAACCATCAACAGGAGAAAGTTGGATTCAGCAAAAAAAAAGACACCCCATGTCCAAGGGCAAAGGAGAAGCCCCTGAAAGATGGTAGGAAGGACAAAATCATGTTTAGAATCAAATCCCATACCTCCCAGAGATGCTCAGAGGGCTCAAACAAAACCTTGGCTGTACCAGAACCCAGAGACACCACAGAGACTGAGCCAGACCTGTCTTTGAGTGTTTGAGTGTTGTCTCCTGCAGAGGTACGGGTCAGCAGTGGCCTGCCCCAGGGACAGGGGCTCTGCATGCAGCAGACCTGGGTCACATAACTTGTGGCATAAGCCCTCTTGGAGGAGGTTGCCATTAATCCCACTGTAAAGCCACTGAACAGATGATCTACAAGCTGTAGAACAATTATACCAGATAAATTCTCACATTGTTAAGAAAATTCTAGGCCCACAACAGATTTCCCAACCTGGGAATCTGGCAAAGGGACTGAGAACCCCCAGGGAGTTTAGGTTTGGAGGCCAGTGGGATTTGATTATAGAACTTGCATAAGACTGGGAAACAGACTTGGAGGGCACAAACAAAACCTTCTGCACACCAGGACCCAAGAGAAAGGAGTAATGACCGCACAAGAGACTGATCCAGACTTGCCTGTGAGTGTCCAGGAGTCTCTAGCAGAGGTGTGGATCAGCGATGGAGTGCTGCAGGCTTGGGGGCACTAAGTGTGGCAGTGCATGCATGGGAGATTGCCACTCTCTCAAGGAGCTTCCCAAATAACCCAGTGGAAATATTTTATTCTGTCTTTACATATTATGATTGCTGATGGGAGGTGACTGTCGGGGCTCCTATTCTTTGCTCTAAGAAGGAGCTGGTCTCTATTAACTTTCCCATGAATAACTCTATGCATAGTGTTGCAATACATCGAGAGTATCTCAAATGATCAGAGGGATTTTAATCACTTTTATCTGGGATGGTGACTTCCCTGGACTGTGGCTTTGATCCCTGGGCAGGAATCTAATATCCCACATGATTTTTGACCAAAGAACCAAAACATAAAGCAGAAGCAATATTGTAACAGATTCAATAATATTTTTTAAAAGGGACTATATTAAAANAATTTTACAATGTGTATTCTATGAAGCACAAATTAGTATAAAATGTTATAGGTAATTTGCCTAACTTTTAGGACTATAAATTTTAATTTACAGAAAAATTAATTAGGTATAAAAGGATTAAGGATATAAAGGAAGAATCAATATTTATAGTAAAATAAATGGAAAAAAAAAAAAAAAAAAAAAAAGGAAAATGACCAGGGCATAAAAGGTAACAAAATACACCTGGAAAGAAGTGGTGAGTAAGAGGCATCTGTGATCTGGTGATAGGAATGACTTAAGGAGGAAGAGGAGGGAAAAAAGTGAAAATTAATACCAGTTTCTAAACTAAGAGACTCAAAAATATCATTTGGAGAAGAGTTGGAGAAATAAAAAAAAATTTTAATTGTGCAGTTTGCCTCTAACACACAGCCCATCTCTTCTTCTTGAGCAATAATTCAGGAAAAGACAGTTGAGAAGATCAAGAGTTCTTGGCAGTTGAATTAAAGCCCTGGTGCCTAACTTGTGAAATAAAGCCTTCTTCAGCAATCAATGCAAAGAAATAGAGGAAAAGAACAGAAAGGGAAAGACTAGAGATCTCTTCAAGAAAATTAGAGATACCAAGGGAAAATTTCATGCAAAGAGGGGCTCGATAAAGGACAGAAATGGTATGGACCTAACAGAAGCAGAAGATATTAAGAAGAGGTGGCAAGAATACATGGAAGAACTGTACAAAAAAGATCTTCACGACCCAGATAATCATGATGACGTGATCACTAATCTAAAGCCAGACATCTTGGAATGCAAAGTCAAGTGGGCCTTAGAAAGCATCACTATGAACAAAGCTAGTGGAGGCGATGGAATTCCAGTTGCGCTATTTCAAATCCTGAAAGATGATGCTGTGAAAGTGCTGCACTCAATTTGCCAGCAAATTTGGAAAACTCAGTAGTGGCCACAGGACTGGAAAACGTCAGTTTTCATTCTAATCCCAGAGAAAGGCAATGCCAAAGAATGCTCAAACTACCACACAATTGCACTCATCTCACAT
>SJYV01010947.1:4079-22768 GCA_006410875.1 Neotragus pygmaeus | reverse complement strand
TTTGTTGGCAAAGTAATATCTCTGCTTTTCAATATACTATCTAGGTTGGTCATAACTTTCCTTCCAAGGTGTAAGCGTCTTTTAATTTCATAGCTGCAGTCACCATCTGCAGTGATTTTGGAGCCCCCCAAAATAAAGTCTGACATTGTTTCCACTGTTTCCCCATCTATTTCCTATGAAGTGGTGGGACCAGATAAGGTATACATTAATCAAAATAGTTTCCCAATTCTATTTGGAACTGCATTCAGAGCCTGAAATGTAGTTTTAATAAAATCTGTGATGAAAATGATTCCATTTTTGAGGATAAATTTGATATTTGGAATATTTAGAAATCCTTTGGAGCCAAGTTTGTACTTGGTGGAAAAAGTAAATTGTCTTGGTATTCTTTCGATCAGAAGAAAATCTCTTTTTAGTGACACCAGTAGCTTTCATGATTCACAAACTGATTACAATCCAAGGAGGGATTTCAAATGGATTTTCAGTATCAGAAGCCTTTCTGGAAATAAGTCCACATGCTCCCATTGTGCCTGTTTGAAGGGGAACATTGAATGTATCGAATCTAGTGTGTTTGTTAGAAATCAGTTGTATCATTTTACAATTAGGATTCCTTTACATTTTGTCTCCCTTTATACCGTTATGTAAATATTGTGACTTTCTCACCGTACCTGTGGATGTGCTTCACACAGCTCTCTCACGAAGTGTTCATAAAACAAATGTTACTCTGAATTTGAAGTTTTGATGAGTACTTCTTTTTCCAGAAAGGCTTGTATGAACTGCATTTAATTATGCCTTCTTTTCTTCCCTTGACCGGATCTCGTTCAGTGCAGAACAGGGAGGTGGAAGAGGAGGACTTCCTAGGAGAGTTCTGATGGGGTACCCAGTAGCGGGTCGGGGGCACGTGGCATCAGTGAATGCCCACCCCAGCTCCCAGCGCCGGCGAGGAGGAGGCGGGACGCAGGGCTGCGTGGCCCCGTGATGAGCGCAGCGAGCAGAGAGCGCTGAGCTCGGCGCCGCGCGGACCCCAGCGTTTCGGGGTCCCGTCTGAGGGACCAGGAGGACACAGGAGGGCTGGACGTTTAGCAGGGTGGCTTAGGGCCTGAGCCCTGACGCTGCACGGCCCGTGTAAGGGCTTGGACACCCCACCTCCTGGCTGTGTGCTGGAGGGCGGGTGACTGAACGCCCGCGCCTCGCTCTTCCGCCCTGTGCGTTCGAGAGCACTAGCTTTTACGGAGTCCCGGCCGTGGAGCCCGGGAGCTGTGCCCGCACGTGGACAGCGCTGGGCGGCGGGGGCGGGACGCTGGCTCAGCGGGCAAGGCCGCGTTCGGCAGAGACACGGCCACGCTCTCGGTGCGCAGCTCTCCCGGCCCTGCCTGCTTCCATGTCGTGCTCCGCCCTTTGTCACACCTGTTACCAGCACACCCCCGTCAGCGGCTTCCCTCCCCCGTCGACGTGCTCAAGCCCGAGCCCTCGAGTTAAGCTCCCGCAGTCCGAGCCCTCGGGGCCGCCCGCAGCCGCGCCTCGCTGTCACCGTCCGGCTGGCCAGGCCTCCCGTGCTCTCCCTGCTCTCCCGCCTCCCTGCCTCTCTCCATGCAGGGTCAGGGTCCTGAGTTCCGAGCCTCTCTGCGGGAGACCCACAGCCCACACCCCTGCTCTCAGCGTGCTCACCTCTGACCCCGGTCCTTACCCGCGACCCCAGTGTACTCCACCCTCCAGCCAGTGTTTTTCCGACACACCTAGCTCCTTGCTCCCTGAAGCTTTCCCCCAGGGCTGCTTTCTGGCACTTTCTTGTCCTTCTCGTCTTTTAATCTCAACCAAAATGTCACCTCCTCTGTGGGGTCATCCTAGTATCACCCAGTCCAAAATAACCATCGTTTAATTCCTATTATATCACTCTTATTTTATTTCTCTGCATAGTACCTAAATATTAGATATTAATCTTAACTGCTGCTGCTGCTGCTAAGTCGCTTTAGTCATGTCCGACCCTGTGCCACCCCATAGATGGCAGCCCACCAGGCTCCTCTGTCTCTGGGATTCTTCAGGCAAGAACACTGGAGTGGGTTGCCATTTCCTTCTTCCAGATACTAATATTGCTTATTGCCTTTTTACTGTTTTTGGATTACATGTTTGTAAGCCCATCTTCTGTTAATAACTGTGGAATAAATGAATAAATTGAAGAAAACGTCTTCCGTTTGTCTCTGCCGCAGTGAAAGGCTTCTGGTCGCAGTGTTGAATTTCACCAGCTGCAGCTGCTGGTGCTCATCGGGCTGGTGCCAGTGTCTCTATCCTGGTCCTGAAATGCCAGGAGAGGTAACGGTGTTTTTGGTTACATAATTTGGATATAGTAATTATCATGCTAGGTAGTATAACTAATGATGGTTAAGTGATACAAATACCAAGATCTTATAAATGTTTAAATAATTGGTTGTATTTGATCACTCATTTTTCTTATGCTGTAGTGAATTCTCTCCTTTGTTTGATAAAAGCCAGTTATAATGATTAATGGTATATCATTCCAGCTGACTTAAATCTCAGACTTTTAGTGTCTTTAGGAATAGGTTCCTTTTGAAATAGCTTAAGAAATTTTAGGGAGATGATTTTTCAAGTGGGAAGAAGAATGACTAATTAGATTGCTGGCACATGTGATATTTTTGTTTTAACATGTTTTTTAAATTTCTGTTGAGGTTTATATAGAAAGTAGTGTGTAAGAGCTCTGTGTGAGATATTGTCAAAAGGGTGTTCCAGTTTGTGTAGTTGGGAGCTGAGTAATGTCTCTTTAAAGATCATCCATAGAATGAGCTTCATTGCCAAATAAAATTGAAGGACATTTTTAAGTTTCGTTACTTTCAAATTTTGGAGACATTTAATAATGTTAACATAAAGTATAATATTTGTTAGATTATACAGTTGGTAAGGTGAAAATCACCAGTAAGAGATGAGTTTGCAGTAATAGTGAAAACCTTATTAATGGTGTTAAGTATTGTTAATCCTGGCTTGTACATTAGATCGTTGATAACAGTACCTCCAGGAATTGTCAGGACAGGATTTTCTCCCTGGAGAGTCTGTCGAGTCCATGGCGGGGCTCTTTTAATTTCCCCAGAGAGAACTATTATCATCATGTTACCCTGAATTATCTTACTGCTCATTAAACGTTCTTGCCTTCAAACTTAAAAGAAATTAGAGAAATTAATTTAGTCCTGGGAAATCGTTGTTTAACGAGTTTGCACCTGTGAGAGTATGAGCCAGTGGCACAACAGACTGTGTTTTATTTTGAAATGAAAAGTATTTATATGCAGGAGGGGACTGACACATAGAAGTTAATCCCAATTAGTTAGCATGATCTGGTGGTAGGTAGTTAAAGTGCATTCAGATCAACGAGAGTTTCCTTAATGAGAATGCCAGACTTTTAAGGTGTTACATAAAGCTTCCTTCACTCTCAGGTTTTATTTTTTTAGTCGTCATATGTGATTTTGAGTAATTATTTTACTTTTCTGAGATTTTAGGATTCTTTTAACTTGCGGATTCACACATCTCAGGAGATTAAACATAATTTACNCTCTTTTTAGTGACACCGGTAGCTTTCATGATTCACAAACTGATTACAATCCAAGGAGGGATTTCAAATGGATTTTCAGTATCAGAAGCCTTTCTGGAAATAAGTCCACATGCTCCCATTGTGCCTGTTTGAAGGGGAACATTGAATGTATCGAATCTAGTGTGTTTGTTAGAAATCAGTTGTATCATTTTACAATTAGGATTCCTTTACATTTTGTCTCCCTTTATACCGTTATGTAAATATTGTGACTTTCTCACCGTACCTGTGGATATGCTTCACACAGCTCTCTCACGAAGTGTTCATAAAACAGATGTTACTCTGAATTTGAAGTTTTGATGAGTACTTCTTTTTCCAGAAAGGCTTGTATGAACTGCATTTAATTATGCCTTCTTTTCTTCCCTTGACCGGATCTCGTTCAGTGCAGAACAGGGAGGTGGAAGAGGAGGACTTCCTAGGAGAGTTCTGATGGGGTACCCAGTAGCGGGTCGGGGGCACGTGGCATCAGTGAATGCCCACCCCAGCTCCCAGCGCCGGCGAGGAGGAGGCGGGACGCAGGGCTGCGTGGCCCCGTGATGAGCGCAGCGAGCAGAGAGCGCTGAGCTCGGCGCCGCGCGGACCCCAGCGTTTCGGGGTCCCGTCTGAGGGACCAGGAGGACACAGGAGGGCTGGACGTTTAGCAGGGTGGCTTAGGGCCTGAGCCCTGACGCTGCACGGCCCGTGTAAGGGCTTGGACACCCCACCTCCTGGCTGTGTGCTGGAGGGCGGGTGACTGAACGCCCGCGCCTCGCTCTTCCGCCCTGTGCGTTCGAGAGCACTAGCTTTTACGGAGTCCCGGCCGTGGAGCCCGGGAGCTGTGCCCGCACGTGGACAGCGCTGGGCGGCGGGGGCGGGACGCTGGCTCAGCGGGCAAGGCCGCGTTCGGCAGAGACACGGCCACGCTCTCGGTGCGCAGCTCTCCCGGCCCTGCCTGCTTCCATGTCGTGCTCCGCCCTTTGTCACACCTGTTACCAGCACACCCCCGTCAGCGGCTTCCCTCCCCCGTCGACGTGCTCAAGCCCGAGCCCTCGAGTTAAGCTCCCGCAGTCCGAGCCCTCGGGGCCGCCCGCAGCCGCGCCTCGCTGTCACCGTCCGGCTGGCCAGGCCTCCCGTGCTCTCCCTGCTCTCCCGCCTCCCTGCCTCTCTCCATGCAGGGTCAGGGTCCTGAGTTCCGAGCCTCTCTGCGGGAGACCCACAGCCCACACCCCTGCTCTCAGCGTGCTCACCTCTGACCCCGGTCCTTACCCGCGACCCCAGTGTACTCCACCCTCCAGCCAGTGTTTTTCCGACACACCTAGCTCCTTGCTCCCTGAAGCTTTCCCCCAGGGCTGCTTTCTGGCACTTTCTTGTCCTTCTCGTCTTTTAATCTCAACCAAAATGTCACCTCCTCTGTGGGGTCATCCTAGTATCACCCAGTCCAAAATAACCATCGTTTAATTCCTATTATATCACTCTTATTTTATTTCTCTGCATAGTACCTAAATATTAGATATTAATCTTAACTGCTGCTGCTGCTGCTAAGTCGCTTTAGTCATGTCCGACCCTGTGCCACCCCATAGATGGCAGCCCACCAGGCTCCTCTGTCTCTGGGATTCTTCAGGCAAGAACACTGGAGTGGGTTGCCATTTCCTTCTTCCAGATACTAATATTGCTTATTGCCTTTTTACTGCTTTTGGATTACATGTTTGTAAGCCCATCTTCTGTTAATAACTGTGGAATAAATGAATAAATTGAAGAAAACGTCTTCCGTTTGTCTCTGCCGCAGTGAAAGGCTTCTGGTCGCAGTGTTGAATTTCACCAGCTGCAGCTGCTGGTGCTCATCGGGCTGGTGCCAGTGTCTCTATCCTGGTCCTGAAATGCCAGGAGAGGTAACGGTGTTTTTGGTTACATAATTTGGATATAGTAATTATCATGCTAGGTAGTATAACTAATGATGGTTAAGTGATACAAATACCAAGATCTTATAAATGTTTAAATAATTGGTTGTATTTGATCACTCATTTTTCTTATGCTGTAGTGAATTCTCTCCTTTGTTTGATAAAAGCCAGTTATAATGATTAATGGTATATCATTCCAGCTGACTTAAATCTCAGACTTTTAGTGTCTTTAGGAATAGGTTCCTTTTGAAATAGCTTAAGAAATTTTAGGGAGATGATTTTTCAAGTGGGAAGAAGAATGACTAATTAGATTGCTGGCACATGTGATATTTTTGTTTTAACATGTTTTTTAAATTTCTGTTGAGGTTTATATAGAAAGTAGTGTGTAAGAGCTCTGTGTGAGATATTGTCAAAAGGGTGTTCCAGTTTGTGTAGTTGGGAGCTGAGTAATGTCTCTTTAAAGATCATCCATAGAATGAGCTTCATTGCCAAATAAAATTGAAGGACATTTTTAAGTTTCGTTACTTTCAAATTTTGGAGACATTTAATAATGTTAACATAAAGTATAATATTTGTTAGATTATACAGTTGGTAAGGTGAAAATCACCAGTAAGAGATGAGTTTGCAGTAATAGTGAAAACCTTATTAATGGTGTTAAGTATTGTTAATCCTGGCTTGTACATTAGATCGTTGATAACAGTACCTCCAGGAATTGTCAGGACAGGATTTTCTCCCTGGAGAGTCTGTCGAGTCCATGGCGGGGCTCTTTTAATTTCCCCAGAGAGAACTATTATCATCATGTTACCCTGAATTATCTTACTGCTCATTAAACGTTCTTGCCTTCAAACTTAAAAGAAATTAGAGAAATTAATTTAGTCCTGGGAAATCGTTGTTTAACGAGTTTGCACCTGTGAGAGTATGAGCCAGTGGCACAACAGACTGTGTTTTATTTTGAAATGAAAAGTATTTATATGCAGGAGGGGACTGACACATAGAAGTTAATCCCAATTAGTTAGCATGATCTGGTGGTAGGTAGTTAAAGTGCATTCAGATCAACGAGAGTTTCCTTAATGAGAATGCCAGACTTTTAAGGTGTTACATAAAGCTTCCTTCACTCTCAGGTTTTATTTTTTTAGTCGTCATATGTGATTTTGAGTAATTATTTTACTTTTCTGAGATTTTAGGATTCTTTTAACTTGCGGATTCACACATCTCAGGAGAGTAAACATAATTTACCACAAAAATGTAATGCACATGCTTCCTGCGTCTGTCATAACCATGCCCTCTATTTAAGGAGTCACGGGTGTCTTACGGTTAGTAATTAAGAAATGAAATGACACCAGTAAAAACAATCAAACAGTAAGAAAAGCTGTATGAGCTTACAGTTATGTTATCCATATTGAATAGTTACATTTTAAGACTTAATCCAAAAAAGAATCCGTTTGAAATATTTTATGGAGTATGTGGTCTTTATTTCGTACATTTGGAAGATGCTCTGTGCTGAACTAGTCGTGTCCCTCCGGCTCTTTTGTCACCAAGAGCTTGCAGATTCAAACGCGGAGGGTTCACAGGCTTTCCAGCAGTTGCTCTCTTCAGTTCGCCTGCGACTTTAAACTTGAGTGTGACCATGTTCCAACCAGAAGCCGACTTACCACCACACATGGTTTTAGGTATTACCTGCTCCCCCACAGTAATTAGAAAGCCTTTGGGCAGGAAAATTTTACTTAGATACAGTATGTTTCCAAGGAGCCTTATATGCAAGGGGTCCGGCTGTGTTCACCCATGGATCAGGGCAAGAGTCCACGTGCTAACTGGAGTGTCTGGCTGGAGGGCGAGCCCAGGGCTGGGCAGTGCTTGGGGACCCTAGTAGAGAGGCTGCTGGCACGTAGAAGTCTGGCTGTAGGTTCAAGCTTTTTTGGGCCCAGAGAGGGAGGGCCAAAGAAGAAAATCGAGGTCAGGACTAGGGAGTTTCAGTCTTGACGCCTCGACTTGGAGGAGGCTGTGGGGAGAGAGGGTCGGTGGCAGGCTGTACCCACGGGTGCCCCAGGGAAGGGGCATAGGTGGCAGTGAGCATGTGTGTGTGCGAGGCTCTGTCCCTCAGGTGGGCTCCTGCCTGCCCTGGAGGAGTGGGTACAAGGTTTGGGCAGCTGCCCAGCTGAGAAAGACACTGAGAATCAGATGTGAGGCTCCAGCCCAGCCTTGTGGAGTGACTAGCAGACCCAATGCCATTTCTCTGGACCTTTGTGAGAACCTGGCTTCTCTGGTGGCTCAGTGGCAAAGAACTCTCCTGCTGATGCAGGAGACTCAGATTCAGTCCTTGGAAAGGAGGATCCCCTGGAGAAGGACATGGCAACTCATTCCAGTATTCTTGCCTGGAAAGTCCCATAGACAGAGGAGCCTGGTGGGCTACAGTGGGTGGGGTCGCAAAAGGGTTTTTTACATGACTCAGTAACTAAAGCACCATCCCTGTCAGGTCAAGCCTTAGACGGCAGTGTTCAGGGCTTCGCATATCACCCCAGCGGGGACAGGGGATTAGCACTCAAGGCTCCTGATCCGGCAGGGGTGCAAGGCAAGTCTCCGTCTCACCCGTTGGAAGCTGTTAAGGGCAGAGGGAGTTCTTTCAGCTACATTCACCTATTTAGTAAATACTGTCTGTTTCATGTCATGCCACCATCGTGGCATGTGGCTTCGTGGACACAAGCTTGGTTTCTGCCTTTGAGAAGCTGTGCTTGGGGGGAGAAATAGACCCATGTAAACAAATAATTAAAAGCCAATGAGATCTGGAACCCAGCCCAGTGCCTGAGCTTGCCCGGCTCTCTGCAGAGTTGACTGCTGCTGAAGACTGTGGGCCCAGGGCAGGGGCCCCTGAGAAGGGCCGTCAGATGGGTCTCCATGGTGAGCAGAAGTGGGCCACGTGTGCAGAGTGCAGGTCACTTGGATGCTGTGAGTGGAGAGGTGAGCTGCTGCTGGACTTGGGGGCAGCCGGGAAGGATGGTGGGGAGGCCGGGGCAGGTGTGGGGTGTCTGTGAGACACCCCGCCTCCAGTGTAGGTGGGCTCAGTGTGTGATGGAAAAGGCAGAGTGGTGAACTTTCATAAAAGCTGAAAATCCTTTAAATGACTCATGTTATTCCGGAAGTCACTTCGTTCGGCTCAGATACACAGCCTGATGGTGAAGGGGCTGCAGGGCCTGAGACCCCGTTTATGCACTGCGTGGAGAGCAGGGTAAGGCAGTTGCAGTGATCTTACTTGCTTTATTTTGTATCCAATTTGCATCTCAGTATTTGCTGAGTTATTTTATTCCCCAGCATAACTTAGGTGCTAAGTTAAAAAATAGGGGGAATTGGCCCACATCCAAAAAAAAAAAAAAAGAAAATACAGCTCTTCCCTAAAAATAGTTCTTTACTTGCATGGGCACTGGTCTGATGATGTCATCTCTTTTATTTTAAGCACCTCACACAGTGCTGTTTACCGGGGACATAACTCATCCACATGCAGCAGGGCACCCACAGCGTCCAGTGTGTGGCACCTGCCCGACCGCATAAAGGAGACCACCCCGCGCCCAGGCTGAGCCTTCCTCAGGTCGCCGCAGCGTGCCCAAGCCTCGGGGTGGGGGTGTCGAGATGTGCAGCCCCGCTCCGTCTCGTGTCTGCTCCGTGCGTCTACGCCGGGTGACAGGACACGGGAGCAGATGAGACAGGCTGTCAGTCAGCCACGCTGCCCTTTGAAGAAAGGCCACGGGGGGAAAGGGTGCCGCAAATGGGCTGTGAAGTTTACATACACTGCCCACTGTTAAACAGATTACGTCTAATGAAGTGTCTAATGCTCAGGCCGAATCAGCCTAATCCTGGGTGGCAGCTCATCCCTCCGCTGCCAAAAAAACGCCGCCCTCTGGCCCTCACTCGCCACTCCGGCGGCCACGCGCAGGGAGGCGCCCAGCCTTAATAAACCCAGACAGTGTGTGATCTGACATGCAAATGTAGGTCATTGCATATGTAAATGTGTGATTACGCGCCTGCATGCCAAAACACATTAGCCGGCCTCCGCGCTCAGCATGCGGTCATCACAGCGCCTCAGCAGCCCCTGCACACGTTTGTCAGTTACCACGCGGACAGGGGACGGGGTCCCTGGCAGGCCTGAAGTGCATGCAGGGGTTGCATGGTAGCGTTCCCGATAAGGAAGCCGAGTGTCCCCCCAGAGACCGACGCGTTTTCATCTGGAGGAGGAGCGGCCTAGATGTTGGGAAGAGAGGAAGGAAACCCACCTCTTCGATGTTGCCGTCTGTCCTAGTGTGTAAATTTAAAACAAACAAATATTTGTTAGAAAAGCTTGGACAATTGAAAGTCTCTCCTCCTTAAGTGAAATGAAATTACAAAAACTAAGAGTTGCTAATATCCACTGACTGTATCTGAGAAGTGAGACTTCCTTAAGTTTCCTTTGTTAAGTAGATGACAGTTCCTTGATGGATCAGTTGGTAAAGAACCCACCTGCAATGCCGGAAACGCTGGTTCAATTCCTGGGTCTGGAAGATCCCCTGGAGAAGGGACAGGATACCCACTCCAGTATTCTTGGGGTTCCTGGTGGCTTAGCTGGTAAAGAATCCGCCTGCAATGAGGGAGACCTGGGTTTGATCACTGGGTTGGGATGATCCCCTAGAGAAGGGAAAGGCCACTCACTCCAGTATTTTGGCCTGGAGAATTCCATGGAGTGTGTAATCCATTGAGTAACAAATAGTCGGAGACTACTGAGTAACTTTCACTTCACTTTACAGTGACAGTTGTAAATTCATCTCAGTGACCACAAAAAGAAATCTTACACTTGAACAGTGTTGCAAGTAGTCTCCCTTTATTTTATGTTTTCATTCCTATTTTTTATTTTTATTTTTGGTGTGTGTGTTTCTAGTCCCATTTCTGTTTTACTCATCAAAAGGCCTAAAATGGAACATAGTGTGGATCATCGCATAGGGTACTGTAATATTTATTATATTGTAGGTGGCTGTTAGTAACCCCAGAGGATGGCCAACCTTGTGCTTGGGAACTCGGGCTTGGGCATCAGCTAGCTAGAGATCTGGTGTGATAACATCTGTCTGATAGGATCATCATGAGAATTGAATTAAATAGCATAAAAAGTACTAATTTATAGGACCTGTTACATTATAGGTGCCAAAATAGGACCTTTTTTATTGTAGTAGTGTTATTATTCTATTCTGGCAGTTATTTATGGTTTATATTCACATAATGAATTTGTGAAATTTGTATTCTGATTATTTTGCATGTCTTGAAGAGTGGTATTTTTCTTACTTTGGGCTTTTCAGAAGAAAGAAAAGCTATGCACAGTAACAAGTTATTGCTACCTTTCGCCTCTTTTTTGATAAACGTTGCATTTGAATGGGAGTGAAAGTCCAGCAGAAGTTTAGTTTTTTTGCTAGCGTGATAGATGTAGTGACATGAACAAGGTCACATGTATTAGGGGTTAATGTAATGCCCATATGTCAAAACAGCCTTTTGCATACGTCATGGGGTCATCAGCCGTAACTAAGGTTTATTTGAGGACTAAGAGTTCAAGCTGCCTTATGGGTTTAGGAACCCACGCGCCCTTTGTTTGCACCAGTAGGTCTTCAATGTTCGGCCTTAATCAGGACCTGCAACCATGTTATGTTTACTTCGAGTCGGTCCAGAGTAGAGAAGGTCCATTCAGATGTGAGCAGCGTGGTACCAGGCCAAGAAGGGTCTACTTATCCAGGAATCCCGGGATCTGGAAGAGGCTCATGAGTGGCCAACACAAGAGAAGATGGAAAAGCGCATGTGGTGGCTGCGCTGTTACGTTATATCTCCGTAGACCGAGGGGCTGCAGGTAGAGCAGGAGTGACTCGAGGCACTGCAGAGGCAGCCTTCCCGCGGTGTGTGTCGTGGCCTCCGTGCTGGGCAGCATTTGACCCCGTGGGTGCGCAGCTCAGCTCCGTCCTGTGGCCGGGTGATGGATGACTGAGTCCGTAAGCAAGGAACAGAAGAACGAGGACAGTGGGTAGAACACTTCCACCCCGAGAGGGGCCCGTGGTGATGCCGCCTCCCAGCCCCGTGATCCCGCTCAGCACAGTTGAGGCCCCTTCACGTGTCCACGTGGGCTCTTTCAGAGCAGAAACACTCCTGAGGATACGTCTGTTTCCCTAGGGGCTAGTCTAGTGCCTGCTGCTGCTGCTAAGTCACGTCAGTCGTGTCCGACTCTGTGCGACCCCATAGATGGCAGCCCACCAGGCTCTGCCGCCCCTGGGATTGTCCAGGCAAGAACACTGGAGTGGGGTGCCATTTCCTTCTCCAATGCATGAAAGTGAAACGCGAAAGTGAAGTTGCTCAGTCGTGTCCAACTCTTCGCAACCCCATGGACAGCAGCCCACCAGGCTCCTCCATCCATGGGATTTGCCAGGCAAGAGTACTAGAGTGGGGTACCATTGCCTTCTCTGTCTAATGAGTACTAAAAAGTGTGAGTTTCAAAAAGAAATGACTTTTCCCACGAACAGCAAAAAATATATTGTTTAAAAGGTATTTATGCACTAAGTGACAGAAAGAAAGACATTGAAGTCACTCAGTTGTGTCCGACTCTTTGGGATCCTGTGGACTGTAGCCTACCAGGCTCCTTCGTCCATGGGATTTTCCAGGCAAGAATACTGGAGTGGGTTGCCATTCCTTCTCCAAGTGACAGAGGCCAATCTGAAAGGCTACATACTGTATGATTCTAACTACGTGATATTCTGGAAAAAGCAGAACCATGGGTCCAGTGAAAAGATTGGTGGCTGATAGGAGTTGGTGGGGAGCGAGGGTTGAACAGGCAGAGGACAGAGGGTTTTTTGGGCAGGGAAAATATACTATGATGCTAAAATTCTGGGGAGCTTCCCAGGTGGCTCAGGGGTAGAAGAATCCACCTGCCAATGCAGGAGATGNGGACTGTAGCCTACCAGGCTCCTTCGTCCATGGGATTTTCCAGGCAAGAATACTGGAGTGGGTTGCCATTCCTTCTCCAAGTGACAGAGGCCAATCTGAAAGGCTACATACTGTATGATTCTAACTACGTGATATTCTGGAAAAAGCAGAACCATGGGTCCAGTGAAAAGATTGGTGGCCGATAGGAGTTGGTGGGGAGCGAGGGTTGAACAGGCAGAGGACAGAGGGTTTTTTGGGCAGGGAAAATATACTATGATGCTAAAATTCTGGGGAGCTTCCCAGGTGGCTCAGGGGTAGAAGAATCCACCTGCCAATGCAGGAGATGAAGGTTCAGTCCCAGGATCGAGAAAACCCCCGGGAGAAGGGAATGACACTCCACTCCAAGCCTATGGACAGAGGAGCCTGTTAGACTCCAGTCCATGGGGCCTCAAAGAGTTGGACAAAACTAAGTGACTGAGCATGCACACAAGCACTTCGATTATGGATATAGGTCGTTATCCATTTGTCCACGCCCATAGAATGTGCTGGGAAAGACTGACGGGGGAGGAGAAGGGGAGGACAGAGGATGAGAGGGCTGGATGGCATCACCGACTCAGTGGACATGGGTTTGAGCAAGTTCTGGGAGTTGGTGATGGACAGGGAGGCCCGGCGTGCTGCAGTCCATGGGGTCACCAAGAATCAGACACGACTGAGCAACTGAGCTACTGAAATGAGAGTATCCAGCAGTAAGGGTGAACCCCAGTGTTAACTTTAGACTTTGGGTGATAGTGACTTGTCAGTGTAGGTTCAGTGGTGACCAGGGTCCGGCTCTGATGGGGTGTTGGTAATGAGAAAAGCAGTGCCCGGGTGAGGGTGGGGATGTACCGGGAACTTCTCTACTTTCCTCTTAATATTCTGCTTTTAAAAACTTAGGTCTTTAAAAAAAAATGTAATGATAAGGTGGTAGACTTGTTGCCCCTGGAATTGTTCTTTGCAGAAGTATCATCAGGAACTTTAGAAGGTTTTCATGTTGCTAGTTGGCAGGTTGACTGAATGAATGTGTGTGTGTGTGTGTGTGTGTGTGTGTNCTGTGCCACGGTCGCCCTGCACAGATTCTGTCTCTTATACACATCTAGATGTGTATAAGAGACAGGTGGTAGACTTGTTGCCCCTGGAATTGTTCTTTGCAGAAGTATCATCAGGAACTTTAGAAGGTTTTCATGTTGCTAGTTGGCAGGTTGACTGAATGAATGTGTGTGTGTGTGTGTGTGTGTGTGTGTGTGTGTGTGTTTACTTTTATATAATATGAATAGTTTGATAAAACTTGTCAAACAAATGACTGTCTGCAGGCTTACCATAGAAATCACCTACATAAGTGAAGACAATTGACCATTGCGTGCATATTGTGTGATTGAAAACTTTCCTGACTTTTTTAATTACAGAAGGCCTTACGACCGGATATGGGCTATAATACGTTAGCCAACTTTCGAATAGAGAAGAAAATTGGTCGCGGGCAATTTAGCGAAGTTTATAGGGCAGCCTGTCTCTTGGATGGAGTACCAGTAGCTTTAAAAAAAGTGCAGGTAAGAGGACTTTAATTCTATAAATCCATGTAAAATTATATGCTGTGAATAATAAATAGAGAAAAGTATGTCCTGAACGATTGGGTCATGAGTCTCGAGTTGAGAATGATGGGAAAGAGTAAAGCTTGTCCTGTAAATGCTTGCATTAAGTGCTGTGTATGGTGGAAATCACTTTTTAGTTGTAAGGCTACTTTTAAAATTGAGCTGGCTCTGTTCACCTGGATTCAGTCATCACTGGAATGATCTTAGAAAAGCTTTCACAGCTCTTGGTTTTAAGATGCAGGTTGGAGTTGTCACCATGGCTCCTGGCTGGGCATGTGGCTACACATTGTAGCCTCAGCTGCAGGCCTCGAGCACGGAAGCCCGGCTCACGGACTGCACTGCCGGAAGCCAGGACTCGGGGGGCACAGTCCAGGGCGGGTCTCGGAGACCAGGCTGGAGAACCAGCCTGGCAGTAAAAGGCAGAAAGCCAAGGTGAACGTCATCTACTGGAGGAGACGAGAAAGTGCAATAGGTGAGCACAGGCGATTGCTGTTCCGCTTACCGTGCCCACTCTGTGTTGGCATCGGCTCCGCCCTCCTGCCCTGGCTGTGTGCGGGCTTCTCAGGCGCCTGGGTCTGCCCAGCTCCCCTGGCCCGGCCCTGCCCCGACGGGCCCACTGCCTCCCCTCGGGGACACTCTCACCTTTCTGCCTCACAGTGTGTTTGCCGTCCTGCAGTATAACTTTTCTTTTCAGGGAGAAAGTCATTCTTGTTGACACTCACCTGTAGACTTCCTCTTTTATCCTACTACCTGGTGGTGTTTTCTCTGTCGAGTCCTGTGAAACCTCAGTGTCCTCTTCCTCTTACTATTTAATTTCATGAAGGATCAGTGTCCTTGCAGCAGCCATCACCAGCAGAGGTGAACAGTTTTCCCTTGTACAGTAAATGTTTACAGGACACACGTGTCAGAGGTCAAGACTGGAACAGATGCCCTCATACCCACCACATGGCTCTGACACATCCATCACTCCCTTCCCTCGCAGGTCACCACGTCCTGAATTTTCTGTGTATCATCCCTTTGCTTTTCTCTAGAGTTTTCTCCACGTTGGCATAAATTCTGAATGACTCCGTTGTTTGCTTCTGGATTTTT
The DNA here is from genome assembly GCA_006410875.1 of Neotragus pygmaeus. Classification (NCBI taxonomy): domain Eukaryota; kingdom Metazoa; phylum Chordata; class Mammalia; order Artiodactyla; family Bovidae; genus Neotragus; species Neotragus pygmaeus. The sequence goes on along the minus strand of SJYV01010947.1, from coordinate 7,673 downwards.
GAATGAACTATTGTCATGTGTTGGTGTGTGGCTACGCTTTCACCTTTACACGTACAGTAGTCAGGGTGTGGACCTGTGTGTACATGTGTAGCATTACCGGTCCTGTGTGGAGTGTCCTGTTCTTGCGTGCTACTAGTTTTGGTTGTGTACGGTTATGTGCCGTTGCAGTATTTCTGCCACGTTCATGTCAGGTCCTGTGTGTCTCCTGGCGCACACATGCAGGAATCTCCCTTTTGTGTGTCCCTGAGATGGAAGCAATAAGCCTTCCTCTCTACTTTGTTGAGTTGAAATTGGGACCTCTTCTAGCCTAAGCATAGCTCCCTATATACGCAAGAGAGAAATGATGCTGCAAAGATATTCTTAGCTTATGTAATTAGGGAACAGTTATCTTAAACCTTTACAAGAAGAAATATATTTGCATTTCAGACATGTTGTTGATTTCTGTGGTATATTGCACTTGTGCTGAACAAGAGAGATCAGGGTTCTTCCTTTTTAATAAGCCACCTCTGCAGCTTAGTATGAAAATGTTTTAAAATACCATTGACCAGACTCCTTTCCTGTCTGAAGAATCCTAGCCTCTCTTCAGAAACGTCACCAGGAACCAGACATTGGATTTCCTCCTGCAGTTTGTTATTTTAAGGCTTCTTACTGGTCTGAAGGGCTGCGTCACTGTTTCCAGCTAATCCAGGACCCTTCCTGGAGGAGTCCCTGTGTTGAAAGGTTGCATCTGTAATTCATTGCTCTGCTCACAGATACTTCATGAGACTCTGCAGGAGCAGCATCCAGCCTCCTCCGAGTCATTCTCCGGGCGCTTCTGTGCTTTGTCCATGTGTCAGGTTTCAGTTGGCCGTGACCGGCTTGCTGGAAGCCCCGGCGACTTTCCTGGACGTCTGCCTAGTACCTGCGTGTGCAAGGGAGGGAGTGTGTGCTGAGTGCACCTTCCTTCTCGAGATCAGACAGGGATTGGGAGCCTGCGGTGGTGACAAGACCATCGGGTCTTTTGGAGAATTTGCCCCATCCCGTCACGGTTTGTTTGCCACCATTATGGTGCTCCTTAACTGGAGGGCACGGGCTGGCCTTGCTGCCCTGTCTTCCGGCCTCCCTTCCTGCTGCTCCTCCAGTGGGAGTGGGCATCTGGTGTTCAGTGGTTAGTGCCAAAGGCTTTGAGAACCAAGATGAACAAAATAACAGGACTCAGGGATCCCCGTGCAAGTGCAGCCAAGACCTGTCTGAAACTGAACGAAGAGCCATGCGGGAGCAGCCTTGAGGAACCCAGAGTGAGAGGGAGGTTGAGAGTCTTCCCAGGCGCTTGGCCTGGCTCTTAGAACCGCAGCTGTATCGGAAGATGAGCAGCCAGTTGCTTTGATCTGGTCCGTGCAATGTCTAGTTATACTTAGCTCATCCATCATTTGGTCATTAATTCTTGTCTGACTCTTTGAGAACCTGTGGACTGTAGCCCACCAGGTTCCTCTTGTTCATGGGATTCTCTAGGCAAGAATACTGGAGTGACTTGCCATGCCCTTCTCCAGGGGATCTTCCCAACTCAGGCATCAACCTGGGTCTCCTGCATTGCAGGCAGATTCTTTACCATCTGAACCATCAGGGATGCCCCATATTTGCTTATATTTAATAGCTTTTTTAAAGCATTCATCAAGAAAATCAGTTGCAAGTCAAATTTTCCATAATTCAAGCTTTTAAAAAACTGTCCCTTTTTAAAGCATATTAATGCTTTTCTACCTGTGTTAATTTTCGATTCTACATTCTGCATATTTTGCATGCAGTCCTAATTGCAATTAGGATTTTCATGCATTTAAAAATTTATGGGTAGTAGTTTCTTTTGTAATGCATGCAGTGATTCTAATATATTTCTAACCCTTTATGGCCATATATGCCGTCTCTTTTTCAGAGTTCACTGTGATTATGGAATTCATCCCAGTTAAATATTTGGCTCCATCTTTGTCCCTAGTCTTCCGGTCTGCAGGACCTCTTTTTATTTTTCTCTTTTTACAGTGTGTTCTCAGCCCCTTGCTCTTATTTTCCTGTGCCGCTCCCAGCACCGCATTGTCTCTGCCGAGACCAGGAATCCTGGTTTCTCCCCAGGCCAGCCACCGGCACCTGGTCGGTCTGCTCTCAGTCGCATCCGGGCCCTCACTGCGCTCCGGAGTTCTGTCTCAGCCGTCCACATCTCCTCTCCTGTCTCCTTCATGCTCTCTTCCCACCAGACCTTGTCTCTAACTTCATCCTGACCACGGCAGACTGGCCCACATCCCCTAGACCTGTTACTTCAGGTCTGACCTCAGTTGTCTGGTTATGTTACTTGGACCTTTGTCAGCTATGAGAGCAACATGGATGTTTCCATTTCAGAATCGCCCCTCTTGCTCAGCCCTGGGCAGGGTTTCTCTTCGCCGCGTGTTTCCTCATTTCCTCTTTCACCCGGAGTCCCTGTTGCATGCCCACAGCCCCGAGGGGCACTGCTTGTCTCTCTCTGGAGATGTACTCTCTTGCACGTCCTACTTGAATGTATTTTAGCCACGGGATAAGCAGAACCAGATCAGTAGGCGTGCATGACTACAGTGTTGGCGGTGGAAGTGCCTCAGCCGGCGTGTGCCTTCAAGCTCAGCGGAAAGTGCCCACCGTGCTAGGCTGCCCGCTATCCCGTGGCGGCCGCTCTGTCCCCTTGCCCTGCCTGTGCTCCAGGGGGCCCTTTCTCCTCTGGCGCCCGGTTCCCTCCTCCCTGCAGTCTCACCCCTTATCGTCCTCACGGGGTCCCCCCTGCAGTCTCACCCCTTGCCGGCCTCACGGGTTCCCATGGCCGCTGCCGCTCCAGCACCCACCGCGTCTCCCTGCCCGGGCTTGGTCTGCTCTGCCTGGGGTCCTCATCTTCCTTCCGTGGCGCCTCCTCCCCCACGCCTTTCGGGGCAGGTCTCCCCCTCAGGGGTTGGCTCAGTTGCCGCCTTTCCCTGACTTCCCAACGGTGGCTTCTGAACCTCTCGAAGCCCTGACTAAACTTGGCTGAGCGTTAAGCTCTCGGGAAATCAGAACAGAGTATGGGTTTCTGGTGGTACCTCTCCCAGGCTTTCTGGTTTTAAGGACGTGGGGTGTCCCCTTGGAAACAGAGGTTTCTTTGTAATAAAGGACACAGACAGGTAGCCAGTTCCCACTGTCCTTTGCCGGGACCTTAGGAGCCCACGAGGAAGCATTGAGGCCTGTCTCTGCTGTGCCTGCGAGAGGGGCCGCGGGCCCTGGGGAGCCCTGCATCCACTGCCGCCGGCCCTGCAGCCCCCGCGGGCCCTGGGGAGCCCTGCACCCGCTGCCGGCCCTGCAGCCCTGGGCCTGTGTGTGGGCACGTTCTCCTTTCTGTCGGAGCAGCCGCAGCCCTTCCCCCAGGGGTTTCTTCCTCCTGCGCCTTCTTCCCCCCTTCAGACAAGGACGGTCTGGTCTCCCTGCCCTCGGCGAGCGCGGGCCTGCAGTTGGCGGCCGACGGCCGAGGTTCTCCCCGCGGCAGAGGAGAGGCCGCCCCCTCGGTCATCCAGGCCGGGGCGGTCGGAGGAGAAGGGCCTGGGCCCTACTGCGGGCCGGGGCTGCAAGGACGGA
>SJYV01010945.1:0-18153 GCA_006410875.1 Neotragus pygmaeus | reverse complement strand
TTTTTTTTTTTTCTTGATCGACCATCATCTGCCAGAGCAGGGAGTCGGCACATACCAGTCCACGGGCCAAATCCGCCCCGCAGTTCTGTTTTCGTAAAGACTGTGAACTAAGAATTGTCATCACTTGTTCTGACCTCACGCCCGATGTTTCCTCTTAGAGAATCTCACTTAAGCTCTTTTCCCCTCAGTTTTATTGAGATGTATTGACATACAGGTCTTCCCTGGTGGCTCAGCGGTAAAGAACCCACCTGCCAATGCGGGAGATGAGGGCTGATCCCTGGGTCAGAGAGGGTTTCTTGCCTGGAGAATCCCATGGACTGAGGGGCCTGGTGGGCTGCAGTCCACGGGGTTGCAACGAGTTGGTTGTGACTTATGACTGAGCATGGATTAACATATATCATGGTATGAGTTTCAGGTGTACAATTTAATAATGTGATGTGTGACTATGTAGCAAAGGGTCACCACAATAAATTTAGTTAACATCCAGCACCTCACATAGTTAGAAAATGTTTTTCTTGTGATGAGGACACGAAGTGCGCAACTCCCAAGGTGATTAGGGGATTTATTTTAAAAAGGGATTTCCCTGGTGGTCCGGTGGTTAAGACTTTGGGGTGTGGGTTCAGTCTCCAGTTAAGATTCCACATGCCTCTCTGGCCAAAAAAGCAAAACCTAAAACAGAAGCAATATTGTAACAAACTCAATAAAGACTTTAGAAATGGTCCACATCCAAAAAAAAATCTTTACAAAAGAAGATGTTGATTAATTATGCAGGATGTTGATGTGGGTTGCTTTAGAGATGAATGAGGAATGCTGTGTCCTTTCTAACACGTTGGTGAACTTCATGTGGAGATCTCATAGGTCCATGTGGGTGGGAGGCTTTTTGGGAAAGTGTGGCCTGGGTCATGCGACCTTGCACAGAAATGCCAGGCAGTTTGCTTCTAGGAAGCTCCTTTCTGTGCCTGTGAGGAGGGGATATAATTCCCACGTCACCGGTTTGCTGTGGGAAGTCGGTGGGGATGGTGAGTAAGCCCCGCGGTCCGCTTCCGTCCCCTCTCAATGCTTGCCCTTGACAGGAGGGTGGAGCCAAGCTGAGCTCCATGTGCCTTCTTTAAAGTTCCCGGAGCCTTTGGTGAGTGTCAGACAAGTGTCAGATGAAAGGCGGTTTATAAATATGAAGTGCTTCTCTGATGCTAATTAAACTTTATGCCAAAAGCGATATAAATAACAGCAATAACAATTTTTTTTTTTAAAGAAAGGAAAAAAGTATAGTTTAGGAGAAGGAGTCCCCCTTTCCTACCTGAACCACGGGGGTGGGCACAGTGCTAGACCCCCTTCCCACCAGAAGGAGAGAGCTACACGGACTCCCGGGACCAGGGGCACAGACTCTGAGAAGTTCATTCCTGCGAGGAAGAGCCCTGGCGAAGGAACGGCCACCCACTCCAGCGTTGAGCCCTGGCGAAGGAACGGCCGCCCACTCCCGCGTTCCCGCCTGGGGACGTTCCCGCCTGGGGAACCCCACGGAGGAGCCTCGAGGGCTGCAGTCTGTGCGGTTGCAAGGAGTCAGACACGACTGAGCGACTGACACGGAGCAAGAATGAAAACTCGAGGCGCGCGAAGACCTCAGTTCTCCTGGGGTGGGTGATGCTGGCCGATCCTCCTGCTCTTCTGGGCTTCCCTGATAGCTCCGTTGGTAAAGAATTTGCCTGCAACACAGAGACCCCCGTTCGATTCCCGGGTCAGGAAAATCTGCTGTTGAAGGGACAGGCTGCCCACTCCAGCATTCTTGGGCTCCCCTGGTGCTCAGCTGGTGAAGAATCTGCCTGCAGTGCGGGGGACCTGGGCTCGGTCCCTGGGGGAGGGAGAGGCCACCCACTGCAGTGTTCTGGCCTGGAGAATCCCACGCACTGTATAGTCCAGGGGCCCCAGAGAGCTGGACCCGCCGGGCCGCTTTCACTATGGCCTCAGCTCAGCTACTCTCCCGGCACCTCTTCCTCCCGCCCCTAGGTGGCGCTTTCCCCCTCGCCTCGGCCCCGCCCTTGGTGACTTCCTTCACCACCTTTTCTCCACCTGAACCACCTCCAGCCCTCCCCAAGGCCCGTCTCCCCTCCATTTCCAGGGGGAACTGAGTCATACAGGAAAAAAACGAATAACATGCACGGCCGAACTGCCAGTCCCTGGGGCCAGGGCCTTGCCTTTTCATTCTGGGTCCCTACTGGGCCTGGCTCACGCCCTCCCTGCCTGGATCTGAAGGTCGAAGAACAGGCTCCCATTTGTAGGGCGAGGATTTGTCACAGGAAAGAGGAAAATTTCCCCATCGGAAGAAGATCTATATACGCACGTAAGCACGATCCATCCCAGGGGGATCTGCCTTGCAGCTCAATCTTTGCAGGGAGAAGATGGTTAAAAGCACAGGCCCACAGTCAAAAGAAATCCAAATGAGTTTCATTCCTATGTCATGTTTCTCCAAACACACCATGGGGAGTCCAACCTGAAGCCGCGCTGAGCAGTCCCGAAAGTCCCACTCCCCCAGCTCCCGCGGCTCCACTGTCCACTCACACCCCAGCAACTCTTTCCCAAGCCCTGGCTTCCAGACTCCTTTCCCACCCTTTCCAGCCTGTCCTGGAGATTAGATCCCAGCAGGCAAGAATCCCTTCTCTTTAGGCGCTGGAAAACTGACCCAGTGATAACAGAGTTTTGTCAGTTCGAGAGGAGAGAGAATCCTTTTTGATCTGGGCCGTCGGTGGTTTCGTGCTGCAGAAGAGTAAGTCCAGGGACTTCCCTTTTGGTCCAGTGGCTAAGACTGCGTGCTCCCAGCGCAGGCGGCCCAGGTTCGATCCCTGGTCAGCGAACTGGATCCCATGTACTTCAACTAGAAAGATGCCACAGGCTGCAGCTAAGACCCGGCATAGCCAAATAGATAAATAAAATGCTAGAAAAGGGTAAGTTTAATTGGTCTTGCTTCCTGTGGGGAGGCGTCATAACAGGCGAGTCTGGTGCTCCTGGCGGCCCCTCAGACCGCCCCTGAGCTCAAGCCAGAGAGAGGATGCCGAATGGGGTCAGGCCACCCAGAAAGAGCAGCCTGTGGGTGTCGAGGTGACAGGCGCCATCAGCCGTCCTCTGGGGAGGTCAGGGGCTGAGAGAGAGCTAAGTCACGTAACCGATGATTCAAAAGAATAATGCCTTTTTGATGAAACTCCCGGAAAAGCTCTGGACACTGAAGCCCATTGCCCTTGCGGCTGGTAATCAGGTGTGCATGTTTGGGGAGTGTGCAGTGTCTGAGGACATGGAAGCTTGCCCTCGGGGCTCTCCCACTCCTCACCCTTGGGTCTCATCTTTCAGCTGGTCCTCATTTGTATCCTTTATGAAAAAAAAAAAAAGGTAATAGTCGGTCCATCACTTTCCTGTGTTCTTGGAGTCATTCTAGTGAATCATCAAACTGGGGGAAAAGTAGAGGCCCTGAACCTGTAGCCAGATGGTCAGAAGTGCAGGTGGGGACTTCTCTGGGGGCCCAGCAGTTGAGACGCCATGCTCCCACTGCTGGGGGCACAGGTTTGGTCCTTGGCCGATAAGCTAGATCCCGAATGCCCCATGGTGCAGCCAAAAATCAATCCATCAATCATATTTTTTTTAGAAAAAGATAATTAGCAATACAATTGAAATAAAAATAAAGGACGTGCAGGTGGCCTGGGGACTTCTGAGACTGCAGTGTCTGCACCGAGGACAGTCTTAGCCTGTCACATTGAATGCCACACCCGCTGCTGGCGTCAGAATTGAACTGTAAGAGTTTCCTCCTCGTACCAAGGATCAGAGGATACAATTTAGATGCGAACTTGCCGTTTCTGGGTGGAGAAATCACTTCTTAGGGTGTGACTCACTCATTACTCAAGGACCTAGATTTCCCCTAAGCAAACATTCTGCTTTGTGCTTAGTCTCCTGTTTTTGACTGAAGAGGAGGGTAAGGGTGGCAAGCGACTGGGGACGGAGAGCCAGGCTCTGATGAACTGGCCGCCGCACAGCTGCGAGCCTTGTTTCCCTTCTGGAGAGGAGACGGGCAGTTAGGGGCAGGGGCCAGATACATAAAGAATCCCAACCGTCCTCCAGAGTTTGTGCTACTTAATGGCTGTGCGTAAATACTTCCACAGGAGCCAACAAATTAACGATTCGTAAGACCCTTTAAAGCCCCGCGAGCGGCACAGAAATGAGAAAGAAGACCCAATTTGTTTGGTCCAGAGTTATGGGGATCAAGCTGGGTTTGGTTTCTTTTGTTTACTCATTTGTTTCCAAAAATAAATTTCGGGAGGACAGATCATTAAGGATAAAAGATGCGCCAGTGTACTTGAAACTGTTTGAGAGCCAGGTAGAAAGGCAATAAAATACAAAACGGATCGCCGCCGAGGGTTTTTCTAAGGCCAAGGGCAACGGCAGTAGGGAAGTGCACTCTGCGGGCCATTGAGCTTGGCCAGATCGTGCCGCCCGCCCAGCCACCCCCGCTCGCCGGCCACTGGTTTTCCAGGGCAAAGTCAGCATCAGCAGGCAGGAGGGAAACGCACTAGTTGTGCTTAGAACCTGGAATCTGGGGCCCTTCTGGAACATTCATTTCAGCTGTGCAATTAATGTTGACTGAGTCTGCATTGCGCTTGGTCCACCTTGAGCCTGTTTTGCTAGTCTTTAGGAAGCTTTTCTCGGAGCTTCCAAAAGCTCCACAGCCTCCAGAGCGACACTCCAGTGAGAACTCGGGCACGTGCATGTCCTAAAAACCTGGGCTGAAACCATCTGTCTTCCACACACTAACTCTGTGACCTTGGGCACCCTCAGTTCCCTTGTTTGTGAAAATGCCAATACTGGTAACTCCTCATGGTGGGTTAAATGATAGCTCAGCTGGGAAAAAGTCTGCCTGCAATTCAGGAGACCGTAGTGCGATTCCTGGGTCAGGAAGATCTGCTGGAGAAGGGCCGGCCTATCCACTCCAGTATTCCTGGGTTTCCCTGGTGGCTTAGCTGGTAAAGAATCCGCCTGCAATGCGTGAGGCCTGGGTTCTATCTGTGGGTTGGGAAGAGCTCCTGGAAAAGGGAACATCTTACCCACTCCAGTATTCTGGCCTGGAGAATTCCATGGATTGTTTAGTCCAAGGGGTTGAAAAAAGTCAGACATGACTGAACGACTTTCACTCTCACTAAATTCATGTCCACTGGAACCTCAGAATGAGAGCGTATTTGGAAATCGGAGCTTTGCAGAGGAAGTCAGCCAAGGGCACTTGACTTCTTTAGTTCCGGCTTCCCTGGATCTTAGTTGCCGTGGCGTGGGGTATCTTCCGGTGCAGTGTGTGGGCTCAGTTGCCCTGAGGCAGCTGTGATCTCAGCTCCCCGGCCAGGGGCGGAATCTGAGCTGCTTGCATCGGAAGGCAGACCTAACCACTGGATCATCAGCGAAGTCCCTAGTCAAGGATCTTGAGATGAGATCAGCCTGGGTTTGGGGTGAACTGTAATCCAAGGACGAGTGTCTTTATAAGAAGAAGCGAGGATACAGAGAGACAGAGACGTGCCCAGGGGAAGGGTACGTGAGGACGGAGGCACAGGCTGGAGGGATGCGTCTACAAGCTCAGGAACTCCGAGGATCCCCAGCGACCCCCAGGAGCTAGGGGAGGGGCACATGGAGTGGGGCCTCCCTTGGAGCCTCCAGAAGGAGCTGACCCTGCCAGTGCCCGGGGCTCGGACTTCTGGTCTCCGGAACGAGGGACTCAATAGGCCTCTGCTTTTAGCCATCCCCCTCTGGCAACTGGTTCCGGCAGCCCCAGGAGACTGATCTAGCCCTTTAAAGAGAACTGTGGTCCAGCCGGTGAAAGGACAAGGCCAACTCTCAGCCCGCGCTGGATCTTGCCATTCCGCGATGTTGTTACAGGCAGGGTTGGAGCTGTGGGCTGGTGTTCAGGTTCCGTCAGCGTCCCGGCGTGTTCGCTGAAGCACGTCCTGGTTGCAGGTTCGACACTGTGCCCTAGTTTGGGTTTTCACTGTTTTTGTGTGGGGTTTTTTTGGCTGTGCTGGGTCTTCCTCTCAGCGTGCGGGCTTCTCTATTAATCCCTGTGGCACATGGCCTTAGTTGCCCCACGGCATGTGGGATCTTATTTCGCCCACCAGGGATCGAACCCACGCCCCTCGCACTGGAAGTCAAGTTCTTCATTGCTGGCCCACCGGGGCGGTCCCTGGCTTTTCACTCCTGAGTTTTTCTTTTATTTCCTATGTGTGGTAGACATTGTCGGCGCCCTGCCCGTGAGCCCTTGGCATGCCTCGTTTCTGTGCAGTCTGACCCACGGCTGGCTTGTAACTGCGGGAGCTGCAGCTCTTTCTGGAAGCGCTCTCCGGCTGCTGGCACGTGGTTTGCACGTGGGACGGAGGGGCGCCTCCCAGGAACGGGCTTCCTCCAATGACGGACGTGACAGTGACTCAATCACCCAGCTGCTTCTCCCCTGCCCTGCTGGGACGGACCCGGGATGGGCCCATGGACTGGGCCCCAGTTGCCCTCTAGTTTGGGTTTTCACTGTTTTTGTGTGTGTGTGTGTGTGTATGTGTGTGTGTGTGTGTGTTTGGTAGTGGGAAGCTTCTTGGTTCCACGCACAGGACTGATTTCCATAATGAATGACCACAGGCTTGTTGATTTAAAGCAAGAGGCACAGCTTTCTCACAGGGTCTGGTGACTGCCAGTGTCCTCGGCTTGTGGCCACGTCGCTTCAGTCTCTGCCTCTGTCAACACAAGGCCTTCTCTTCTGTAGTCAAACCTCTGTGCCTCCCTCCTACGAGGCTACAGGCACGCGGGTAAGTCACTCAGTCCTGCCCCACTCTGTGTGGCCCCGTGGACTGCAGCCCGCCAGGCTCCTCTGTGGGATTCTCTGGGCAAGAACACTGGAGTGGGTGGCCATGCCCTCCTCCAGGGGATCTTCCCGACCTGGGGATCGAACTTGCGTCTCTTACATCTCCTGCACTGGCCGGCTGGTTCTTCACCACCAGCACCTCCTGGGAAGCCCTGCAAGGATACACGTGATTGTGTTCAGAGCACACACATAGTCTAGGACAACCTCTGTGCCTCAAGACCCTGAACCTCACTGTGCTGTGCAGGTCACAGGATATAGGACTCAAGACATCTCATCAGGGAGTGTGGTGCGGTTCAGCCCACCGTATCCTCTCCCCTCAGCTCTTCCTGGACTCAACTTCCCAATAAATGAGCCCCAGACCCCTCCTCATCTCAGGGTGAGGACCACACCTCTGACTGTGTCAGTTACCAGGGAATGACATTCTGATCTATGCTTTCAAGGAATCAATTACTAATGTTCTACTCACACTTCACTAACAGTTACCCTTGGCCAAGTCTGAACAAGGATGTTACATTCTTGGAGGGCTGTTCATTAACTCACAGCCATCAGTCTGAGGAGGAAGGAGTGATTGGCTTCAATAGGTTTTCAGATAACAATAATCCAGAGAAAGAAATCAGGGAGAAATCTAAAGGGGACTCCCACTGAGGCTTGAAATGAGCTTAGCTCTCAACGGTTTACGTTTATAAGCTGATATTTCTACGGGGATAGTCACAAGGCTCTCACAGCTGCGGGTTTCACCTGCAGCGGGTTGAGGGGGGAAAGAAGTGAGAGAGGCGAGCTCCTCCTGGCAGGCCCCGCTGGGTGGCCAAGGGCGAGAACACCCCTGAGTTCCTGAGGGTGTTTCCTCTTCACCGAGGCTGAGATCACGACTCCATGGCTGACGCTGTCAGCTTTCACTGGAGGGAAGGTTATTATACTGTGTTTGGAGATGTTTGTCTGTTCGTTCACTTACTTGCTCATCCGTTCTCTTTTCTCTAATGAATGAAAAATGTGTTAAGTTCTATCTGGCTTTACAATTCCCGGAAGTCTCACACACGATTCCCTGTAATCCTGGAATGGCCCGTTTGCTTCCCACCCCTGCTGGGCCCCTTCTTGCTTCCCCCTGCCCGCTGCTGACCACTAGTTTGTTTCCTGTGTCTGTGAGTTCGCTTTCTCTTTGTTGTGTTCACTTGTTGTCCTTGTTTAGCTGATAAGTTGTGTCCAATTCTTTGAAACCCTAAGGATTGTAGCCTGCCAGGCTCTGTCCATGGGATTTCCCAGGCAAGAACACTGGAGGAGGTTGCCATTTCCTTCTCCAGGGGATCTTCCTGACCCGGGGATGGAACCTAAGTCTCCTGCATTAGTGGGCGGGTTCTTTATCACCGAGCCACTAGGGAAGCCAAGCCCTATGGTTACTGTATTTTTTAGATGACACATAGAAGGGATATCACACAGCATTTGCCTTTGTCCGACTTAATTCCCTTCGCATATTGCCCTCCAAGTCCATCCATTCTGCTGCAAATGGTGAGTTTTCACTCTTTTTTTAAATGGCTGAGTAGTATTCCACGCTACTTCTTAATCCATTCATCTGCTGACGAGCGCTCAGGTTGCTTCCACGCCTCGGCTGTTGTAAATGGTGCTGCTGTGAACACTGGGCTGCGGGAGTCTCTTTGAATCAGAGTTTTTGTTTCTTTCAGATGTGTGTCCAGGACTGAAGTTGCCCGGCCCTATGTTAGTTCTTCACCTTCTCTTCTGTTCGCCAGTCTCTGTGGGGGGCCTGCCCCCTCAACTCCAGGCAGTGACAGGGCTTCTTTCAGTCAGGACCGGGGAGACTGGAGGGCTTTTCTGCAGAAGTGACATTTAAACAGAGACTCCAGGGGTTAGGGGGAGTGAGCTGGCTAGACGATAAGCAGAAGGAACAGAACTCGCACAGCCCTGGGGCAGAGAAGAAAGTGCGCAGGAGTTCAAGGGGGAGTCACGGGGAGCAGGCGTCCTTAGCACAGGGCCCGGGCTCAGAGCTGGAGAGGGAGGCCGGGCCCGCTCGGGGCCCCTGCTGGTGGAGGGTCTGCATTTACTCACAACGCAGAGGGAAGCTACCCGAGGACAGGGGGCAAGTCATGACCTGGTAGATGTTTTAAGAGCATCTTCACTCACTACTCCGTGCAGAAAGCATCAGGAGCAGGGAGGGTGGGAGCAGGGAAGCCAGGCTTGGCTCCCGGGGGTCTGATGAGATGAGCTCACGGCTGGATGGACGGCCTTGGCTGTACAGTCCTTTATGGTCTGGACTGTGTCCCCCGTGAATTCGTGTGTTAAGACCTAACCGGAGGACCTCAGAATATGACTGTGGAGAATGGGGTCTATAAAGAGGTAATTAAGGTAAAATGAGGTTAGAAGGTGGACCTGGGCCTCCCAGGTGGTGCTAGTGGTAAAGAACGTGCCTGCCAATGCAAGAGACGTAAGGGATTCGGGTTCAATCCTCGGGTCGGGAAGATCCCCTGGAGGAGGGCGTGGCAACCCACCCGAGTATTCTTGCCTGGAGAATCCCATGGACAGCGGAGCCTGGCAGGCTATGGTCCATTGGGTCGCCAAGAGTCGGACACGACTGAAGTGACTTAGCATGCACGTGTGCAAGAGTGGCCCTAATCTGACCGTGTCCTCACAGGAGGAGGAGATGAGGACCTCGATGCACACGGAAGACCCACCACGGGGAGAAGGCAGCCAAGGAACGAGGCTTCAGGAGAGACCAGTCCAGCCCAGAGCTAGATGTTGGACTTGCAGCCTCCGGAATTGTGAGAAAAGGTATTTCTGCTGTTTAAGCTGCTCAGCGGGGGGTACTTCATTAAGGCAGCCCGGCCTCCCCCACCCCTGCAAACTGAGCCCAGCGGTGTCAGCTGAAGGGCGGCCCGCGCGGCCCGGCCCCTCCCTCCCTGCCCGGCTCCTCCACAGCCTTGCCTCCTCGGTCATAGCTGTCCGCGCTGGAAGGCGAGCATTGCCCATGCACTTGCCTGCTCCCCAGCTGACAAACGCCATCCCCCGGGAAGCCCGGTGGCCTCTGTACTCTGCAGCCTGTATCCCAGAATTCTCCTGCACAGGCTGCTTCCAGAGAACTCACTCAACAATTCTGGGCTGCCCCATCCATTGCCCCAAGTCCCCTACATGCTTACAGCAATTTCCCAACAAATGGATGTCACTTCGACATTACGGAGACAGCAAATTAGCATTTAGCACAGAAAGGGACTTCTTCCTATTTTTTCTTTTTTTTGCAAATCATATAACTCTAAATTACCTTCAATTTCCTAAATGGAATTTGGCTCGAGATTCATTCTGGTATGGAGTAGTCTGTAATGAGATTATATTATGTTTAGGGGAAAACATTCAAATGACCAAGATAATTAATTTTGCATAACAACCAACATATAGCAAGATCTGAAGCCATAACTCAAAGCCTGCAACCTGCCGGGGCCTCTGAGGGTGATAATGCTTCTTTCAAAATACAGCCACAAAGACAGTGCCGGGGACCCGTGAAATGCAGAGGTTTTAAAGCTGGAAATGCCGGGTTCTTTCTGTTCTGGGGACAATGCTCATCTTTCCTCAGCAGCTGTCATTTGCTGTAGGATCTCTCCTGGGTTTGGGAAGATGAAAGAAAATCCCCAGCTGCAAACGAGCATCCTGAATGGGTTTTACGGGGGAAGAATCTTTTGAGGATCAATTCCAAGTATTTTAAATGTTTGGGGCTGTTTCAAGGGCTCAGCGTATGGCAGGATGGAGCATGTGTGGGTATGTGTGCCTGTGTGCACACACGCTTGCTCAGCTCTTAAAGGAAAGAATAAGATCAAACCCTCTCTGGTTCTTTGAATCCTCCTTGCCAGGTGGCTTTATTTGTACGATATTAGACTTGTCTGAACATCTGGGAAGGATCCGACTCTACAGCGATTTTCTGGTTCTGATTCGCTGCTAAAACCACCTCTGAAACAGCCAGGACCTGGCCGCCTGCCTCCTTCCTTGTTTTTCTTGGCTGCATCTCAGTCTAACCCAGTCCAAGGACATACGTTAGGTTGGGAGCCAGGGAATGTAGATGGTTTAAGATCTGCTTCTTGCTGCCTGTATGGTCTCAGAAATGAACTCCTGAACGGACACACGTGTTTGTGAGTGTTCGTGGCAGCAGTGTTCACAAAAGCCAAGAGACAGGAGCAACCCCAATGTCCGTCAGTGGGTGGCTGGATGGGAAGCTGCAATGTAGCCATAGGATGGAGAACTACACAGCCACAGGAGGAAGCGAGCACTGGAAACACGATGATGAGTGAGAGAAGCCAGATACGAGTAGCCACCTATTGCACAGTTCCTTTTATATGAAGTGTTCAGGGTAGGTAAGGCCCCAGGAACAGAAGTAGACTGGTGGGGGGTGGGAGCTGGGGAGAGAAAGGAACNGGAAGCGAGCACTGGAAACACGATGATGAGTGAGAGAAGCCAGATACGAGTAGCCACCTATTGCACAGTTCCTTTTATATGAAGTGTTCAGGGTAGGTAAGGCCCCAGGAACAGAAGTAGACTGGTGGGGGGTGGGAGCTGGGGAGAGAAAGGAACGGCTTGGCGGGTCCATGGTTTCTTCTGAGGTGGTAGAAACGTGTTGGCCCCGGACAGAGGTGACGGTTGCGCAACATTGTGAATGTGTTACATGGCACTGAATCGCTCACTGTAAACTGATTAGTCTTATGAGAATCTCACCTTCGTTTTCCTGGCCACACCTCACAGCTGGCAGGATCTTACTTCCCCACCGGGAATCGAACCCTAGCCCCTGCAGTGGAAACGTGGAGTCTTAACCACTAGACCACCAGGGAAGTCCCGATTTCACCTCAGTTTTGAAGGCCCCTCCCGTCTGCGTTTCCCCCCAGATCCTGGGGGCTTCCTCCGGGAAAATGTCCTTCTCCCCACCCACTCCACTCACACCCTCACCACTCAAACCCTCGTCTCAGAATCTGCTTCAGGGAAACCCAGCCTAAGACAGACCCCACGCGATGGGAGGAGCAAGAGACGGTGCAGTCACGTGCCTCTGTTGAAATTAACCTTCCCCCAGCACCTGCTGGGTACCTGCTGGGTACCAAGCCCTGTTCCCAGGTACTGGGGGTGGAGCAGTGACGCCAACAGGCGGAACCCTCTGCTGGGGGGGCTGGCATCTTTCCATTTGGCCTGTTGTTCAGTTGCCAAGTCATTTCTGACTCTGTGACCCCGTGGACTGAGCATGCCAGGCTTCCCCTGTCCTTCACTGTCTCCCGGAGTTTGCTCAAACCCACATCCATTGAGTCGGTGATACCATCCAACCACCTCATCCTCTGTCTTCCCCTTCTCCTCCTGCCATCAGTCTTTCCCAGAGTCAAGGTCTTTCCCAGTGAGTCAGTTCTTCACATCAGGTGGACAACGTATTGGAGCTTCAGCTTCAGCATCAGTCCTTCCGAAGAATATTCAGGGTTGATTTCCTTTAGGATGGACTAGTTGGATCTCCTTGCAGCCCAAGGGACTCTCAAGAGTCTTCTCCACCACCACAGTCCGAAAGCATCAGTTCTTTGGTGCTCAGCCTTCTTTATGGTTCAACTCTCACATCCATACATGACGGCTGGAAAAACCATAGCTTTGACTAAACGGGCCTTTGTTAGCAAAGTGATGTCTCTGCTGTTTAACATGCTGTCTAGGTTGGCCATGGGGCGGGGGGCGGTTTCCAGGCTGGGGTGGAATTTACGCATCTGCTCCGATGGTGCTCTTCTCTGCTTTGTCAACGTCAGTGCTGCCTCATCCCACAGGCCCGGGTGGAGACTGGAGAAGGCGACCCTCAGTGCAGATTTGATTTGTGCCTGGTACATCTCCCCGTCGCCTCCGGTTTCTTGCTCTTACAAGCAGAAATCAAGTGCATGTTCCATGAAGCTGCCAGCGCGAGGCGGGTCTCATCCTTTATGTATCGTGACCGAGCCCCAGATGCTCCGCTCCCTGGGCCACTGCGGATGGCCCCGACCTCGCCTCCCCCGTCGTCTGTGACCCTCCTCTCCTCCTCACACCCTCTCCTGCCGCACCCACCCCAATCACGCCAATCAAACCATGAAGACATTAGCTGGTTTTGGCCAGACCCTCCCCAGGATCGGAGGTCCCCCGCGTCCCAGAGCACCTCATGCTGTGATCGCTGACTTTACAGATGCATGTGAAGGTGCGTTGGCGTTTGGTGACGGATATGGAAATTCAATAAAAGGCAAGTTAATTAAAACAGAACACGCTGTTGCCTGAGGCAGCAAAATGTAACTGCTTATTATGTGACTGAATGTGAGGGTATGAGGGGAGTCTAGTGTTTCCTCTCTCTACCACCCATGTTTCTGGAGTCTGCCAGCTGGCGTGGATGGTTGCGGACTGGGGTGTGTGTACAGATGTGTACGTGGCTGGCTCTGCGTACGGGGTGACAGATGAGGAAAAGCAACAGACTGTGGGCTGCTGGGCAGGGCTCAAATCCTTTCTTGTGCTCGTTTATCATCCTGGTGCAGACGCAGCGCCTGGTCCTTACTGAGGACATCTGTGTTGTTAATTGCCGTAATAATGCTGTGAAACAAGATATGCTGTGATGGGCTGGATTATGTTCCCCTAAAGTCATATGCTTCAGGGGATAGTTAAGGCTACGGTCTTCCCAGCGGTCATGTATGGTTGTGAGAGCTGGATAGTAAAGAAGCTGAGCGCCGAAGAATTGATGTCTTCGAACTACGGTGCTGGAGAAGACTCCTGAGAGTCCCTTGGACAGCAAGGAGATTAAACCAGTCAATCTTGAGGGAAATCAGTCCCAAATACTCTTTGGAAGGACTGATGCTGAAGCTGAAACTCCAGTNGCACCGAAGAATTGATGTCTTCGAACTACGGTGCTGGAGAAGACTCCTGAGAGTCCCTTGGACAGCAAGGAGATTAAACCAGTCAATCTTGAGGGAAATCAGTCCCAAATACTCTTTGGAAGGACTGATGCTGAAGCTGAAACTCCAGTATTTTGGTCATCTGATGCAAACAGCTGACTCATTGGGAAAGTCCCTGATACTGGGAAAGATTGAGGGCAGAAGGAGAAGAGGGCATCAGAGGATGAGACAGCTGGATGGCATCACCGATGCAATGGACAGGAACTTGGGCAAACTTTGGGAGATGGTGAGGGACTGTGAGGCCTGGCAAGCTGCAATCCATGGGTTTGCAAAGAATCAGACATGACTGGGCGAAGGAACACCAGCAACAAAGTCGTATGTTAGAGTCCTAGCTTCTTGGATTTCACAATATACACGAAGATGGGGTCTTTAAAGAGGTGGTTAAGCTAAAATGAGGTCTTAGGAGAGACTCTAATTCAACATGACCAGTGTCTTTATGGGAAGAGGAGATTAAGACACTACAGTTACATAGGAAAGGCTTCCCAGCTGCTCTCCAAGAGCCCACCTGCCAGTTCAGGAGAGGCAGGAGAAACGAATTCGATCATCCCTGTGTGGGGAAATGGCCACCCCCTCCAGTGTTCTTGACTGGAGAACCCCATGGACAGAGCAGCCTGCTGGGCCACAGTCCACGGGGCCGCAGAGTCTGTGAGCCTGTCTGGGTGCACACAGCATGCCAGCAGCGTATGCAGAGGAAAGAGTGGGCGAGGACGCAGGGAGGAGACGGCCACCTGCAAGCCGAGGAGGGAGGCCTGCGAAGCAACCAACCCTGCTGGCACCTCGAACTCCCAGCCTCTGGAATGATGAGCAAATGAACTTCTGTAGTCTAAGCCGCCCAGCCTGACCATCTATGACTGTAGGTGGGCTGGGCGGTCCCAGCCGAGCCCCCCTGCATCGGGGGGTGGTCGGCAGTGGGTCCTCAGCGGCCCTAGTGGGAGAGCAGTGGTGTGGCCGCGCTGCTTTGGGGATTCCGATGCTCCGGCAGGGAGCCTGGGTGTGTCGTCATGGCAACAGCAGGAGCGAGGGACACAGAAGACCTGTGCACCAGGCCCTGGAGGCCTGGGCTCCCGACAAGCACTCCATCACTCCTGCTGCATCCCCTTGGCCAGAGCAAACCACATGGCCAGCTCTGCTTCAAGGGGCGGGAACTAGGCCCACAGGAGATGCTGCAGAGCTGGAGGCGAAGGGGGCGGGTCTCAGGAAGGGCGAAGAAATGGGGTCATTTCACCCGTTAGTGAGAGGGTCACTAAGCATTTTATTTTGAGTATAAAAACCTGAGATTCAAGTCTGAGTACTTTGGAGGTGGTTAAGAATACTCTGGCCACCTGATGCGAAGAGCTGACTCATTGGAAAAGACCCTGATGCTGGGAAAGATTGAAGGCAGGAGGAGACGGGGACGACAGAGGATGAGACGGTTCAATAGCATCATCAATTCAACGGACATGAGTTTGAGCAAGCTCCAGGAGATAGTGGAGGACAGGGGAGTCTGGCGTGCTTCAGTCCATGGAGTGAGACACAACTAGCGACTGAAAGAGCAACAGAGAGGCACAGAAACACTTGGAAATGAGAGCTAAGGGTCCCTGCCGTGGAGCCATCAGTCCGAGATGAAGATGAGGATGCCTGGCGTTAAGTCTGATGGAAAAATCCGAGTCTTTCCACACATTTCTAGGGACATGGTTTTCCAAGTTGATGCTGCACCCCAGGAAATCTACACATATTAATTAAGTGATGAAGCTGTTGGGAGTCCCTGGCTTGAGTCTAACAGAAAATCCCCTAACTTGGCTGCTAGAGTCAGGACTTTTGACCTTGGCTGAAGTATCACTTTCTCGGAAAGCCCTTGTCTGGGTCACAAGCCTGAAGAGGTGTCGCCACTCCGGTTTCCCTGGGGCTCCTGGTTGTTCCCCACAATCTAGCACCTTCCTCATCTGCTGGATTGCAAGCCGCATGGGGGCAGGGACCTTGCCCATCTTGCTTTCCCAGCTCACGTCAAGCCCACCAAAAAGACTGGCTGCTGGACTTCCTGCCGCCTCCTCCCCTCCCCGGTACCCCCTCCCCCCAGCTTCCCGGGAAGAAACGGAGAATAACCTTGTTGAGGAAGTACAAAGTCCTTGCTTGGCAGCCCCATTCCTTACGGGCAGCTTTGGAAATAAGCAGAGATTTATTTACAAGGAAATAAAAAGGTTTGCATTTCAAATGGGCTAGGAACCATTAAGTTGATGCCATCCCCAGCCTGCCTGCCAGGGATGTGAGAGAGACAGATGGTAACACTGTGACCAGCTTTTGCAACTAAAACAAACGACACCCCCGCCAGGCCTGCTGTGGCCCCCGCGGCCCCGCTCTCTGGGGTGTCCTAAAGCTAACAATTGTTTGGTTTATAGCTCTGTTTGAACCCAGCTTAGTCCAGCAAGATGTTTCTCAACAGCTTGGAAATATGCGAGCACATTCCTTGAACACGTGTAATTTAGTTCCAATTGCCACTCGCTGGTGGAACACTGCAAATGAAAATAAACAAGATTCATACTTATTTTCAAGCACGTCGCAATATGAGCGGAATCAACTTTGGTAAATAAGACCCTTCTGAAAGAAAGGATGGAGTTGGTAGGAGCTGCTCTGGGCCCGGGGAAACTGATGCTGAGGCTGGAAAGGCTGGAAAGACCCAGCCATCAGGACAGGCATGGCATGCTCCGGGCGGCGGCGCTGCAGGAGGAGAGGCTGGCGCGGGCGGCTCGGGGGCGACACGCGACCCGAGGCAGTTGTTTTCTCTCCAGCATCTTGCACATGGAAGTTTAACAGAACCCTCCACAGCTAATTACCGACTCTCTATGCAAATACAGGCAATGTCCGCAGCACACAATTCATCAAACGGATGGAATCAGAAGACATCGTAGGACGCCCACAGACGCGGGCAGCGGGGCCAAGCTGCATTCGGGCCGAGGAGCGGGATGATGGCGCTGCTAACAAGGAGCTGCCAGCCCCCCAGGAACACCCAGACCCGTCGGGCCAGCGGGGTCTGGGTGTCCTGGGAGGCTGCGCACAGACAGGATGCCCTGGGGAGGGCTGGGCATGTGGCGACTGACCGGGACAGAGGAAGTGGTACCGGCCCTGGCTGGGGATGGGCGCGGGGCCCAGAGGCAAGTTAGGGGCCGAGGTGACGTTCTGAGAGGAATTCCGGTGAGGAGGAGAAGCCGTGGTGGCAGCAGACGGAGCGCGCGTGTGTCCAGCAGAAGATGGAGAGGTGGCTGGCTGCCAGGGAGTGGGGGGACCGGCCGTGGAGACATTCCAGGGAGAGATGACCCAGGCGGGCTGTCGGAGAAGCCCCCCGGCGGCGGTGGAGTCAGGGTTAGCGGAGCCAGCTTGGTGGGTCACACCCAAACCTAGGAGAAGAGGAAGCTGGGGAGGGGTCTCAGCTGATGACACCTGAAGGACGTGGGGGTGACGGGCTGGTCGGGGCCTGGAGTCGCCCGGCGCTGGGTGAGGACAGCAGAGGAGCGGCCCTGTGGGGAAGGGCTCTGGGCCCTCGGGAGGCAGGCTCAGAAGGGCAGACTTGTTGGGAAGACCATTACAAAGCCGCCCTGGGGATCCCGGTCCCCGACTCGACATGCAGCGTTCCCAAGACGAAAATAGCTTCCAGCGTGAGCTTGACACATGGATCCGAAATGAGCTCCCTGGAAGCAAAAGCTGAACTGAAGGTGTAAAACCCCAGGGCACACAGCGTCCTGGAGGTAATGGAGGACACCAGGCAAATGAGTTAGCATCTCACAGACCAAACACTAAACAAAAAGATAACACACCAAAAGGAAACAAGCCCAGTGAGATGACTTTTTTCCCCACTTTCTATTTTGGTGTTATTTTATTTTAGATTCTGACTTCAGGCCCACATAATTTAGACTCCTATTAAATTTAGCCTGTTTTCATTTTAGAAAGGGTGAGGATGTTCAGAGATTCACAGACACAAGCCCAGGGGTATCCGCAGACCAGCTGGGGGCGAACACAGGCTCTCTGCAATGGCTGGAAGGCCGGCCGCGCCGGAAACACTCGAGATCGAGACTCTGGTTCAGACTCAGATAATGTCCTCGGGTTATGCTTCTCACCTTCATAAGGAGAAGAATTACGATGCTCTCGGCCTCGAGTTCTTAGCTGGTGGCCAGAGAAGAGAGGTGATATTTACTATTTTGTCCTTACAAAACACAGACAGGGATGCTGGCCGTATATTTGAAGAGCAGGAAGGGACTTAGTACTTTGAGATGGGGTTTTGGGCCAGGAAAAGTGGACGATTTCATCTTATTTATTAATTTAATGGCGGCAGTGGAACCTTCTCCCAAGATTTTCACTGTCATGCCTGCAAAATGCCCAGGCAGGAAACAAGCCATCATTAAC
>SJYV01010944.1:7236-22291 GCA_006410875.1 Neotragus pygmaeus | reverse complement strand
ATAGACGGCAGCCCACCAGGCTCCCCCGTCCCTCAGATTCTCCAGGCAAGAACACTGGAGTGGGTTGCCATTTCCTTCTCCAACGCATGAAAGTGAAAAGTGAAAGTGAAGTCACTGAGTCGTGTCCACCTCTCAGCCACCCCATGGACTGCAGCCTTCCAGGCTCCTCCGTCCCTGGGATTTTCCAGGCAGGAGCACTGGAGTGGGGTGCCGTTGCCTTCTCCGTGCTCTATAGTAGGTCCTTATTATTTCTCTATTTTATATACAGTAGTGTGTATCTGTTAATCCCCAATTCTTAATTTATCCCTTCCTGTCTTCCCCTTTGATAACCATAAGTTTGTTTTCTTTGTCTGTGGGTCTCTCTCTGTTTTGTATGTGAGTTCATTTGTACCATTTTTATCCCCAATTTTCCTTGAGTGATGTAGACCTTTGCTATCAAAATTTGATTTCTTTGCATCTGACTCAGTGCTAATGAGGAGGATGAACTAGAACCAATTGTATAGAGTGAAGTAAGCTAGAAAGAGAAATATTGTACATTAACGCATATGTATGGAATCTAGAAAGATGCTCCTGCTGAATCTATTTGCAGGGCAGCCGTGGAGAACAGACTCGTGGACACAGTGTGGGAAGGAGAGGGGACGAGCTGACAGAGGAGCCTGGAAGCATATACGTTACCAGATGCGGAACAGACAGCCTGTGGGGATTTGCTGTGGATGCTCGGAGCTCAACCCGGTGCTCTGTGACGGCCTGGAGGGGTGGGATGGAGAGGGAGATGCGAGGGGGCTTCAAGAGGGGGGCCCTAAGGCCTACACGCATCCCTTCGATAGGGTGTCAGCTTTAGTGTCTTAAAGAAATGGGACAAAATAAACTGAGTTTTTAGCAGGCATTCCGTTACACTTTCAATATGCTTATAAGGAGAAGGGGGTGGCAGAGGATGAGATGGTTGGGTGGCATCACTGACTCAATGGACATGACTTTGAGCCAACTCTGGGAGATGGGGAAGGACAAGGAAGCCTGGCGTGCGGCTCTCCATGGGGTCGTGAAGAGTCAGACAGGACTGAGTGGCTTATGAGGCTCTATGAGACAGAGGCGGTTAACAGTTCCGTAGTTCATGGTCTTTCTTCTTCCTAGCTTGCCATTGCATTTGAGTCTTTAAACAATTTATTCACCCTTTGATCTTTATTTTCATTTAATTTCAAAACTTCTAGAATGTAAATCTGTAGATGGAGTGAGGAGTGCTCTATGGGTTGTTCACGGCCGGGGCGGAGCTGTGTAGCAGCCCCACCACCCGGGTGGGACACACCAGCCACCTCGTTTACTTCCCGTGGGTCGGCCGGTTGGCTGCTCTGTGTGTAGGCTGGGGCCCAGCGGAGCCCGACTCTGGGCTGTGGCTGGAATCAGTCTGCTCCCTGAGCTTTTATGCTCCTCAGATGCCAGCAGGAGATCGGGGCGCTGTGCTTTCCTTGGGGTGACCGAAGCCAGTTCAATGGGCAAACTGGAAGTCAAGGTCGGGGGAAGTCCCCCCGCCCTCCCTGAGGCCATGACAAAGGCAGGGATGTGTGCCGCACCCCAGGGAAGCGGAGCGCCCGGCGCGAGATCCCATCTCTCATGCTAGTCAATTTCACCGGCGTTATCTTGAATAGCCACCCTCTTTCTTTAAATTATGGGCCTCGGGAAGCAAGGCGAGGGGAAAACTCAGTGATGCTCCCCCAGCCTTCTTATCACAGATCGGAGGGGACAGGTGGGGCCGCTGAAGCCCAGGTGACAGCTGCTGGGCTCTGCGGCCTGAGAAGCAGCTCTCTGTTTGGACGGCAGGTGGAGCACCGCCCTCCTGGGTCCTCCGGGCAGCCACAGCTCACCCCAGATGGCAGGCTGGCTGGGTGTGAACGCGCGGGATGCGTGCACACGTGCATGCGTGCACACACACACACACACGTGATTGTGTAGGTGGGCTTCCCAGCTGGCTCCGTTGTAAAAACTCTGCCTGCTAATGCAGGAGATCTGGGTTTGGTCTCTGGTTTAGGATGATCTCCTGGAGGAGGAAGTGGCCACCCACTCCAGCATTCCTGCCTGGAAAATCCCATGGACAGAGGAGCCTGGTGGGCTACAGTCCACAGGGTCGCAAAAAGTCAGACACGACTGAATGACTAAGCACAGGCTGAGATTACAACTCCCCATAAGTAAAGCCAGTACAGATACCGATACGAATAGTACTAAAGGTAGCTAACCTTTCTGCACTCTCCCCAAAGTTCTGGGCGCCGTTTGCGCTTCTACAGGGTGAAGTGTGGTGGGATGAGGCTGAGCATTGATTAGCTTCCACAGAGACGCTGCTGTCCTAACCTTTTCCTTCTCTGTGTGACGACCTGCTGCTCCTTGCCTCTCCTCTCTGTCATTTAATAAGGATGGGGTAGGCAAGAGAGGATGCTGTAAAATCCAATTAACTCAGGCTTCAAAAGGCCTGGGCTCCATGTGGGCCAGCTCCCACCACTGCACGCAGCGGTTAGGCCCGGCTGAGGCATCCTAGAGGCAGGTGTGCCAGGAGGGGGCTGCTGGGAAGCATCCAGGTTTCCCAGGCCAAAGCCCCGAGGTTAAGGCTGCTTCCGGCTCCTCTTGGCCGCTCTGGGGGAGCAGGAAGGGATGGGAGTGTACGAAGCACCGTGTAGGGTCTCAGGCTGCCTAACCCCCGGCCCAGCACCCCCAGCGCCCCCAGCTCCCCTTCCCTCTGTTTGAACCAAATTCTGTTCTCTCTGTACGTCAGTGTATGCATCCCCTACCCCTGCCTCAAAGGGGGGCTGTTGCCAGGTGTGCAGAATTGATCCTACTCCCGTGTGTGTGTGTGTGTGTGTGTGTGTGTGTGCGCGCTCAGTCACTCAGCTGTGTCCGACTCTTTGTGACCCCACAGACTGTAGCCCACCAGGCTCCTCCGTCCACGGGGTTTTTCAGGCAAAAAAACATGCTGGCAGCCAAAACCCTTCCTAGGCGAGTTGGGAGGAGGCTGCTTTACTGCAGGCAGATGTTTCTGCTCTCCAGGGGAGCCGGGGGACACGAGTCTCGGTGTGTGCAGATGGGTGGGAGCGGGATCAATGCAGATGGTGTCTGTAGAATGCAGGTCCGGCAGCAATTTTGATGAAGTGCAAATGTAAGCCTTCTGGGGGTACAGGAGCGTTTGGGGGTGCTTTCTGATGCCTCCCACAGTGCGCTACTCTTCCTCCCCAAATTCGGCAGTGGTTCCTTCTGAAAGCCCGCCCCTGCCATCCCCCCCCGGACTTCAGCCCAGCGTGCCTGCTCCTCCTGACTCCCGGGTCTCTCGATTCCCAGAGGTCCCCAACCTCCTGGAGCATCTCTTCCTAGGCAAGCATCATCTTCTGGGGAAGACTTCTCCTTGGAGCTTCTCCATCATCATCAGACCCTTGTCATCTCCATCATCTCGCTGTGAACTCCCCTCTTTCCTTCCACTTAAAGTCACTCTACTGCCTGCCGGAATTTAAAGCACACGCAGACACTTTAACCCTCCAGTCCCAACAAGAGGTTGCAGCCAACTCCTCCTTGGGTCTCACGGGACACCCAGCTTTGGCTCCTTGAGCTACCAGGTAAGGGTTTCAGCTTCAGGGATGTGAGGAGGCTCAGGCCACATGAAGAGGCCATGTACCCGTGCACCTGCAGAGCCCAGCTGAGGTCCCAGCCCACAGACAGGTCGCCCACCAGACAGGTGACAATAGCCTTCTAGCCTTTGCATCTTCCTAGCCAAAGCCCCCAGTCACAGAGCAGAGACCAGTCTTTCCTGCCATGCCCTATCTAAATGCCCACAGAATCTCTGAGCGTGACGAAATGATTGCTTTAGGCCACTAAGTGTTGGGCTGGTTCATCATGCAGCAAATAGCCAGTGGACCTGTTAGCGACTGCTGTTCTTAATAAACCGTGCTTTTCATCTTTGCATCTCTCCAGGGTTGGAGGCATGGACTCCAGACAGGGACTGCAGCGTCTCAAACCACTCTCCATATTTGCTGGGGACAGGAGACCCTGGAANGTGGACCTGTTAGCGACTGCTGTTCTTAATAAACCGTGCTTTTCATCTTTGCATCTCTCCAGGGTTGGAGGCATGGACTCCAGACAGGGACTGCAGCGTCTCAAACCACTCTCCATATTTGCTGGGGACAGGAGACCCTGGAAAGGGTGGGTGAGAAGGCTTGTCGCAAAATTGCCAGAGAAAATAGAGAAAGCTGCATTAAATTTGAATTCTCAAAAAAGAAGAAAAAATTTTCACTTAAATATCGTCCGTGCAATAGTCAGGCTCCACTTATACTAAAAGGATTCCCGGGTAGCCCAGCTGGCAAAGAATCTGCCTACAGTACAGGAGACCCTGGTTTGACTCCTGGGTCAGGAAGTTCCTCTGGAGAAGGGATAGGCTACCTACTCCAGTATTCTTGGGCTTCCCTGGTGACTCAGATGGTAAAGAATCCGCCTGGAATGCAGGAGACCTGGGTTCAATTCCTGGGTTGAGAAGATCCCCTGGAGGAGGGCATGTCAACCCACTCCAATTTTCTTGCCTGGAGAATCCTCACAGACAGAGAAGCCTGGCGGGCTACAGTACATGGGGTCACAAAGATTCCCACACAACTGAGCAACTAAGCTCAGCACTTATACTAAATTATCTGAAGGACTTCCCTGGTGGCCCAGTGGTAAAGAATCTGCCTACAATGCAGGAGACATGGGTAGGAGATGCAGGTTTGATCCTTGGGTTGGGAAGATCCCATGGAGAAAGGAAATGGTAACACATTCCAGCATTCTTTGGAAAATCTCAGTCCATGGGATCAACCCAGCAACAACAAACACACACCATTTATTTGAACTCCAAACTGAATTGTACTGAGTATCCTTGGTTTTACTTGTCTGGAAACTCGAAAAAGTAGAGGCCAAAGGCCCTGGACACTCTTCCCAATGTCCTGGCACTTAGCAAGGTCATGCTGCTTCCACCAGGGGTGGCAGGGACTCTGGGGTCTGTGATCAGCAGCGATTCCCAAGACTGCAGGAAGCTGTCTGCAGGGGCTCAGCTGATGGCTGCAGCCGGAGGAGGAAGCTGGCTTTGCCCAGAGGTTGAGTTCCATGTTCAAGGTAACTATATATTCATTCTGTCTGGAACCAAAGAGACAGAAGGCCATCTGGAAGCTCCTCCAGCCACGTACACCTCTCTCTGGTATCTGGTTGGTCCCTGGCATTCTTCCCTGACAAAGCAGAGTGGGAGGGCTTCTCAGCTCCTTTCCCCAGCCAGCCATCCCTTTCTTCCATCATTTGGGTTCATTATCTAGTAATGAAAACCAGCTCATTCTCAGTCTGCTACCGTGTCTCCTACTAAATAATAGTGGCTGGAAAAGTCTCCAGTCTCTCTCTCTCTCTCCATCCACAGCTCTCTCATCTCTATCCCAGCTCATTAGCCAGAACAACAGTAACGAGTGGGTCCATCCCTTCCCTCTCTTTCCCTCTTGTCCTCTGCAGACCCTGATCCTGGGGGAGAGAGCTAGCGAGGAGAGTTTGGCCATGCGCCCTGGTCAGCCCTACGGTAAGTAGAACAGACGGGGGCCTAGCTGTTTACTCATTCACTTTCATTTTCTCATTCAGCAAATGTTTATTTGGAGCCCAGTACAGGCCAGGCGCTAGTAGTGTGGCGAAGATGCACCTTGGAAAGTCAGATGACAAAAGAGAGGTCATAAAAGAAGAGGGACTTCCCTGGTGGTCCAGTGGCTAAGACTCTGAGCTCCACTGCAGGGGAACCGGGCTCATTCCCTAGTCGGGGAACTAGATGTCACATGCAGCTAAGGGTTTGTGTGCCACACGGAGGACCCCACCTGCCTCAGTGATGATCAGAGTTCCCACATGCTGAGACTAAGACCCAGTGCAGCCAAATAAACAAATAAAAATAAATATATATTTTTTAAATTGACTTCAAAGAAAAGAAATGAAGCCATTTGTCCTGACCTGAAGTGGAAATATCTAAGGAGGGTTGGAGATGGGTTGGAAGAGTCCCTAAAACACATATCATTTGTAATCATTTGTAGTCCCTGTTACACGATAGGTATGACCAGCTCTATCATTCCTTTTCCTCCCCAACAGATTCTGAAAAACAGAATCAGGGTTTGGGGTAAAAAATACAATCTGATGGATGATTGCAAAGGGGCACGCCTAGCCTGTGCGTTGCTCCATCCTGTCACTGTATTAGTTATCAAATGCCGTGTAACAAAGCACCCCAGACTCCCGTGTTGTCCTGAGATGTGGGCTGGGCCCCCATTGGCTGAAGATTGCCTGAGGTCCCATGTCCAGATGGACATGAGTTTGAGCAAACTCCAGGAGGCAGTGAAGGACAGAGAAGCCTGGCATGCTGCAGGCCATAGGGTCGCAAAGAGCCAGACACGACTGGGAGACTGAACAACCACATCCAAAGTGGCTCTTGCACATGGTTGTTGGAGGCCTCGGCTCCTGGCTGGCTGCGTGCAAGAAGGCTCAGCGCCTCTCCACATGGGCCTCTCCATAAGGATGCCGGTGACGTGGCCGTTGCTCCTCCCAGTCTCAGAAGTGACACAGCATCCCTTCTGCATGGTCTCTTGGTTGTAGAAATCAAGCCTGGCACAACCTAGGAGGAGACACACAGATGCAAATACCAGGAAGAAGAGTCGTCAGGACTGTCCTAAAGGTCAGCCCCTGCACTGACCTTACCCTGCTTCAAACCTCGTCTAATGCTCTGTCCTTGCTCCACGTTTCATAGCTATTCATCACGCACCTGCTATGTTCTGGCAGCGTTCCAGCCTCTGGGGACTTGCCAGTAACCAAAACAGACCCGAATGCCTGACTGGGGCTGTGCTTATGTGGGAGGCTGGATAAATGGACAGTGCAGTAGGAGGGGGTGCTGGGGCCAGTCTCTGAATGTGTGTCCTGATTCCGTGTGTAGGGGTGTGGGTGTGTGTTTGTGTGTAATCTTTCAAGAGAGTTTAATCTTCTTCCTCCATCATAGTTTTCACTCTGCAGGGCTCAGATGAGCTGCTCTAGCAGGAATCATTCTGGACCTCCTTTCTGGAATTACCTTGAACACGAAGTTCAGGCAGACTCTTTCCAGATATTTTCAAAGGTAACACAGCTGTGTCTTTTGGGGCCAGATTGTTTAGGTGAGAACGGTCAGTGAGTCACCATTTGGAAACTTCTCTGGTGCAAATGAATTCAAAATTCTGCCTCCAGCAACCATCCTCAGCTTCACACCCCTTCCATACACCCCCATACACACACACAGAGAGAGCTAAAGTTACGGCTATTAGACTGTGAAATATTTGTCATGAACTGAATCTAAAGTTAGTTTGAAAAAGTTAATTTCAAAATAAAATGTTTTGAATAATGGCCCCATCCCTGGAGTAATGGTCCGGGCTCCCAGAGGGACAATTTGAATGAAATGCCCTCATTCTGAAGGAGGAATTCTGGAGTGCTCTTTCCAAAAACTTTTGTTGTTTTTTAATTAGACCTTTTGATTCTCACTGTTGGAAATTATAGGGGCTTCCCTGGTGGCTCAGATGGTGAAGAGTCTGCCTGCAGTGCAAGGACCCAGGTTCAATCACTGGATCGGGAAGATCCCCTGGAGACGGGCATGGCAACCCACTCCAGTATTCTTGCCTGGAGAATCCCATGGACAGAGGCGCCTGGTGGGCCACAATCCAAAGAGTCCAAGACGACTGAGCAACTAACACTACGGTTCCCACTGTTGGAGGTTATAAAAGTCTATCTCTAGTTTCTTTCTTTCTTTCTTTCTTTTCTTTTCTCTTGGGGTTGTATCTGTTCTTCATGGGCTTTGTTGGGAGGGGAGCTTTCAGGTTAAGTTCAGAGCGGGAGGGACCTCATGTCATCACCACCTTTCTGGATGTTTTAGAAGCTCTGGCTCAGGTCTCCCGGGGGCTGACAGTCCAGGGCTTCCTTCTGGCCCCAGAGAACAGCTGTCCGTGATGGATTTTTTTCACTGTCTTTTTTGGGGGAAGGCAGATGGAAACACACAGACGTGTCTGAATCTGTCCCTGGCTCGTTGCCCATCTCCTCTCCCTCCTCCCTTTTTCCTATCATGTCACTTAGGAACGTCTCTCTAGTTTGGTAAACAATCACTCCCTTTGATCCACGTTCTGTCCGCCCTCTTTTCCTACCAGTACAAATAATTTGGCAACATAAACACTGTCATCGGTGATCGTTTGCAAGCTCCTTTCCATCAAACATGCTTTATTTGTTTCTTTTAAAAAAAAAAAAAGGAAAAGGGGAAGGAAACTCTGGAAGATATCAGAGTGGGCTATGTCTCTTTCTTCTGCCTGTAGGATTTCAGGAGATTTGATAAAAAGTTCTGACAGCTGGCAAGCTAAGGCTGCTTTTAAGTGAGGGCTGCTCAGATGGGGAACAGATTCAGGGCTGGCATCTCAGGAAGGAAGGAGTTGCCCTCTCCCCACGTTATCTTTTAGCCACGCGCAGAGCCGGCCCAGCCGGGCACACTGGAGTGGCGTTGAAACGGAGCCAATCCCTCACCATCTGGCCCTGACTGTAAACATGTGTATACAAAGCGAGTGTCACTTCAGCTAATTCGAGAGGGCCTGGCTGCTTTGCCGGTTGCTGCAGCTGTACCCAGGGGTGGGGGTGGGGGCGGGCAGAGTCAGGGACAGCAGGCGGCCTTTCTTCCAGCAACATCTGCGGGCAGCTGGCGGGAGGCTCAGACACCCAGGCCGGGCATCACCAGCCCACGTTTCCGCAGAGCCCACGGTGCCATCCTGTCCGGCTCTCTGGCCATCNGGGTGGGGGGCGGGCAGAGTCAGGGACAGCAGGCGGCCTTTCTTCCAGCAACATCTGCGGGCAGCTGGCGGGAGGCTCAGACACCCAGGCCGGGCATCACCAGCCCACGTTTCCGCAGAGCCCACGGTGCCATCCTGTCCGGCTCTCTGGCCATCTTTGCCCCGGCATTTAATTCACGCTCCTGGCAGACTGTAAATACCCTAAAGGCAGGCTGTAGTGCTCTCCTGCTTCTCCGAGTCAAGAGACTTGCACTTGAGACGTTATCATTGAATTAAAATAAATCCCTACCAGCAATTTCTTCTTCATGTCAGTTGCACAGCCCTTCTGCTCCTTCGGCATAGATTTCCACTGTTTCTGCCTTTGCCGGGCAGAGAGAGAAGTTGAATCCCCATCCCTCCGGGGTAAGAGGAAGCTTGGAGTGCGTTCTCTTTGAGCCAGGAGCTTGGAGATCTTAGCTTTGTCTCACAGTCTCCCCAGGGTCTCACTTTTATCATCTTTGTAATGGGATCGGTATGGCCTTACCTCTGCATGCACCATCAGAGGCCTCCCAGCCTGGGTTCCTGCCTGAAGATGGGGCGGAGAGGGGGGCTGGTTCAGGCAAATACACGCTACCCAAGTGTTGGATCCAATGAAGGATGCCGGCCACCAAGGCGAGCAGGCTCAAGAGGCACCAGGTTTTAGTTTCCTGAGGCCTTTTCCAGCCTGCCCTGCCCCCTTCCCATCACCAGCCTCTCTTGGGAAGTTCCGATGCACCTTCACCTGGGAGGTGCAGTGCTTTCCGAGAAGGAGGCTGCCCTGGAGGTCAGGGCCACACCCTGGCTCCCCCCAGCCCTTCCTTTCTCCCTGCTTTCAATTTGGCTCCAGGGACTTCCCTGGTGGTTCCATGATTAAGACTTTGCACTTCCAATCTTCCAATGCAGGGGATGCCCGTTCGACCCCTGGTCAGGGAACTGACTCACTTGCTCTGTGGCACGGCCAAAAAAAAAAAAAAATCTGACTCTAGAGGAGCGAGTTTCCCCTGCCCTGAGCCCCATGCACCCCCAGCTTCGCCCAAAGGAGCGAGCGACACTTTTCCTCAACTCCTTCTTCCATGCTCCTCCAAAACATAAACAGAATTAATTTTCGAGACGCGTGAAAGAAAATGTACTTTTCAAACAGCCTTAGGGACAGGAAAAGGAGAAAGCTAATTATCTCCTGGATTTTCTTCCAGCCGGATGGCACGGCAGTAGGGATGGGAGAGCAGACATCAGCTGGTCCAAGAGCAATTCCCCGCCCCCCGCCAAGACGGCACCTCGGGGTGCAGAGAGGATGCCCTGCTGGCATTTGGGGAGACGGGGGAGCCTGTGCTTCCTGTCCCCAGGGCTGGCATCCAGCGTGGGTTGGCAAGACCCCACTGCCACCGGGCAGCCTCCCAGGTGTGGCTCTGCCAAGGTCACGTCCACAACAGAGCTGCTCCCGGTAAGTCAGTGCCACAGGGAGGCTCCTGGAACGCGGCCGGTTGGGAGACAAGGTCCTTCTCTGTCTTCCCTGAGCCGGAGAGGCAGGCAAGGGGTGAGGGTGATGAGGAGGGAGGGAGACTCAAGGGAGACCACACTGGGATCCCCAGGAAAAAGGCAAGCATGGGGGACCCACAACCCCAAGCTCAAACTGAAGGCTCAAAATAAGACAGTCTCTCTGTGTGACACTGTCCCCGTGACAGACACCTAATTAAAACTGGACGGAATCAGGCAAGAAAGCTACTTCATCTAGACTGTATTTGCCTTGCTAATTTAGGTGTCCGTGAATGTGTGTGTGTGTGTGTGTGTGTGTGTGTGTTTGCCTGTTGGGTGAATGTTTATAAAATCTTAATTAGGTTGTGCGTATTGGAACAGAGATGGAAATACATCTTTTTTTTTTTTTTCTTCCTAGAATGGTCTTACTTCCCCAGGGGACATTAACGCTCCATACACAATATTCTCTGAGCAGGCAGAGTAGTAATGGCCTTTGACGATGAGTTTCGAGGGAGGAGGGAAAGAGTGTCTTGCATTCAATCACAGATGAATGCATGATCGCTTACTAATTTTTTTTTTTTTAAATCAAAACCTCAAAATTGGACTCAAAGCAGTTGTTTATAACCTGTCAGGGGAAACTGGCATTTCAATATCAATCTCAGATTGGATAAATTTTTAACAACCTTTGATGTGACCGAGAAGCCGGGGGGATGCACCAGGCGTGCCATAGTGGGCACTTGGGATTCGTGGGAAGGAACTGGATGAGCAGTGGGTTGGGAGTCTGCGGTGGGCCCACGACACCTCCTGTCCTCTCTTGTGGTCTCTGCCCCTCCCAGCCGAGTCCCACTCCTGGAACTACAGTCTGATGTCATTCCCCTCCAGCGCATTTAAGGGGAGCATGGCTGGGGAACGCGCCTCCTGGTGGCACTAGTGATAAAGAACCTGCAGGAGACACAAGAAACGCGGGTTCGATCCCCGGGCAGGGAAGATCCCCTCCTGGGCAGGGCAGCCCACTCCAGTGTTCTTGCCTGGAGAATCCCATGGCCAGGGGAGCCTGGCGGGCTACAGTCCACGGGGTCAAAAAGAGTCAGACAGGGCTTAGTGACTTCACAGGCACACATGGCCGAGGGATGCCAAATGGGGCGAGGCTGCCGGAGACGGGGTGAGTGGGCTTGGCTTGACTTAGACGACAACCTTGGCGCAATCAGCCCTCCGCCAGGGAGGCGGCCCCTTGAAGGCAAGCCAGCCATCTGGACAGGGTCGAGGGGCTCGCTCACATTCTGGGAACGGGGCCAGGACGCAAGGACCAGATACAGCAACCCAGGAGCCACAGCTCAGCTCGGTCTTTCTCAGGGACAGAGGCGAGGCCATTTGTGTTTCTGATAACTTCTCTAGATTCTCTCTGTGGGTCCCCAGCACCTGCAGCTTGTGATCGAGGCTGAGATCTGAACAGGACTGAGGAATGAGGTCCTTGTGACAAGGGAATGGGGTTGCCTTTTTTTTTTTTCCTTTTTACAATTTTTATTTATTCTTGGCTGCACAACATAGCATGTGGGATCTTAGTTCCCCAACCAGGGATCGAACTCACACCCACTGCAGTGGATGGAAGTAGAGTCTTAGCCACGAACCACTAGGGGAGTCCCCGGTGCTGCTTTTCCGTGGGCCGGGTGAGGCACCCTGGATGCTGCCTCCATCAGCAGCTCTCAAGGTCTACTGCGCATTCATGTTCTCTGGACGTCAATGCAGAATCCCATTCAGGGTGTCTGGGATGGGGCTTGAGGTTCTGCCTTGACCCTCCCTGGGCTCTGGGACCACAGTTTGAGTAGCCAGGGTCTAAAGCCCAGAGTGGAGATTCTGCTTCCCCCAGAGGACTTGTTAAAACGTGGGTTGCTGGGCCCCCCTCCACCCCCACCGCACTGGGGCTTCTAATCCAGTAGGTTTGGAGGAGAGTCACAATTTGCATTTCTAACAAGTGCCCAGGTGACAAGGACGGGGTTGGGAGATGACACTTCAAGAGTCACAGGCGTCGGGGACAGAGACTTGCATCGGGAGCTCGGGGTTCAGCATGGGCAATGCGTGCAGAGAGCCCAGTGGGCGAGATGCGCGGGTCCTGGTGACCAGGTGCACACCGCGTGCTGCAGGCCTAGAGGAAAAGAGAATGAAACTGGTTGTATTTTTTTCTATATATTTAAAAAATGTACTTATTTTTAAATTGAAGGATAATTGCTTTACAGAATTTTCTTGGTGTCTGCCAAACATCAGCGTGATTCAGCCATAGGTATACATATGTCCCTCCCTCTTGACCCTCCCTCCCGTCTCCCTCCCCATTCCACCCCTCTAGGTTTTTGCAGAGCTCCAGTTTGAGTTCCCTGAGACATACANTTCCCTTGTGGCTCAGCTGGTAAGGAAGCAGATGTGTATAAGAGACAGCATATGTCCCTCCCTCTTGACCCTCCCTCCCGTCTCCCTCCCCATTCCACCCCTCTAGGTTTTTGCAGAGCTCCAGTTTGAGTTCCCTGAGACATACAGCAAATTCCCATTGGCTCTCTCTTTTACATTTGGTAACGTAAGTTTCCACTGGATTTTGAAGAGTCAGTCAAGTGCACGTAAGTGGAGAGGAAGGAGGAGGTCCCAGTGGAGGGAACTTCTTGTTGAAGGCAGAGGAAGTAGACACAAGTAAGAATGTCCTGTCTCCTTCCTCCCCGCGATCTCTCCCGGGTGAGGGTCACCAAGGGACGGGCCGTCTCATGTCTGCCTGGACCAGGAGGTGCTCACCATGAGTGCACATGCTTAGGACACCTGGGGAGCTTTTAATACCCCTGATGTTTCAGCCTTTCCCCCAGAGATTCTGAATTGATTGGTCTTGGGTGGGACCCAGACTTCTAGTGTTTTTGTGATTGTTGCTGTTTTTTTCTGAAACAAAGTTCCTTCAGAGATTCTTACTCATGGACAGGGTTGAGAATCATTGGCTAAGATGCAGGCATATTCCCATTTTCCCAGCTGCAGTTTGTTGGGAGTTAGGCAAAGGGTTGCCCCTCCCTTATTTATCACACCCGCTACAGAATCCGCAAAGCAGAGAGCTGAGCATCTGGTAAATATCTGCCCAGTCCCCCACAGAGCAGGGTGACCTACTTTCCTGCCTGCGGGTTTGGTGGCACAGAGGGGCTCTCGGGACGGAGGGGCAGATGGAAATGTCAGCGAGTCTGTTGACGCTGCATTTGGGTGTCACCCAAGTGCTTGTTTCTCTCTCAGATTCTGGATGCGGTGTTTAGGTGGTAATAAACCACTGCCGCCAGGCACTAGCCAGGGAGATCAAAGCAGCTGGCAGCATCCAGAGACGGCCTGGGTTTCTGGCTGCCAAGCGCTGGCAGCTCTGGGCTGGGGCAAGATGAAGCCAGTGCTCAGACTGTGTCGGCGGGAGTAGGGTGCCCAGGAGGCAAACGGCACATCTGGACGTTCTCGGTTCACCGCTGAGCTTCCTCTGCCCCCCGGTGCTAGCTCCCCCACACCTCTCTGTGCCCAAGCTCCCCTGGGAGGCGGACCGTGGTGCCATTCACTCTTACGGTTGTTTGTGGGTCTCATGACTGGACGTCATTGTGAGGGAAGATGGGGCCATGCCAGGTGAGAGATAATCCTTCCTAGGGGGGATCCGTCTCAATGGGGGTTCCACCTTGGGGGTCAGATACCCAGAAGGAGGCCAGGGGCTTGGGACCCCCTCCTCCCCTTCCTCTTTTCACCTCTGCGTGTGTGCTCAGCCACTGAGTCGTGCCCAACTCTTTGCGACCCCCTGGACTGTAGCCCGCCAGGGATTTGTCCATGGGATTTCCCAGGTGAGAATACTGGAGTGGGTTGCCACTTCCTACTCTAGGGGATCTTCCCAACTCAGGAATCAAACCCGTCCCCTGCATCCCCTGCACTGTCAGGCACGCTCTGGGGAGCCAAAAGCAACAGCAGAGAGAGAGGCTGTGTTCTACCCTTTCTGTGGCCGAGTAAGCGGAGTGCGGAGGAACACTGCCTGGTCTTCTGGCTCGGCGAGTCTTGGATGTCCCCCTGTGTCTTCCTCCTGTGTCCTTGGACCTGTTTCAAGCATTTTCCGGGGCTGGCAGACAGAGGAGGAGCCCTGGGAGAAACCAAGCCTGCGAGACACTCTGGCCTTGGGCGTGAGTCGGAGTGCACGCGTCCTTCCGGGAAGTGGCCCCGAGCACTGCAGGTCCTCCACGCTGCCCTGTGTCACCGGGGTTTATTAACCTTTCCTCGGCACAGCAGAGAGCATCGCATCTCTCTGCCCAAGCTCTCAAAGACCTTCGATTATTTAGTGTGGCTCCCCTCCCCATTTTCAGGAGGAGCTGTTATTAATGTCTCCCCAGTCGGATTTCTCAAAGAACAGTTTGTCTCACCTCAGCAAGAGAATTTGAGAGAAGCGTGTGAACGGGATTTGCTTGGTGCAGGTTTCCGCTCCATCCTCTCCTCCCACGCAGCTTCCAGATCCCCAGCTCCAAGAGGCTCCGGCCCTCGCATCAGGACCAGGCCCTCATGTTTGTTCCTGGAAGGGTTGGGATGTTTTTCTAGCCTTCCAGGCACGTGTCTCCCCTCTCAGAGAGGCAGGGAGGAAAACGGAGGCTCTTAGGGGTCTTCTGGGTGCTCTCAAAGTGCGGGAGGAAAGGGCAAGGAGGAGAGCCCCCTCCCCAGCAAACCAGAAGATGCTGCTCCCCACTCCCATTGGTTCCCTCCCTCCCCTTTGTCCCCGGAGGGTGTGTGGGCGCTGA
>SJYV01010937.1:199689-256901 GCA_006410875.1 Neotragus pygmaeus | reverse complement strand
ATGTAAATTAAATTTCAATTATATATTTTAAAATTTAAAATTCTGCCTAGGTAGATGATTTTAAAAATATATCCTGTTTTGAAGAGTAATTTTATGAAATTTAGTTTTTTAAGAACAATTTTTTCTAGCTTCTGAAATTGTTTTGTGTCCAGGAACATGAAAATGATCAGTTTTACATTTTATGTATAGTTCATTAGAAGTTACTGTGTTCCATATAAGTGAACAAGAAGTGTAAAACATCATTCTATTTGTAAAACACCACTGGGTAATTAGCCCTATATGCATCTTATATAACATAATCATGTTTTGGGAAGGATATATAGAAGAGCTCAAATAGATAACAAAAATGGTTTCCCNAGTGAACAAGAAGTGTAAAACATCATTCTATTTGTAAAACACCACTGGGTAATTAGCCCTATATGCATCTTATATAACATAATCATGTTTTGGGAAGGATATATAGAAGAGCTCAAATAGATAACAAAAATGGTTTCCCAGTGAATATGGTTTCCTGACTGACTATAGTCATTATTCTACAATGTAGTTTCAAATTTCATACTAAGTTTTAAGTTGTTATTCCTTTAAAACTATAATTTGCTAGAACACCAAAACTACTGGTGGATAACTGATCAGGATATAGCAATTTATTTAAAAATTTAAAAAATAGTTTCTCTGCTATCGTGCCTGCTGATACAGCACATTCCATCTTAGCAAACTCTCTTGTAAAACATCTTCTAAGGATCTGAAATAAATTCTAAATATCACTGAAGAAAAAAAGCACCAAAATAGGAACAGAGCCAGTAAATTTCCTTCAAAAAAAGATCAGGTTTCACGTTAGAAAGATAAAAGTTCTAGTTAAATGTTAACTCCAATCAGTCATTATCATATAACTCCAGATACAATATTGAAATGAAAAAATTCCTGGTCACTGAGTAATGCCATAGGCTTTGTATGAGAAGCAGCAGGAAACAAGAGGATGAGCCTGAGGTCACAGTCTGTCACTTACCAGATGTGTTGCCATAAGACCATTTAGTTTCTTAAAATAATAATAATAATAAATAATAATAATATTGAACTTCAAGGTGTTTGATAATTATGCTTTAGATTTGTTGCTTTCTTTCTCTAAAGCACTTGTCACAAATAGAAATTTATTTGACTTGATTAAAGATCTCTAATGTTTTTTTGAAATGTTTCTCTAATGTTTTATAATATATCTTATTCTGTGCAAATAATACACATTCCATGCAAATGACACATATATTATTTGTTTATTTCCTCAATTTATTATTATTACTTTGGTTTAAGTGTATGTTGCCCGAATATATCCCCCTGCATAAATGATAATTTTATGATCAAATTATAGTTCCAAATAATAGGTATCAAATTTATTCATCCAAATAGACTTATTTTACTACATGCATATTAATCAGTATAATAAATGCAGGTGAGAAAAACTGTAAATATACTAGAGAAAATGCAAGAAAAGTGCATGAATAATTATATGGTATTAGATATTCCATGTTTTTGTATATTAACCAAGAATAACAATTAATGGAAAACTTTCCACGGGAAAAATGATTTTTCCATAAGAATAGGAAAAATAATTTTTCAATAGGAAAAATGATTTCAAAAGTCTGATGCTCCTTGGAAGTAAAGCTATGACAAACCTAGATGGTGTATTAAAAAGCAGAGACATCACTTTGCAGACAAAAGTCCCTATAGTCAAAGCTATGGTGCTTCCAACAGTCATGTATAGATGTGAAAGTTGGACCGTAAAGAAGCCTGGACACCAATGAATTGATTCACTGAACCTGGTAGGCTGAAAATGTAAACTAGAGTAGCCCGCTATCCTAGGTAAGACAGATTGAGCTATGGCAGATCTAAAAGACTGATGCAGATTTGGTGCTAGAGAGGACTCTCTTAAGAATCCTTTGAACATCAAGGAGATAAA
Organism: Neotragus pygmaeus; assembly: GCA_006410875.1. NCBI lineage: Eukaryota > Metazoa > Chordata > Mammalia > Artiodactyla > Bovidae > Neotragus > Neotragus pygmaeus. The sequence goes on along the minus strand of SJYV01010937.1, from coordinate 254,950 downwards.
ACTAGTCAACCCTAAAGAAAATCAGTCCTGAATATTCTTTGGAAGGACTGATGTTGATGAAGCTCCGATACTTTGGCCACCTGAAGTGAAGAGCTGACTCATTAGAAAAGACCCTGATGCTGGGAAAGATTGAGGGTAGGAGGAGAAGCAAGTGACAGAGGATGAGATGGTTAGAAGGCATCACCGAGTCAATGGACATGAGTTATAGTGAATTCAGGGAGATAGAGGAAGACAAGGAAGCCTAGAGTGCTGTACTTCATGGGGTCACAGAGTCAGACATAACTTAGTGACTGAGCAACAACATTCCTTCAGTAAAATATATTTACTGACCAGAAACTTTGTGCTAGTAATTGTAATCTATAAAGTAGTAATATAAAAGGAACTAGAGATAAGTATCTCTGTTTTAACAGAACTTAATGTTTGTGGGAAGGAGAAAGAGGATAAATGAGTAAGCAAATGAACAGGCGACTTATGTTCAGATAGTGATAAATGTCATCAAGAAAATGAAATTGATGTGAATGGCTGAAGATGGTGAAATCCAGCAGGATTCTGTGGATCTCCTGGGCACAAATCCTTTCTGTGTCTCCAGTTCTTGATTATAGGAAATAGGCTTCATTCAGCCTCCATGACCTTCCTGAGTTCCAAAGGGGAGGTTCAAGCAGATGCTCATCAGGCAAGGAGAGGATGGAGACAAAGGAGAAACTGATGGTCAAGAGAATCAACAGTGTAGCCTTGGGGCAGCATCCTGGCTCCTCATCATGAGATACATACAACATTTATTTTTGAGCTGTTTTGCAGATACTGAAACCCCCACCAGGTGGGAGAAACCCACAAGCATGTAGACCCCAGAGTGGTTAGAACCAGAAAGTTGATGATACTGACTCCCACTTATCTCACTGCCAATTAGAAGAATGTCCAGAAGCCGATCATGCCCTGTTTGAACCCTCACTATAACACTTCTCACTGTCCCTTCCAGGTCGGGACACACAGTTTTGAGGGCATTAGCCCACTGTGGCCCTCTTTGCTTGGCAAAACAGTAAAGCTATTTTTCAACTTCAATCAAAACTCTGTCTCTGAGATTTAATTAGGTGTCGGAGTATAGAGGCTGGATTTCAGGTTCAATGGTAGGCTGAAAATGTAAACTAGAGTAGCCCCTTATCCTAGGTAAGATAGATTGAGCTATGGCAAATCTAAAAGATTGAGCTATGGCAAATCTAAAAGATTGAGCTATGGCAGATTTTGGGAGTAAAGTAAAGCATGACTTGAATTCAGTTATGTTTACACACTTTAATTTTACTATTAAAGTATCAAAAACTTACACAAATAAATTTAGCTATAAGAAAAATGATGGCATGTGTGCTTATATGGCTGACAGAGGGACCTGAAGTTCACTGTGCCTGGATCCCGAGTAGAGAAATATTTTTCCCTATGTCTGTGGACTCTTCTGCTTTTCTTATTGTTTTAGGACAAATTACTTTAAGATTCCCCTTAAGACCAGGAAAAATTTATTGCTGGTCAAATAATATACATCAACATTTTATGTATTTTTCATTATTAGGCTTACTCAAAGTTTTGTGACAATCCTGATCATGCCCAGATAATGTCTGAGTTGAGGTAAATGATAAAATAGACACAGATGTTTGAAGATCTGGGGAAAGAGGGGTAAAGAATCAGCATACATATTTGAATAAAAGGTGTATCCATGTAGGTGGTATCTTGATGACTATCAGAAGGAATACATATCTTCCTTTAACTGCAATGAAAAGTTAATGAGGATGTTTAAACAGGAAAATTTAATGACCCAATTTCTTTTTTTATTTTTAATTAGAAGACATTTACTTTACAATATTGTGATGATTTCTGCCGTACTTCATCATGAATCAGCCACAGGTATACACATGTCCCCTACCTCTTAAACCTCCCTCCCACCTCCCTCCCCATTCTACCCATCTAGGTTGTCACACAGCACCAGCTTGAGATTCTGCTTTGGGATCCCTGCATCATATAGCAAATTCCCACTGGCTATCCACTTTACATATGGTAATATATATGTTTCAATACTACTTTCTCAAGTCATCCCCACCCACTGTGACCAACAGTCTGTTCCTTACATCTGCTAAAGATCCAATTTCTATATTTGAATTATCACATTGGCATTAAAAGGGAAATGCACTGTCACATGTGGAAGTACTCAGTCCTGCTGGGAAACTAGAGACAATCCTTCTCTAGAAATGACAGAATGGTGCCACTGAAAGTGGAGAGAATGTGGTAAAATCAAGTTTTATTTTGGAAAGAAAGATGATAAGACTTACTAATGAAACAGATGTGCAGATCAAGGAAATGGGAATAGTGAAAGATGCTTCTGAGGTTAGGTGATTTAGTACCAGAGTGGAGGATGGTACCATTTACTAAACTGTAGGTCATGTGGGGTATACGCAGATGTAGAACAGGTTACATGGAGAATGCAAAGCTACCTTATTAAGCTTGCATGTCTGGAGGACATATCCAATTTGAGATAACTGTATTCTATTCATGTGCTTGCACTTTAGGAGTTTTCATCACAAAGATAATATTTAACATTCATGAGGCTAGCGGAGATCACCAAAAAGTGGCATACTAAAAATATAGCAGAAGGAGACCTGAATCAAGCTCTGTGGATTCCTGCATTAAAAGTACAGGAGAGGAGAAAAGACCAATAAAGGGATTTGATAGCAAGTGAGAAAATTATTCATATCTGTGAGCAAGGGAAGTTCATGTTTCAAGAAAGTGAAAGTGAAAGTCACTCAGTCATGTCTGATTCTTTGCAACCCTATGGACTGTATAGTCCATGGAATTCTCCAGGCCAGATTACTGGAGTGGATAGCCATTCCCTTCACCAGGGGAACTTCGCAGCCCAGGAATCAAACCCATATGTCCTGCATTGCAGGCAGACTCCTCATCAGCTGAGCCACAAGGGAAGCCCTGTTTTTCAAAAAGGAGACTGTTAACCACTGAGACCGGAAAACAACATTTAATGTGTCCTCTCTGTGACNTCAGACTTTATTTTTGGGGGCTCCAAAATCACTGCAGATGGTGATTGCAGCCATGAAGTTAAAAGATGCTTACTTCTTGGAAGAAAAGTCATGACCAACCTAGATAGCATATTAAAAAGCAGAGACATTGTCAACAAAGTTCCATCTAGTCAAGGCTATGGTTTTTCCAGTGGTCATCTATGGATGCAAGAGTGGGACTGTGAAGAAGGGTGAGCGCTGAAGAATTGATGCTTTTGAACTGTGGTGTTGGAGAAGAGTCTTGAGAGTCCCTTGGACTGCAAGGAGATCCAACCAGTCCATCCTAAAGGAGATCAGCCCTGGGTATTCATTGGAAGGACTGATGCTGAAGCTGAAACTCCAATACTTTGGCCACCTCATGCGAAGAGCAGACTCATTGGAAAAGACCCTGATGCTGGGAGGGATTTGGGGCAGGAGGAGAAGGCTATGACAGAAGATGAGATGGTGGGATGGCATCACTGACTCAATGGATATGAGTCTGGGTAAACTCCGCGAGTTGGTGATGGACAGGGAGGCCTGGCGTGCTGTGATTCATGGGGTCTCAAAGAGTCAGACATGATTGAGCCACCAAACCGAACTGAACTGAACTGAATACAAATTCAAAGACAAATACTAATCTCTGAATTACAGAGATTATTCATGCTATACAATAAATTTCATCAGTAAATAGATTTCAAATTGATTCTTAAATTTCAAGCTTTGAGGGTGTGTTGTTTTTTTTTTTTTCTTCTTTGTAATTTTACTTTCTGTTACAAGTGTAACAATACCTGTGTTTAGAGGCCTCCACTGGATCGAAAATATAATAATCTAATAGTTAGCTGCAGATGGTCTACTTCATGGATCATTTTGGCAACATTTTAGTTCCATAGAGATTTTACTCTCCAATTTAGCTTCATTTTGATCATTGACATTCCTTTAAATGTTCTCTGTCAAAAGAATTGCTGCTAATTTATGAAAGAATTTTTTCTTAGCCTGATAAAAAGTTGATTACAAATATAAGCTATTGCCATAAATAAACCAAACATTTTACCAACTCAATTTTCAATAAAATATCTATCTTCCCATTCTGCTTTTAATTTGTATCATGGTTGCTAATGTTTAATATAAGTCAACTTAGAAAATAGGTATAATATTGTTACCATTTTGATCATAACTCTAAAGTGAGCTTGAAATACAATTTTTCTGCCATGGCAGTGTATCTCAGGAAAATACTTTAAAATACTCCATTGGTTTAATTAAGTGTTTTAATGTGAAACTACATTTTGCTGATTGTTGTCTATTTATTAAGTGTAAATAAAGAAATAAATGTTTTAAATTCAGGTGAATGAGTTAACATAAGGTAAATTTTGATGTTTTTTCACTTCTAAGAATGTTTTACATGTGAATTTAGTGTATTTAAATAATTTCTATGATACAGGGCCAATGCTGCTTAGAAATGTTACTTCCCAGGTGTACAAAATAGTATTTAAAGTAAAACAACAAAGATAATTTTTTATGGACAATTTTAAATGTTCACTTAGCTTCAAAAATGTCCTAGTTATTATTTAAAAATCACACTAACAAACATACAGTGTCACAGGGCAAGCTATATTCTACCTTAAATACTGCATAAAGAAAGAAATGCTAGAAATGATAGCCTGACAGGAAAAAAAAAAAAATGCTATGAGGTCACTATAAGAAAGAAAGAAAAATAATGATGCATTATTTAAAAGAATGGAAAAGTTACAAAAGTTCAGTGTTTCATATGTTTAGAAGTCATTAAAAAAGCTATTTTTATTTTGGTATTTTTACTACAGTTTTCCACTGAAAATAGCTACATCATCAGAAGAATATAAAGCTAGGACAGAATGAAAGGTGGATTATCTTTATAGACTCAATTATGAGGTAAGATTCATAGTACTGAAGATGCAAAAATAATGATTGCTTATTTTAACATATCACTTTAGTGTTAAGAGATCTTATTAAATGTCTTATTTAACATTCAAAATAACCCTATCTGATGGTCACAGATCAAATTCTCCTTTTACTGATGGAAAACTAGGGAGAAATACTGAGCAAATCATCTGAAATCATGTCAGTTCAGTTGAGTTGCTCAATTGTGTCTGACTTTGCAACCCCATGGACTGCAGCACACCAGGCTTTCCTGTCCAACACCAAATCCCAGAACTTGCTCAAACTCATGTCTTTCAAGTCGGTAATGTCATCCAACCATTTTATCCTCTGTTGTCCTCTTCTCCTTCTGCCTTCAATCTTTCCCAGCATCAGGGTTTTTTCCAATGAGTCGGTTCTTCACATCAAGTGGCCAAAGTATTGGAGTTTCAGTTTCAGCATCAGTCCTTCCAATGAATATTCAGGACTGATCTTCTTTAGGATGGACTGATTGGATCTCCTTGTAGTCCAAGGGACTTTCAAGTGTCTTCTCCAACAACACAGTTCAAAAGCATCAATTCTTCAGCACTCAGATTTCTTTATAGTTGAACTCTCACATCCGTACACGACCACTGGAAAAACCATAGCTTTGACTAGACGGAGAATTGTGGAAATCATGTAGCAAATAATTATTACAGTTTGGATTTGATATCAGATCTCCTGAATTTGGATCCAAGGACTTTCATATGTGCAGGAGAAAGATAAGGCACTAAGAATATGAAGGTCTAAATAAATACCACTACAGTTTTTAATGTTATGTATTCAAATTATGGGGCATTCTCTGATGGCTCAGAAGTAAAGAATCACCTGCCAATGTAGGAGATGTGGTTTCAATCACTGGGTCAGGAAGATCCCCTAGAGGAGCAAATGGCAACCCACTTCAGTATTCTTGCCTTGGAAATCCCATGGACAGAGGAGCCTGATGGGATTCAGTCCATGGGGTCACAAAAGCATTGGACATAACTGACAGGCTAAACAACAATTCAAACTAAGAGTGAAGTCTCTATTTTGTTTTGTTCTAGCTTGGTGCTTTTTGTTTGAATGTTTTCTTTATTCCAGTGGTCAAATCTCTTGCAATGGATATAGTTTCATCACCATGATCCTTGGGGCATTTAGAAACCAACCTGAGTGTTAACAATAATTTCACTGTGATTATAAAAATTACAATTTTCATTTGTTCACATCTGATTCAAAAAATGCTGTTCAGTCAACTCAGTCATATCCAACTGATTGTGAGCCAATGGACTGCAGCACGCCAGGCCTCCCGGTCCATCACAAACTCCTGGAGCTTACTTAAACTCCTTTCCAGTGAGCTGGTGATGCCATCAACCATCTCATCTTCTGTGTTCTCTTTTCCTCCTGCCTTCAATCATTCCCAGCATCAAGGTCTTTTCAAATGAGTCAATTCTTCAGAAAACATGGTCAAAGTATTGGTGTTTCAGCTTAGTATCAGTCTTTCCAATGAATATTCAGGAATGATTTCCTTTAGGATGGACTGGTTGGATCTCCTTGCAGTCCAAGGGACTCTCAAGAGTCTTCTCCAGCACTACAGTTCAAAACCATTGTTCAGTGCTCAGCTTTCTTTATGGTCCCACTCTCACATTCATAAACCATAGCTTTGACTAGACAGAACTTTGTCGGCAAAGTAATGTCTCTGCTATTTAATATGCTTTCTAGGTTGGTCATAGCTTTTCTCCCAAGGAGAAAGTGTCTTTTAATATCATGACTCTAGTCACCATCTGCAGTGATTTTGGAGCCCAAGAGAATAGAGTCTGTCATTGTTTCCATTGTTACCCTATCTATTTGTCATAAAGTGATGGGACCAAAGCCATGACCTTTGTTTTTTGAGTGTTGAGTTTTAAGCCAGTTTTTTCACTTTCTTCTTTCACTTTTATCAAGAAGCTCTTTAGTTCTTCTTTGCTTTCTGCGATAAGTGTAGTGTCCTCTACATTTCTGAGGTTATTAATACTTCTCCCGGCAATCTTGATTCCAGCATGTGCTTCATCCAGCCCAGCATTTCACATGATTTACTCTACATAGAAGTTAAATAAGCATGGTGACAACATACATCCTTGATGTATTCCTTTCCCAGTTTGCAACCAGTTGTATATCTGGCTCTAACTGTTGCTACTTGACCTGCATAAAAATTTCTCAGAAGGCAGGTAAGGTGGTCTGGTATTCCCATTTCTTGAAGAATTTTCCAGTTTATTGTGATCCACACAGAGGCTTTGGTGTAGTCAATAAAGTAGAAGTAGATGTTTTTCTGGAACTCTCTTGCTTTTTTGGTGCTTTGATCTCTGATTTTTTTACGTTTTTAAAATCCACCTTGAACATCTGGAAGTTCTCGGTTCACATGGTGTTGTAGCCTCATGTGGAGAATTTTGAGCATTACTTTGTTAGCATGTGAGATGTGTGCAAATATGCAGGAGTTTGAACTTTCTTTGGCATTGCCTTTTTTGGGGAATGGGATGAAAACTGACCTTTTCCAATCCTGTGATCACTGCTGAATTTTCCAAATTTGCTGGCATGTTGAGTGAAAAACTTTTAGAACATCACTTTTTAAGATCTGAAGCAACACAACTGAAATTCCATCACCTCCACTAGCTGTGTTTGGAGTGATGCTTCCTAAGGTCCACTTGACTTAGCATTCTAGGATGTCTGGTTCTATATGAGCGATTCCACCATCATGTTTATCTGGGACATGAAGATGTTTTTTGTATAGTTCTTCTGTGTATTCTTGCCACCTCTTCTTAATATCTTCTGCTTCTGNTTCCTAAGGTCCACTTGACTTAGCATTCTAGGATGTCTGGTTCTATATGAGCGATTCCACCATCATGTTTATCTGGGACATGAAGATGTTTTTTGTATAGTTCTTCTGTGTATTCTTGCCACCTCTTCTTAATATCTTCTGCTTCTGTTAGGTTCATACTGTTTCTGTTCTTTATTGTGCTCATCTTTACATGAAATGTTCCCTTGGTATTTCTAATTATCTTTAAGAGATTTCTAGTCTTCCCCTTTCTATTGTTTTCCTCCATTTCTTTGCACTGATCAATGAAGAATGCTTTCTTAACTCTTCTTGCTATTCTTTGGAACACTGCATTCAGATGGATATATCTTTCCTTTGTTCCTTTGCCTGTAGCTTTTCTAATTTTCTCAACTATTTCTCTGGCCTCCTCAGATAATCATTTTGCCGTTTTGCATTCCTCCCCACCACTTCCCCAGGGATGGTCTTGATCACTGCCTCCTCTACAGTGTCATGAACTTCCATCCATAGTTCTTCAGGCACTCTACCACATCTAATCCCTTAAATCTGTTTGTCACTTCAACTGTGTAACGGTAAGGGATGTGATTTAGGTCAGACCTGAATGGTTAGTGGTTTCCCCTACTTTCTTTAAGTTTGAATTTTGACATCAGGAGTTCATGATCTGAGCCACTGTCAGCTCTCAGTCTAGTTTTTGCTAACTGTATAGAGCTTCTCCATCTTTGGCCGCAAAGAATACAATCAATCTGAGATTCATATTGACCATTTGGTGATATCCATGTGGAGTCGTCTCTTGTGTTGTTGGAAGAAGGTGTTTGCTTTGACCAATGTGTTCTCTTGGCAAAACTGTTAGCTCTTGCCCTGCTTCATTTTGTACTCCAAGGCCAAACTTGCCTATTACTCCAGTTATTTCTTGACTTCCTACTTTTGCATTCCAGTCCTCTATGCTGGAAAAGACATCTTGTGTGTGTGTGTGTGTGTGTGTGTGTTAGTTCTAGAAGGTTTGGAGGCCATCATACAACCATTCAACTTCAGCTTATTTGGCATTAGTAGTTATGGCATAGACTTGGATTACTGTGATACTGAATGCTTTGCTTTGGAAACAAACAGATCATTCCGTTGTTTTTGAGATTGTACCCAAGTACTGCATTTTGGACTCTTTTGTTGACTGTGATGGCTGCTCCATTTCTTCTAAGGGATTCCTGCCTGCAGTATAATGATCCTCTGAAGTAAATTTGCCCACTCCAGTCCATTTTAGTTCTCTGATTCCTAAAATGCTGATGTTCACTCTTGCCATCTCCTTTTTGACCACTTCCAATTTACCTTGATTCATGGACCCCCAGTCGAGTACTCCTGCCTGGATAATCCCATGGAGGAGGAGCCTGGTAGGCTGCAGTCATGGGGTCGCTAAGAGTTGGACACGACTGAGCAACTTCACTTTCANCAGCTTGAACATCAGGGATTTCACGGTTCACGTATTGCTGAAGCCTGGCTTGGAGAACTTTGAGCATTACTTTACTAGCATGTGAGATGAGGGCAATTGTGCGGTAGCTTGAGCATTATTTGGCATTGCCTTTCTTTGGGACTGGAATGAAAACTGACCTTTTCCAGTCCTGTGGCCACTGCTGAGTTTTCCAAACTTTCTGGCATATTGAGTGCAGTACTTTCACAGCATCATCTTTCAGGATTTGAAACAGCTCAAGTGGAATTCCATCACCTCCACTAGCTTTTTACACAGTAATGCTTTCTAAGGCCCACTTTACTTCACATTCTAAGATGTCTGGCTCTAGATTAGTGATCACATCATCATGATTATCTGGGTCATGAATATCTTTTTTGTACAGTTCTTCCGTGTATTCTTGCCACCTCTTCTTAATATCTTCTGCTTCTGTTAGTTCCATACCATTTCTGTCCTTTATTGAGCCCATCTTTGCATGAAATGTTCCCTTGGTATCAATCTTTAATCCAATTTTCCATTGATGGCTGGAGCTGTTTAATTTGCCACAGTTTGCCTGAGGCCAAACTAATGAGGTAATTGCAACCTCCTTCAAAAGGACTTATGTACGCACTATTTGGCAACCCACTCCAGTATTCTTGCCTGGAGAATCCCATGGGCTGAGGAGCCTGGTGGGCTGCAGTCCACGGGATCACAAAGAGTCAGACACGACTGAGTGACTTTACTTACTTGTGATTTTACTTACTATTACTTACTTACTATTAGTATTTTACAGAGGGTGAAGGGCACCATTGACCCACACCTCTGCCAGAGATTCCTGGACACTCACAGGCAATTCAGGTTTAGTCTCTTTTGGGGCACTGCTACTTTCTCCTGGCTCCTGATGCATGCAAGATTTTATTTGTGCCCTTCAATAGTTTGTTTCCCCAGTCCTGTGGAAGTTCTGTAATCAAATCCCACTGGCTTCCAAAGTCAAATTCCCTGAGGGTTTCAGTCCCTTTCCTGGATCCCCAAGTTGGAAAATCTATGTGGGTCCTAGAACTTTCTTAACAGTGTGAGAATTTCTTCGATGTAATTGTTCTGTAGATTGTGGGTTGTCTACTTGACGGCTTTTTGGTGAGGCTAATGGCAACATCCTCCAAGAGTGCTTATGGCACACGCTGCATAGCCAAGGTTGCTGTAGCAAGTTCCTGTCCCCATGCCAATCCACTGCTGACCAGTGCCTCCACAGGAGACCCTCAAACACTCAAAAACATGTCTGGCTCGGTTGCTGTAGGGTGAGTTGGTCCTACAAGAGACCTTCACACAAGGTCTTGCACACAAGGTTTTGTTTGAGCTCTCTGAGCATCTCTTGTGGGTATTGCGTTTGATTCCAAATGTGGTTTCACCCCCTACCATTTTGTTGGGGCTTTTCTTTTGCCCTTGGACAAATGGTATCTTTTTTTGGTGGGATCCAACATTTTCCAGTTGATGGCTGTTCAGCAGTGTTACAGTTTTGCAGTTCTCAAAGGAGAAGATGAGCGCACATCCTTCTACTTCACCATCTTGTGTACATACATCCTCAGTTCAGTTCAGTTCAGTCTCTCAGTCGTGTCCGACTCTTTGCGACCATCATGAATCACAGCACACCAGGCCTCCCTGTCCATCACCAAATGCCTGAGTTCAATCAGACTGGCGTCCATCTAGTCAGTGATCCCCTCCAGCCATCTCATCCTCGGTTGTCCCCTTCTTCTCCTGCCCCCAATCCCTCCCAGCATCACAGCCTTTTCCAAAGAGTCAACTCTTCGCATGTGGTGGCCAAAGTACTGGAGTTTCAGCTTTAGCATCATTCCTTCCAAAGAAATCCCAGGGCTGATCTCCTTCAGAATGGACTGGTTGGATCTCCTTGCCGTCCAAGGGACTCTCAAGAGTCGTCTCCAACATCACAGCTCAAAAGCATCAGTCCTTCAGTGCTCAGCTTTCTTCACCATCCAAATCTCACATCTATACATGACCACTGGGAAAATCATAGCCTTGACTAGATTGACCTTTGTTGGCAAAGTAATGTCTCTGCTCTTCAAGATGCTATCTAAGTTAGTCATAACTTTTCTTGCAAGGAGTTAAGTGTCTAATTCCATGGCTGCAATCACCATCTGCAGTGATTTTGGAGAGCCAAAAAATAAAAGTCTGACACTGTTTCCACTGTTTCCCCATCTATTTTCCATGAAGTGATGGAACCAGATGCCATGCTTTTCATTTTCTGAATGTTGAGCTTTAAGCCAACTTTTTCACTCTCCTCTTTCACTTTCATTAAGAGGCTTTTTAGTTCTTTACTTTCTGCCATAAGGGTGGTGTCATCTGCATATCTGAGGTTATTGATATATCTCATGACAATCTTGATTCCAGCATGTGCTTCTTCCAGCCCAGGGTTTATGATTATGTACTCTGCATAGAAGTTAAATAAACAGGGTTACAATATACATCCTTGACGTACTCCTTTTCCTATGTGGAACCAGTCTGTTGGTCCACGTCCATTTCTAACTGTTGCTTCCTGACCTGCATATAGGTTTCTCAAGAGGTACGTCAGGTGGTCTGGTATTCCCATCTCTTTCATAATTTTCCACAGTTTATTGTGATCCACACAGTCAAAGGCTTTGCCATAGTCAATAAAGCAGAAATAGATGTGTTTCTGGAACTCTCTTGCTTTTTCCATGATCCAGTGGATGTTGGCAATTTGATCTCTGGTTCCTCTGCCTTTTCTAAAACCAGCTTGAACATCAGGAAGTTCACAGCTCACGTATTGCTGAAGCCTGGCTTGGAGAATTTTGAGCATTACTTTACTAGCATGTGAGATGAGTGCAATTGTGCGGCAGTTTGAGCATTCTTTGGCATTGCCTTTCTTTGGGACTGGAATGAAATCTGACATTTTCCAGTCTTGTGGCCACTGCTAAGTTTTCCAAATTTGCTGGCATATTGAGTGCAGTTCTTTCACAGTATCATCTTTCAAGATTTGAAATAGCTCAAGTGGAATTCCATCACCTCCACTAGCTTTTTTCATAGTGATGCTTTCTAAGGCCCACTTGACTTCACATTCCAGAATGTCTGTCTCTAACTTAATGATCACACCATCGTGATTATCTTGGTCGTGAAGATCTTTTTTGTACAGTTCTTTGTATTCTTGCCACCTCTTCTCAATGTCTTCTGCTTCTCTTAGGTCCATATCATTTCTGTCCTTTGAGCCCGTCTTTGCATGAAATGTTCCCTTGGTATCTCTAATTTTCTTGAAGCGATCTCTCGTCTTTCCCATTCTGTTGTTTTCTTCTTTTTCTTTGCATTGATCACTGAGGAAGGCTTTCTTATCTCTTCTTGCTATTCTTTGGAACTCTGCATTCAGATGTCTTTATCTTTCCTTTTCTCCTTTGCTTTTTGCCTCTCTTCATTCACAGTTATTTGTAAGGCCTCCTCAGACAGCCATTTTTCTTTTTTTGCATTTCTTCTCCATGGGAATGGTCTTGATCCCTGTCTCCTGCACAATATCATGAACCTTGTTCCATAGTTCATCAGGCACTCTATAAGATATAGTCCCTTAAATCTCTTTCTCACTTCCACTGTATAATCTTAAGGGATTTGATTTAGATCATATCTGAATGAAACACTGGTTTTCCCTTCTTTGTTCAATTTAAGTCTGAATTTGATAATAACGAGTTTATGATCTGAGCCATAGTCAGCTCCTGGTCTTATTTTTGTTGACTGTATAGAGTTTCTCCATGTTTGGCTGCATAGAATATAATCAATCTGATTTCAGTGTTGACCATCTGGTGATGTGTAGAGTCTTCTCTTGTGTTGTTGGAAGAGGGAGTTTGTTATGACCAGCGCATTTTATTCACAAAACTCTATTAGTCTTTGCCCTGCTTAATTCTATATTCCAAAGCAAATTTGCCTGTTACTCCAGGTGTTTCTTGACTTCCTACTTTTGCATTCCAGTCCCCTATAATGAAAATGATATCTATTTTGGGTATTAGTTCTAAAAGATCTTGTAGGTCTTCATAGAACCATTCAACTTCAGCTTCTTCATCATTACTGTTTGAGGCATAGACTTAGATTACTCTGATATTGTATGGTTTGCCTTGGAAACGAACAGAGATCATTCTGTCGTTTTTGAGATTGCCTCCAAATACTGCATTTCAGACTCTTTTGTTGACCATGATGGCTATTCCATTTCTTCCAAGGGATTCCTGCCCACAGTAGTAGATATAATGGTCATCTGAGTTAAATTCATCGATTCCAGTCCATTTTAGTTCACTGATTCCTAGAATGTCAACGTTCACTCTTGCCATCTCCTATTTGACCACTTCCAATTTGTCTTTATTCATGGACCTGACATTTCAGGTTCCTAAGCAATATTGCTCTTTACAGCTTTGGACCTTGCTTTTGTCACCAGTCACATCCACAGTTGGGTATTGTTTATGCTTTGGCTCCATCCCTTCATTCTTTCTGGAGTTATTTCTCCACTGATCTCCAGTAGCTTGTTGGGCACCTACTGACCTGGGGAGTTCCTCTTTCAGTATCCTATGATTTTGCCTTTTCATACTGTTCATGGGGCTCTCAAGGCAAGAATACTGATGTAGTTTGCCATTCCCTTCTCCAGTGGACCACATTCTGTCAGACTCTGACAGACTCTTCACATCTCTGTCAGGCACTTCACATCTCCCTGTAAATTGCATTCCTCACTCTGTAGTCCCAGACCCCCACCCCTTCTCCTTTAGCTCAGGATGGAACACAAGCCTCAATCACCTGACTGTCTTGCATCCTCTCAAATTTATGTGAGGCTCCATATACTCAAAATCACATTTGTTTTTATCCTGTAATGTCTTATGTCAATTTAATTATTAGACCAGCCAAAAGAGCCTACAAGTGTAAAGGAAAAAAGTTTTCTATTTAACAGTACTAACAAAATTTTTCTTAGCTCTGGAGACTTAGTAGAGTTTTGTAAGTGGTTATCACTAGCAGATGTTTCATAAATGTTACAGAGTAATTGATGTCCTATTTCTAGAACTTGTAATAATTTCATAATTATTTCAAAATATAAATTAAAAAAATTATCAAATGTAAAAACCAATGTTTCTTTTTCTGGGGTTGCTCTTTTACATAGTACATAACCTGGCTAAAATGATGTAATCTGAAATGTAACAAATATATCAGCTTACATGATTATAAAGCCAAGCATTATACATAATATATGTACTGTAAAATTTCCTAAGTATCCTTTTATCAACTGAGGAACAAAATATTTACTCAAAAGTTAAGTTGGAAATAGAATCATTTATTCAGTCTGTCTTCAATGAACATTAATTGAAAGTTTATCAAGTACTTAGAGTTTATTTGATAACCATTGCCTGGACTGCTTTTGGAGTGATGAAATAAGTATATAAGGAAACTATAGCAGAGAAATTACCAAAAATGGAGAATTGGGAAGAATAGCCCTAAAATTTCACTATATGTAGTTATCACAAAGGCCACATGGACACCTGAACTGATATATGTCAACAAAAATCATAAAAATCAGATTTTGCTCACTCATAAGATATAGCTTATAAATTTATGCCCTTATTGTAATTGACATTGCATTTTTATGCTTGAATTTTTTTATATTAGCTGAATACAAAGGAGTGACATAATTAATATTTTATAACAAACTAAGTCTTCTTATTCCTTTGTGACTCCATGGACTACTGTAGCCCACTAAGCCCCTCTGTCCATGGGATTCTCTAGGCAAGAATACTGGAGTGGGTTGCCATATCTTCCTCCAGGGGATCTATCCGACAAAGGGATCAAACCCAGGTTTCCCCCACTGCAGGAAGATTCTTTACCATCTGAGCAACTAGGGAATCCCATTCCTTTAATAAGAATACTCAAATGGTCCTAGCTACTATTAAAGTCTTACTGGAAGCTTTATCACTGTTTGAAAATATTATTATTTTCCTTTTGCTGTCTGATCAACTATTTACTTTTCTAGATTCTTTGTTTTTATAAATCCCTCTCCCATCGCTTTTGAGATGAATCTGTTTTAAGAAAAAAAAAATACATTATCTGTTTACAAATACAATCACAATAATTAATATATTAGAGAAGTTTGTCTTTTATTCATAGTAGTTTAACAGAAGAGGGCTTCTTCTATGTAATGGATTGGATTCTTAAGAATAGTATTTTCCAGCAACTGAATAACAGTAAACATGCAAAATAAGTACCACTGATTATATATGCAATATTTAGGGGAAATGAAACATTTTTGCAAGTATAATGACAAAGAGTGCTTTTTTTCCTTTTATGTTTTAGTTTTCCTCTACTTGTTTTGCCTTGGGTTGAAAAAAAAATGCTTTTGATCATATTCCTTTTGTAGTGTTTTGGACGCCTTTGGAGAGAGAGGAATGTTTCACTAGTGAAATCATTTATAGGGAAACTAGTATGTGAATCATAATAGCACTTCACCTATTTCCATCTTTTTTTTTCTGGCCAGAATTCCTGAATTCAGCACTATGCAATTATAGTAACTGCCAAAATGAACATTAACTCAGTAGAAATGAGAAAACATACCCAATCTTGCTTCTGAAAAGTAATTACATAGCAGTATCAAGAAAATAAGAAACATCATGTAAAAAAATACTAAGTAGAAATACCAGACAATTCTATGGCAGAACATAAAGGCTATTTTGAATATCTTGCTAAAACAAGTCACCAGAAACTATTCCATATAGCATTGTTGAAATATCTAAGTATCTTTGGATTGCTTTTTTCCATTATGTGCTGGCTTTCTTAGAAGGCCGATTTTTGTCTGACTTAGAAAGACAGAGGAACTTTTTTTTAAAGTATTTCTTAGTTTAGAAGCCCTGCCTCATACCCATTATATCTGTAACTAACCCTAGAATTATTACTACCTCCTCAAAATTAGTCTTCTCCAGGTGTGCAGTTTTTCAGTTTCTAGTTCACGACAAGGTGCTTATACCACTGATATAAAAAGCAAACGAAAAACATGCTAGGGTTCTCAGAGACAGTTTCATTATTCATGTAAAACGTCTAGCTCTTATTTTAACAGGCAGCACATGATCTTATGATCTGCTACTTCAGAGGATCAGACAGTCCGCTGCTCTAAGATCCTGATGATGGCAAAGATTGAGAGCAGGAGACAGGAACAACAGAGGCTTAGATGTTTGGATAGCACTACCGATTCAAAGAACATTAGCTTGGGTAAACTCCGAGAGATGGTGAGGGACAGGGAAGTCTGGCGTGCTGCAGACCATGGGGTCACAAAGAATTCAGTTCAGTTCAGTACAGTCGCTCAGTCATGTCCTACTCTTTGTGACCCCATGAATCGCAGCACACCAGGTCGC
Source organism: Neotragus pygmaeus (assembly GCA_006410875.1). Taxonomy (NCBI): domain Eukaryota; kingdom Metazoa; phylum Chordata; class Mammalia; order Artiodactyla; family Bovidae; genus Neotragus; species Neotragus pygmaeus. Next base: position 238,387 of record SJYV01010937.1, on the reverse strand, counting down.
CTTTTTCATCACCCAACTCCCAGAGTTCACTCAGACTCATGTCCATTGACTCAGTGATGGCATCCAGCCATCTCATCCTCTGTCGTCCCCTTCTCCTCCTGCCCCCAATCCCTCCCAGCATCAGAGTCTTTTCCCGTGAGTCAACTCTTCGCATGAAGTGGACAAAGTACTGGAGTTTCAGCTTTAGCATCATTCCTCCCAAAGAAATCCCAGGGCTGATCTCCTTCAGAATGGACTGGTTGCATCTCCTTGCAGGTCCAAGGGACTCTCAAGAGTCTTCTCCAACACCACAGTTCAAAAGCATCCTTTCTTTGGCACTCTGCCTTCTTCACAGTCCAACTCTCACATCCATACATGATTACTGGAAAAACCCTAGCCTTGACTACACGGACCTTAGTCGGNGGTCCAAGGGACTCTCAAGAGTCTTCTCCAACACCACAGTTCAAAAGCATCCTTTCTTTGGCACTCTGCCTTCTTCACAGTCCAACTCTCACATCCATACATGATTACTGGAAAAACCCTAGCCTTGACTACACGGACCTTAGTCGGCAATGTAATGTCTCTCCTTTTGAATATACTATCTAGGTTGATCATAAATTTTCTTCCAAGGAGTAAGCGTCTTTTAACTTCACAGCTGCAGTCATCATCTGCAGTGATCTTGGAGCCCCTCCAAAAATAAAGTCTGACACTGTCTCCACTGTTTCCCCATCTATTTCCCATGAAGGGATGGGACCACGTGCCATGATCTTGGTTTTCTGAATGTTGATCTTTAACCCAACTTTTTCACTCTCCTCTTTCACTTTCATCAAGAGGATTTTTAGTTCGTTTTCACTTTCTGCCATAAGGNCGGAGAAGGCAATGGCAGCCCACTCCAGTACTCTTGCCTGGAAAATCCCATGGACAGAGGAGCCTGGTAGGCTGCAGTCCATGGGGTCGCTAAAAGTCAGACACGACTGAGCAACTTCACTTTCACTTTTCACTTTCGTGCATTGGAGAAGGAAATGGCAACCCACTCCCATGTTCTTGCCTAGAGAATCCCAGGGACGGGGGAGCCTGGTGGGCTGCCACCTATTGGGTCACACAGACTTGGACACAACTGAAGCAACTTAGCAACAGCAGCAGCAATGTGATCCAGTTGAAAGTTTCTGAAAATTTCTACCCTTGGACTTTGAAAGCAGAGGTCCAGAAACATGTTTGTGTGGTTTCTGAGTATCTTAATCACTTTGGGCTGCTGTCACAGAAGACCATAGACTGATTGGCTTTAAAAAAAAAAGAAAAATTTACTGCTCACACTTATTTAAATATATTTAATTTAGTCAATATAAATTTATTTATTTATGGAGGGAATCCAATTTGTTTATTTGGGGAATCCAAGACCAAGGCTCTGGTCGATTTGGTGTCTGGTGAAGGTGTACTTCCTGATTCACAGATGACCATCCTCTTTCTTTGTCCACTCCTGGTGGAAAGGGGTGAGAGACCTCTCTGGATTCTCCTTTATAAGGACACTAATCCCCTTGAGGGCTCCACCCCCATGACCTCATTACCTCCCAAAGGCCCCACCTCTGAATGCCCTTACATTAGGGTGAGGATTTCAACATATAACTTTGCCAGGAACACACATATTCATCACATAACAGCAGAGATCTAGTTTGAAATGGCCAGTAACAACCAAAATATTTGTGTGGCTTTTTTTTTTTGTCGTTGCCTTATCTTTCCTGTGCATGTGAAATTTGCATTTTGCTCCATGATCTGTGCTTCGATATCAAAATTTGTCCCTCAAAACTCAAATCAGAATAAACTTTATGCCATAGGAATTTCATGGATTTCTGTGGGGATAATTCTATGGCATACTACCTTGCCCTGGGCTTGGGGAGTACCCAATCAGGTCATGTAAATCNCTTTTGATGAAATTGTGTGGGAGAGAGTGTTCTCCCGTCTTATTCCTCCGCCATCTTCCCGCCCTCCTCCCAGATGCTTTTTATATATTATTTTTCAGGCTACAATGCTATATACTGCAATTAACAGAACCCCCAGAAAATAAAATAGTATGCAATTACTTATAGGATGTTTCTGAACACAGAAAACTAAAAAAAAAAAAAAAATGACAACAACAACAAAAAAAGGTACAAGAGTAAAAGAACTCTTAAGTAAGCTAAACAGAATATATCTGTTCAGTTGCTCAGTCGTGCCCGACTCTTTGTGACCCCATGGACTGCAGCACAACAGGTTTCCCTTTTCATCACCAACTCTTGGAGCTTGCTCGAACTCATGTCCATTGAGTTGGTGATGCCATCCAACCATTTCATTCTCTGTCATCCTCTTCTCCCTCTGCCTTCACTCTTTCCCAGCATCAGGGTCTTTTCAAATGAGTCAATTCTTCGCGTCAGGTGGCCAAAGTATTGGAGTTTCAGCTTCAGCATTCGTCCTTCCAATGAATATTCAGGACTGATTTTAGTATTGACTTGTTGGATCTCCTTGCAGTCCAAGGGACTCTCAAGAATCTTCTTCAACACCATAGTTCAAAAACAGAGTATATAGACTCTAGTAACTGGAGGAAAAAATGTCTTTTCAATATTTCAGTTTGGGGAAAATTTAGGCAATAAGCATTTGTAATTTTTGGAAGTAAGTTAGATAAGAAAAAAAAAACATTTTAAAGATTATGATCTCTATATATTTTTACTGTGCTCAGTTGCTCAGTCATGGCCGATTCTTTTTCTACCCCATGGACTGTAGCCTGTCAAGCTCCTCTGGCCATGATATTTCCCAGGCAAGTATACTGGAGTAGGTTGTCATTTCCTTCTCCGAATGATTTTCCTGACCCACATCTCCTGCTTGCATCTCCTGAATTGGCAGATGGGTTCTTTATCACTTGAGCCACCTGGGAAAGCTCATATTTTTAATAATCATGTACTACTAAAATATTAATTCTTTGTAAGAGTTGTTATATATATACACTCATGTATATACATGAGTGGTGTACCTACACACCTCCATCCACCATACAATCCTCTCTAAACACAGAAGTTTATAAAATTAAATATCAGAGTCAGTAACCTCTAATCATTTCAGTGGGAAAATAAAAATTAAATGTGTAATTTTAATCTTCCATTTATTTATTCTATGATGTTTCTTTATTCTACAGCAGTAAATAGAATAGGTTCATGTAACGTCAATGCTAATAAATATTACAGACCCAAAAATGCCTTGTGATATTTTGTTTTTAACTTTACTTCTGGTCATACTCTTCTCACTATCTTACTTAAGATAATTGTATTCTTTATAGCCCAACTCAGATTCTATCTCCTTGAAGCCTACAGAGCAGTAGTCTCTTCCAACAATGGAAGTGATACAACATTTTTGTATATTTGTCTTGTACATTTATTCATTCACTCAACAATGCCTCTTACATTCTGGTTATTATAGTAGACACTGGGATACAGACTGAACAAAATGAAGATGCTGTACTCAAGGACTTTTCTTTGTACTTTAAGCAAATCATAAGTAATCATTTGGGTCAGCCTATAAGGGGTAGAAGAGGAAAGCAAGCATGGGGCAAGGTGTTTTCTCTCATCTCTTTATGGGCTTGTCACATACTTGACTCACGGTGTTTATAATCTGCCTCCAGAGTTCCAGTGCTTTTGTGGATTGCTTGTACCCATTCACACACATCTGCAATGTTTCCTTCCCCAGTGAGGAAACAGAGGACTGCTGGGTTCTCTTTATTTCTCCTACAATGACATAGTCTGGGCTTCATACCTCACCTGGTAAAGAATCTGCCTGCAATGCAGGAGACCCCAGTTCTATTCCTGGGTTGGGAAGATCCCCTGAAGAATGGATAGGCTACCCACTCTAGTATTCATGGGCTTCCCTGGTGGCCCAGATGGAAAAGAATCTGTCCATAATGCTTGTGAGAGTCTTGGGTTTGATCCCTGGATTGGGAAGATCCCCTGGAGGAGGGAGTGGCAACCCACCCCAGTATTGTTTCCTGGAGAATCCTATGGATAGAGGAGCCTGGCAGCCTACAGTCCATGTGGTCACTAAGAGTCAGACAGGACTGAGCGACTAAGCACAGCACAGCACAAGCTCTGTTCTTTCCTCCCTTTATTCTTGGGAGCCAGCTTTCACAAAGAGCCCGGCAAAAATGTTCCAAGTATTAGTGTCTGAGTGACTCAGTCCATATCTAGGGTCTCTTATTAGGAAGACCATTAGCCCACGTACATAAGCCACAATCTTAAATGTCAACTCATTATAAATACTATATATTATTCCCATATGCTTAATTCAATTTTTTAAATTAATTTATTTTTTTTTAAATTTACTTTACAATACTCTATTGGCTTTGCCATACATCGACATGAATCCACCACAGGTGTACACAAATTCCCAATCCTGAATCCCCTTCCCACCTCCCACCCCACAACGTCTTTCTGGATCATCCCCGTGCACCAGCCCCAAGCATCCTGCATCCTGCATNTATTTTTTTTTAAATTTACTTTACAATACTCTATTGGCTTTGCCATACATCGACATGAATCCACCACAGGTGTACACAAATTCCCAATCCTGAATCCCCTTCCCACCTCCCACCCCACAACGTCTTTCTGGATCATCCCCGTGCACCAGCCCCAAGCATCCTGCATCCTGCATCGAACATAGACCAGCGCCTCGTTTCTTACATGATAGTATATATGAATCAATTTTTTTTTTTATTTCATTTGAAATCCAGTGAGGAAAAGGGAGGTCTTTCAAAGCACCATATTTAAGAACTATGTAGAAATGATAGGGAAAAAAAATAGAAAAGAAGAAACAGATGAATGAGGAAACAATCAAGAGATTTAAACAACAGTAGCTCAACGGCACCCTACTCCAGTGTTCTTGCCTGGAGAATCCCAGGGACAGGGGAGCCTGGTGTGCTGCCGTCTATGGGCTTGCACAAAGTCGGACATGACTGAAGCGACTTAGCAGCAGCAGCAGCAGCAGCAGCAGCAGCAGCTCATTTGACAAAAGGAGAATCAACCATTGCATTAAACATTTCTGAAACACTGAGTAAAGTGAGGAGATAAAAATCTACATACCTGTGGAGCAGCCAACACAGAAGTCCTTTGTGACAGCAGAAAGGATGGTTTCAGTGGATGGAGAAGCAGGAAGCTGGCTGGTACAAGATGAAGTGTGAAAGGATGTGGAGCGCGGACCAACAGCACATAAGGACATCAGCTTGGTGACAGTGCAGACACTGGACGCGTCTGTGAGATGAAAGTGTTAACAGCACAGGCGAGCAGCTGTTATCGCGAGACCATTCGGTTCAGTTCAGTTCAGTCGATCAGTCCTGTCCGAATCTTTGCGACCCCATGAATCGCAGCATGCCAGGCCTCCCTGTCCATCATCAACTCCTGGTGTTCGCTCAGACTCGTGTCCATCGAGTCAGTGATGCCATCCAGCCATCTCATCCTCTGTTTTCTCCTTCTTTTCCTGCTCCCAATCCCTCCCAGCATCGGAGTCTTTTCCAATGAGTCAACTCTTCACATGAGGTGGCCAAAGTACTGGAGTTTCAGCTTCAGCATCATTCCCTCCAGAGAAATCTCAGGGCTGATTTCCTTCAGAATGGACTGGTTGGATCTCCTTGCAGTCCAAGGGACTCTCAAAAGTCTTCTCCAACACCACAGTTCAAAAGCATCGATTCTTCAGCTCTCTGCCTTCTTCACGGTCCAACTCTCACATCCATACATGACCACAGGAAAAACCATAGCCTTGACTAGATGGACTACTTTGTTGGCAAAGTAATGTCTCTGCTTTTCAATATGCTATCTAGGTTGGTCATAACTTTTCTTCCAAGGAGTAAGCGTCTTGTAATTTCATGGCTGCAATCACCATCTGCAGTGATTTTGGAGCTCAAAAAAATAAAGTCTGACACTGTTTCCACTGTTTCCCCATCTATTTGCCATAAAGTGATGGGACCAGATGCCATGATCTTCGTTTTCTGAATGTTGAACTTTAAGCCAACTTTTTCACTCTCCTCTTTCACTTTCATCAAGAGCCTTTTTAGTTCATCTTTATTTTCTGCCATACCATTAGCCTGGTGATTAAAATTCTTCCAGCTCTGCCAATGATCAGCCTAAAGGTGATCCTCTCTGAAGAGGGCAGCGAGAGATGGGCCTGGGCCTTCTTCCTTGGCCCTCCAGGCTCTCTGGCCTCTGGGCCAGCAGATGAGCTGGGGGCCCAGGACAGGCTGAGGACTGTGTTCCACAGAGCTCCAGAGCCCCTGCCATGCACTGGCCAGATCCAGACCTAGAAGCAGCTGGGAACATCAGCCCCATTCCCGCTGTGGTCCCTGGAGCCCTCAATAGCTGGAGAATATCACAGAACCATTAAGGTAAGAGCTTCAACCAGCTTCTGTGTCTCTATTCAAGTTTCCAAACTTGTTTCCAGCGTTGATTAGTTGTCCACCCCCTGGACATGGCCAGAGGTCAGGGTTCAGGTGCATAGACTTTGTACATCATTACCTTCAGATTCATCTCTGTAGTTGGGACCTTTCTTAAAGAATGGTGACTGTTGTAAGCTGGAGATTAACCTGATTGTGATTTGCTGCAAGTGATGCTTTCCAGTTTAAATGAAAAGCCTGAGGACCAGCCAGTACCCGGTGCCTGGCCCCATCAGCAGTGATGGCTGGCGATGCTGAGAGTCATTGTATTGTAATGAGATTACCCTTTAGAGAGAATCACTTTGATGACATATGAGGAAAGGGGTGCAAACCTATGAAGTGACATTTCTAAGAACAGGAGGATATGGGGCTGAGTGAACATATGGGAAGAATTGCCTTTTGCTGGAAGAGATGCTTTCTCTATGTTACTAAATAAGATGGAAATGATGGTGTCAGTCACATCAGAACTATGAAGCTCCTCTCTGTCTAATGTCTTAAAAAATGTGTGTAAGACCCCTTGCTGAAAATAAGGAAACAAGCATAAAAGAGCTAGCCAGAAAAACAGAATAGAATTACTGGGTGTGAATCAGGACCTATTTGAGTTTCCTGTGATTTCACTGTGATATTCTTTTCAGTTCCATAGTTTTTGCCAAGAATTCTCATTAACTCAATGACCTATCTTCCTGGACTCACATCCTTCATGAATTACCCTCTCCTTCTCCCTAGTTTTACATTTTTCCCTTCATTGTTGTTGTTCAGTTGCTAAGTTGTGTCCAACTCTTTGCAGCCCCATGGACTGCAGCATGCCAGGTTCCCCTGTCCTTCACCGTTTCCTCAAGTTTGCTCAAATTCACGTCCATGAGTCAGTGGTGCTATCTAACCATTTCATCCTCTGTCACCCCCTTCTTCTCCTGCCCTCATTCTCTGCAAGGATCAGGGTCTTTTCCAGTAAGTCGGCTCTTTGCATCAGGCTGCCAAACCACTGGTACTTCAGCTTCAGCATCAGTCCTTCCAATGAATTTTCAGGGTTGATTTTCTTTGGGATTGACTAGTTTGATCTCCTTGCTGTCCAAGGGACTCTCAAAAGTCTTTTCCAGCACCACAGTTTGAAAACATCAGTTTTTTTTGTATTTGGCCTCCTCTTTCTTTTCTGTTTTTCCAGCCCTTCCTTAGAGAAATACCCTTACTACCAATGACACCATTAAGTTAACTACTGTATATGAAAATATTTAGCAGTGTTCCTGACAAACAATTGCTTAATTCTAGTTAAATACTATGTTATTTTTCTTTTTTCTTAGAGACATAGTTTCCTTTGAAAGCATGCTATTCATATAAAGCAGAGCATCCTTCATACAAATGAAGGATGAATTCTTCAGTAAGGGCTATGATGCTTCTTAGACATACAGAGAGACAGTTGTTAATCAATCATATAGAAATTTGTTTAGATTGACATCTGCCATGTTCCCAATAAAAGCAAAGCACTTACCTAAACCTGTGCAATGTTTTAATAAATGCTTTCTTTGAAATTCTAGAGTACTAAAGCAGAAGGCTTTTACTAAGTAATAACTTGTTGAATCAAAGAAGGGCTAAGTCAATAAGAAATAAGGGAAGAAATTCATTGATTACCACTTAAAAGATAAAATTACACTCTAGTTGGCATACGTCTTATATCTGGTCAGTGAGCACATTTCCGTTCCTCCTCTCCATGGCCATGCATTCTGGAGCCTGGATGTGATGGAAACGATTCATGCCACTTCCATGTTCCATTAATAATAGCCAAATTGCTCCTTCATGGTCATTTCACCCACAACAAGCTGGAGGAAGACAAGCAGGACAAGCCTGGAATTCCCATGTTGAAAATAATGAACTTACAAGGAAGGTCCTTAAAGATCCTCTTAGAAGAAATCTACCCTGTGAATATGACTGTTTGGGCCTTCATGTGATTAATAAACAGACTCAGGTTGTAAGTCCACCATGGTCTGGAAGTTTATCTTTTGAGCTGTGACCATCACCTGCACTAATAGTTCCGTATTTTGTCTTTCCTATTTCCCCAAGATGAAATATACATGCATGTTTGAGAGTGAGCTTCCAAAAGGCTTAGAATGATAGCAGCTGGGTCTCTGAACAATATCTCCTGTAATAGTGGCACCACGGTCTAATATGTACTGCCCTCCTGCACCTAGACTCCTGTTTGAAGGAAAAACAAATATCTACTATCTTTGAGCCACTGGGTTACAGGAGCCCTTTGTTCCAAAGTTTTACCTTACACGCTAAATCAGTAGTGCTCATGGCTTTGATTTCATCAGGATTGACTGTAAGGCATGTTAAAACCTAGATTTCTGTTAATCAGAGATGTTAACCCCCAAGTTGAAACAATAGATGCAAATATAGCATTATTTTGTCATAATTATTGAAATAGATTTATGTATAATAAAGGCATGAAAGAATATAAAGCCAAACCTTAAAATACAGTTGTGACACTAAACATGTTACACATAAATTATACTTTGAAGAAACAGGGCCTGTGCCCTGTTATTGAAACACTATCCAAAGTAGCACACTTGGCCTTTCCTTCAACTGTTCTACCTTTTCCGTCTAGATGAATTTCATCAGGAATAATAATGACATTAGAATCATGGCTTCTTAATATTTGTATATAATTATCTTCATTTGACTCATTGGTCACTTTTATTTGCTCTATAAATTTTAAGGAAGTTTGAGAGCCACATATAAACACATTTTCATGTCAGTGAAACCAAAGCCAACTTCATAACCTACTGATAATATGTGTAGACTAATATACGGAGAAGAAAAAGTACTGAACACAATGAATCAGGGCATTATTCTTGACCCTAGGATTAAGGGATGAGTCAATACATAATGTTAGGTTTTCTGTCCTTCATTTACAAAATACCAGCAGTGTTCCTTGTCCTCATCTCACTAACCTTGTATTGTGTGTGTGTGTACTTAGGCCTGTCTGACTCTTTGTGACCCCATGGACTGTAGCCCACCAAGCTCTGTCCATAAGATTTTCTCCGCAAGAATACTGGAGTGTGTTGACATTTTCTTCTCCAAGCTTGCATTAAGTAAGTGGAAATGTAAAGTTCTAAGCAGATATGTTTATCGGGGTAGCCAAGTTTGGTGGCACTAGTGGTAAACAACTTCCCTGCCAATGCAGAAAATGTAAGAGATGCAGGTTCAATCCCTGGGTTGGGAAGATTCCCTGGAGAAAGGCATGGCAACCCACTCCAGAGTTCTTGCCTGGAGAATTCCATGGATAGAGGAGCCTGATAGGTCACACAGAGCCAAACATGACTGAAGCCATAGGGTTACACAGAGTTGAACATGACTGAAGCAATTTAGCATGCCCGTAGGTTCATATTTTATGTATGTTAAGTACGTTAAGCCAATTAATTTATTTTTTAGTATTATCTATTTATCAAGAATAAGAAGCAAGCCAAAGAGGAAAGAAGTTACTTGATTTGTACGTGTATGTGTTCAGATAACTCTCTTATTACACTTTCCTTTGCCCAGCAAAATGAGGAAAATGCTGTTTGCAAACATGGCAAATCGAAGTATCCAAATGAAAACATTTACTCCAAAGGGAATGGTTTTGCTTTACAGATAAATTAAAAATTAAAAACCAGCTGTGCCAGCCTTCATGGAAAACATTATACAGCAAGCAATTTGCCCACAAATGAATCATCTCAATGAATGCAATACATAATGCTGCAGGTGGCATTTATTTTGACAGGCTAGGTTTATTAAGGTAGTTGAATTAAAAAAAATAAAACATTCTGTGTGAAACAATTGAAAATTGCTCTAAAAACTATCTTTTAAGTTTAAAAAGAAGGGTTCCTCCTACAATTAATTGAATTTCTTGGATCTCCTATTGCTGTAACACAGAAATAACACATAGATAATACAGAATAGTGCATAGTAATTTAGGTAAGAGTTTTATAGTTCAAAGCAGAAAACCCAGCAGGACTGCTATTGGCAACAAGCTATCATTATATAAGATAAACAGATAAATAGATGTTGCCATGTACTCAAGAGTACGCACTGAACTCCAGTGATGAGCAAGGGATTGTCCAGCTGCTAAAATTTCAGTGCTGAATAAAGGCATTACTTCTTAGGGCTCACAATCTGGTAAGGAAAAGCTGATATGAAACAACAAAATATGTCACTGATATTCAGTTATAATTTTAATAATTTCAATTATGTATTTCCTTAGGTGGCTTAAAATACTGCACTGCAATTTGATTCAATTTAAAAGTATGCATTTTTAATTATGTTTCATACCTGACTGGATTTCCATCACCTCCACTATCTTTGTAAATAGTAATGCTTCCTAAGGCCTACTTGACTTATCACTCCAGGATGTCTGACTCTAGGTGTGTGATCACACCATCATGTTTATCTGGGACATCAAAATCTTTTTTGTATAGTTCTGTGTATTCTTGCCACCTCTCTTAATGTCTTTTGCTTCTATTAGGTCCATACCATTTCTGTCCTTTATTGTGCCCATCTTTGCATGAAATGCTCTTTTGGTATCTCTAATTTTCATGAAGAGATCTCTAGTCTTTTCAGTTCTATTGTTTTCCTCTATTTCTTTGCATTGGTCGCTGATGAAGGCTTTCTTACCTCTCCTTGCTATTCTTTGGAACTCTACATTCATATGGGTATATCTTTCCTTTTCTCCTTTGCCTTTTGGTTCTCTTCTTTTCTCAGCTATTTGTAAGGGCTGCTAAGACAACCATTTTGCCTTTTTGCATTTATTTTTCTCCAGGATGGTCTTGATCACTAACTTCTGTACAATGTCACAAACTTCGGTCCATAGTTCTTCAGGCACTCTGTCTATCAAATCTAATTCCTTGAATCTATTTGTCACTTCCACTGTATCATTGTAAGGGATTTGATTTAGGTCATACCTGAATGGTCTAGTGGCTTTCCCTACTTTCTTCAATTTAAGTCTGAATTTGGCAGTAAGAAGTGGACTTATCAAGTGGCCCTTAATAAGTCAAGTGGGCCTTAGGAAGCATCACTATGAACAAAGCTAGTAGAGGTGATGGAATTTCATTTGCACTATTTCAAATCCTAAAAGATGATGCTGTCAAAGTGCTGTGNTTGGCAGTAAGAAGTGGACTTATCAAGTGGCCCTTAATAAGTCAAGTGGGCCTTAGGAAGCATCACTATGAACAAAGCTAGTAGAGGTGATGGAATTTCATTTGCACTATTTCAAATCCTAAAAGATGATGCTGTCAAAGTGCTGTGCTCAATATGCCAGAAAATTTGAAAAACTCAACTGTGGCCACAGGACTGGAAAAGGTCAGTTCTCATTCCAGTCCCAAAGAAAGGCAATGCTAAAGAATGTTCAAATTACCACACAATTACACTCATCTCAAACCCTAGCAAAGTAATGCTGAAAATTCTCCAAGCCAGGCTTCAACAGAACATGACCTGAGAACTTCCAGGTGTTCAAACTGGATTTAGAAAAGACAGAGGAACCAGAGATCAAATTTCCAACATCCATTGGATCATCAAAAAAGCAAGAGAGTTCCAGAAAAATTAGTACCTATTTTTTATTGACTATGCCAAAGCCTTTGACTATGTGGATCACAACAAACTATGGAAAACTGTTTAACAGATGGGAATACCAGACCACCTGACCTGGTTCAATTTTCATGAAAGTCAGAAAATCCTAAAATTTTATGTTATGTAGACTATTACTAAGTGTTCCTTCATTGATTACAGCTTTGTCATGGTAAAGAGGCTTGTATAACTCAATGAAGCTATGAGCCATTCCATGCAAGCTCACTGGTGATTGGTGCTATGAAAGATAATAAATGAAGTTAGGAGAATGAGTGTGTTATGACAATAAACTGTGGAAAATTCTGAAAGAGATGTGAATACCAGACCACCTAACCTGCCTCTTGAGAAACCNCCTAGATAGCATATTCAAATGCAAAGACCTTACTTTGCCAACAAAGGTCCATCTAGTCAAGGCTATGGTTTTTCCAGTGGTCATGTGTGGATGTGTGATTTGGACTGTGAAGAAAGCTGAGTGCCGAAGAACTGATCCTTTTGAACTGTGGTGTTGGAGAAGACTCTTGATAGTCCCTTGGACTGCAAAGAGGTCCACCCAGTCCATCCTAAAGGAGATCAGTCCTGGGTGTTCATTGGAAAGACTGATGCTGAAGCTGAAACTCCAATACTTTGGCCACCTCATCTGAAGAGTTGACTCATTGGAAAAGACTCTGATGCTGGGAGTGATTGAGGGCAGGAGGAGAAGGGTACGACAGAGGATGAGATGGTTGGATGGCATCATTGACTCAATGGACATGAGTTTGGGTAAACTCTGGGAGTTGGTCATGGACAGGGAGGCCTGGCATGGTGCAATTCATTGGGTCACAAATAGTTGTACACGACTGAGTGACTGAACTGAACTAAACTGATCTATGGTCATTAATCACTCAGTCATGCCTGACTCTGTGCCTGCATGGACTATAATCTCTGTCCCTGGAATTCTCCAGGGAAGTATACTGTAATGGATAACCATTCCATAGTTTTTTTTACTATGTTTCAGATTGAATCAGATATATATATGTACACATATAGCTTCTCTTTTTCCAGTTTTCTTCCCATTTTGGTCACCTACAGATGACTAACAAATGGATAAGAAGATGCTCAACATCACTAATTATTAGAAAAATGCAATCAAAACTGCAATGAGGTGTTACATAGATCTGAATGGCCAGTCTTAAAAAATCTATGAAGAGTAAATGCTAGACGGGGTGTGGAGAAAAGGGAATTCTCATGCTCCATTGGTGAGGATGTAAATCGGTGCAGCCACTTTGGAGAACAGTATGAAGTGAAGTCACTCAGTCATGTCTGACTCTTCGCGACCCCGTGGACTGTAGCCCACCAGGCTCCTCCCTCCATGGGATTCTCCAAGCAAGAGTACTAGAGTGGTTTGCCATTTCTTTTTCCAAGGGATCTTCCCAACCCAAGGATTGAACACAGGTTTCCACATCATAGGCAGATGCTTTAACCTCTGAGCCACCAGGGAAGCCCCTGGAAAGCAGTATAGAAGTTCCTTAAACAATTAAAAATAGAACTACCATATGACCCAACTATCACATTACCAGGCATATACCCGGAGAAAACCATAACTCAAAAGGATACATGCAAACAGCATTGTTTTCGAGAAACAACTGCACTAGGTACAGGTACAGGTAGTAGAATGGGTACATGGTCATCCATATGCCCCCTGGGGGTAGCCCTAATTGCAGTGCTTCCTGACAGGGACTCTAGTAAAAAGTGAGCAAAAAAAAAAAAAACAATAAATAGATAATATACCAGTTCATTCAGGAGCAGGACATGTAGCAGTGGGGGGTTTTAGAGGTCCTAGAGGAGCCACCTATAGTCAGGGTTGGACAGTGGCCCCAGAGATGGTGGTCTCAGCCCCTATTTCAGAAGTTGTGATTCTTCCTTAACCCCATTTGGACTCTAAGCCTTGTATAGAACCATCTGTTTTCCTAGGAACAGGTGTACCTTAGCCTAACCTCTAGTACTATTTTGTTTTTTCTGTTTGTTTGTTTGTCTGTTTTTTTAATATTTTAAAGCCACAAAGACCTGGATAAAAGTTGGTAAGGCACCTAATACATCTCCAGATTCATGGGATGGGTCAGAGGGAATAGCAGTCTTACTAGTCATAGTATCATCATGAGGACCTGAGCAGTGTCCCCTGTAGTGACCAGGTACCTGGCCTTGAGAGCTTATCCACCTCCTCTGTTGAGACCTCATGTTTGAATAACCAGATGTAGATATTGCTTTGGGAAGACCCTTGTTCAGTTGAGGAGAGAGTCCCTAACTATAATTTTCACTTTTGTTGTTGTTGTTTTACTAGGTTTGCTATTTGGGCTGTAGCTACCTTTTCTGTGTTCATATTTGTGTTAGGATTTTGTTTGTGTTGTTGACAGATAGAACTGACCTCATAAGGGAGATTTAATTGGGTTTGATAACCAGTAGGAACTGCATGAGCAAATATGGAAATCTGAATATGGTTAATAGTCTTATCACCTGCTGTTCCCGCTACCTAATTATAGAATCAAGAGACAACCAAGGTGGCTTTCATGGGCACTGTGGCCTCAGTGAGGATGGTCTAGAATATTTTTTAGTGATGGAGAACTCATCTCTGATGAACAAACTGGTGGAAGTCCAAGTGGTACCCAAAGGAGGAAGAAGAGAGTATGGAATGCTGGGATCCACACATTATTCTTCCTTCTGCATAGGTAAAGAGGCTGATGTCAAGTCATCTAGATATGATGCCTAGATGCCATAATGCCTAGATGCCTAGAACAGACCCTCTTTTAGAGGAGAGGGTCTGTTTCCAGGAATGGGTTCAAAGTTGAAAAATCAATTAAAGAATCACTAATTTAACAACCAATTACCAGCTAAATACCAGAAGCAAAATGAGGTTGTGCACTAGAAATTCTACCTGGAAAAATTAGTCAAGAAAAGAAGGAATTAAAGGCATCCAGATTGAAAATGAAGACTGAAAACAATCTCTATTCATAGACAATATAATCCTGTATATAGACAACCCTAAGGAATGCACTTCCTGTAGCCCTGTATTCTTTCCTGTAGTTCAGATGGTAAAGAATCTGCTTGCAATGCAGGAGACCTGGGTTCTATCCCTGGGTTGGGAAGATCCCCTGGAGAAAGGAATGACAATCCATTCCAGTATTCTTGCCTGGAGAATCCCATGGACAGAGGAGCCTGGCGGGATGCAGTCTATGGGGTCACAAAGAGTTGGACATGACTGAGTGACTAACACTACTACTACTATTGTGGAATGCACTAAATACTGGAAAATAATAAACAAGTTGAGCATTTTGCAGGTACATGATCAATTGTATTTCTACACACTTGCAATGAAAAATCCAAAATAGAATTAAGAAAGCAATTTCAGTTATAATAATATCAAAAATATAAATAATTAATTTAATCAATAAACTGCAAAACATACTCATTGAAGACTATGAAAAAGTGTTGAAAGAAACTAAAAATGATTCAAATAATGGAAAATGTTCACTGAATTCATGAACTACTATAGGTAAGATTGTAATACTCACCAACTTTGTCTAAAGATTGAACACAATTTCTATCAGAATCCCAGCTGGCTATACTACAGAAACTGACACAATCTAAAATGCACGTGGTAGGAGACTTAAAAAGCCAAATCAGTCTTTAAAAATAAAAGTTGCTAGAGTCATACCTCCCAGTTTCAGATCTTATTACAAACCATAGTAACAAAAACAGTGTGGTACTCACATAAACACATAGATCAGTTGAATAGAACTGAGAGTCCAAAAATAAAACTTTGTATCTACAGTCAATTGATTTTCAACAGAGATGTCAGCAGCATTCAACCGAGAAAGAATGGTCTTTTTAACAAATGATGCTGGGGCAACTGGATAGCCACATCCAAAGTAATAAAATTGGACTCTTACCTCATGCTATGTACATAGTTTATCTAAAAGTAGATTAAACATCTAAAAATAAAAACTGAAACTACAAAACTTTTAGAAGAAAATATAGGGATAGGTTTCTGTGACCTCAGATTTCACAAAAGATTTTTAAATATGACACCAAAAGTATAAGCAACAAAAGAGAACAAATTTAATTAGATTTCATAAAAAATAAAAACATAACTACTTTATAAGAAACTATCAAAGGAAGTGAAATTAAGAAACTATCAAAGGAAGTGAAATGATACAATGTATTTGAAAATTAAATATATGATGAGGTACTTTTGAGTAGGATATACAGAACCTTTACAGTTCAATAATAAGAAAACAACCCAATTAAAAATTAGGTGAGACCTGAATAGATATTTCTATAAAGAAGTTATGTGACTGACCAATAAGCACATGAAAACATTCTTTAGCCATCAGGGAAATGCAGACTAAAACCACAATGAATTTTCACTTTGTACTCACTAGTATGGCTATAATTGGAGAAGGCAATGGCACCCCACTCCAGTGCTCTTGTCTGGAAAATCCTATGAATGGAGGAGCCTGGTAGGCTTCAGTTCGTGGGGTCGCCGAGAGTCAGACATGACTGAGTGACTTCACTTTCACCTTTCACTTTCATGCACTGGAGAAGGAAATGGCAACCCACTCCAATGTTCTTGCCTGGATTATCCCAGGGATGGGGGAGCCTGGCAGGCTGCCATCTATGGGATCCCACAGAGTCGGACACGACTGAAGTGACTTAACATGGCTATAATCAAAAAGTCAGGTAATAAATGTAAGCAAGAATAAGCAGTATAAAACTCCTTATAGTCTGCTGGTGGGACCATAAAATAATGTAGCCATATTTGAAAACAATATGGTGACTTGTGAAGTATTTCCATATGTTACGTTGAGTGAGTGATAGTTGCTTATTTGTGTTTGACTCTTTACCACCCAATAACCAAGATCCCACAGCCTGCTAGGCTCCTTGTCCATGGAATTCTCCAGGCAAGAATACTGGAGTTACCTTATTACCCAGAAATTATACACTTTTGTAGATACCTGAGAGAAACTAAAATACATGTCCATACAAAAATTAGCCTTATTCATAATAGCCAAAAGATGGAAACAACCTGAACTCCATCAGCTGACAAATGGACAAACAAAATACAATATATCCATGAAGTGGAATATTATTTAGCCACAAAAAGTGATGGAGTAGTGATACATGTTACATTGTGGATGAATTTCAAAACCATGATGTTTAGTAAAAGCAGCTAGTCACAGAAGACCACATAGTATATAAGTTATTCAGAATAGGTAAATCTATAGAGACAGAAGGGCTTTCCCTGGTGGCTTAGTGGTAAAGAATCCACCTGCAGTGCAGAAGACCTGGGTTTGATCCCTGGGTTGGGAAGATCCTCTAGAGGAGAGCATGACTACCCATTCCTGTATTCTTGCCTGGAGAAGTCCATGGACAGAGATTCCTGATGGGTTGCAGTCTATAGCAACTGTTTGAAAAGTTTTATAACAAAGAGGAGGAATTTAATGGGTCCAGAACTAGAGGGAATACCATGGTCAGGGGAAGACTGTCTTTATTTATTTATTTATTTTAAATAAGGAAACAACATGGAGAGAAAAGTGGAAGAAATTTGTGGAGGATATTGTTTAGGTGCTAGAAAGACCATGTGTGTCAATTTAACAAAAAAATGGTTTTATATGACAAATATGCTTTTAGAAAACTTAGTTACTTCCACTTAAGTGAATATCCATTTTGACCCTAAGTAACTTGAGCTAATCAAGCCAAGTTTATTCCTACTTACTTAAGTAACTGGCTTTTTATTATTATTATTATTCCATTCCATTCCATAACCTGGGATTTGAATAATGCTATTTAGATTATTTTTACAAATTCTCATCAGTCTTTTAAGTCCTGATTTTAAATATATGGTTAACTCTAATACATCTAAAGTTATATAAACTCTACTATGTATATACATATATATTCTATATAATCACAATAATTGTATTGTTACTGCATTTGTTGTTTTGGTTATAATTATTTCAGTTAGGTATAGCATGGGTTTAGACTTTAAATAATAACCCTAGGTTTTTCCACTGTTGTAATCTTGCCTACTTCGTTAATCTCGCTCTCATTTTTCACAGCTACACTGAACTGTATGCACACTAACCTGTAGCTTGATTGTTTGTAATAATATTAAATAAGCATGATATTTAGATAGAAACTCTCTCCTTTGCTGACTGTTTAAGACTCTTCACAGTTTTGATCACTCTTGTCACATTTTGTACTTAATACCACATGAAAAAAATTTCATAATATGTGTCTGCTCAGTAATTTCAGTCAAAATCAATAATTGTGTGATAAAATGCACTAATTTAGATATGGTAAGCCCTATTTTAAATAAAATTATAGATTTGAATTTAGCAGTGGAGAAAAATAAAGGAACTCATTATCAGTTCCATGAGTCATTCAATATCTTTACATATTACTTTTGGTTGAGAAAGAAAACTTTAAGAAGGTAATTTTTCATTCCCTGAGAAGTGTAATTATTTAACTCATTAGCAAGAGTCAAACTTCTAAATTTTGGTGATTCATACCAAACAACTAAATTTGCAATTTTTTTCTAGTTATTTCTTTCATAATGTCAGCTTTGAAAACCAAGAAATGGTAAAGGTCAAGTGTGTAACACTAATGGATATTCTTTTTGATGCAAAAAGGGTAACCTAAAACACCTCATATTAAAAAAAAAAAAGCTCCATCACAGCAGACTTGAAAACCTGGCACAGTCTGAATTTTACAAAAAAGCTAATATTAAAGCTCTTATTAATTTCTCATCTGCAATGACAGAAATTCCAGAAGTCNAAAAAAAAAAATGCTCCATCACAGCAGACTTGAAAACCTGGCACAGTCTGAATTTTACAAAAAAGCTAATATTAAAGCTCTTATTAATTTCTCATCTGCAATGACAGAAATTCCAGAAGTCCTTGAAATCTGTTTCACCTTTAAAAGTATTACTCCACATTTTTCAGAATGTACTTCATGTTTCCAAAATCAGATGAAAACCTCAATATTCTTTGTCCATGTCTAAGGGCTCATTACTGCAAATGGTGATTGCAGCCATGAAATTAGAAGATGCTTACTCCTTGGAAGGAAAGTTATGACCAACTTGGATAGCATTTTAAAAAGCAGAGATTATTTTACCAACAAAGTTCCATCTAGTCAAGGCTATGGTTTTTCCTGTGCTCTTGTATGGATGTGAGAGTTGGACTCTGAAGAAGGCTGAGCACCGAAGGATTGATGCTTTTGAACTGTGGTGTTTGAGAAGACTTTTGAGAGTCTCTTGGACTGCAAGGAGATCCAAACAGTCCATCCTAAAGGAGACCAGTCCTGGGTGTTCATTGGAAGGACTGATGCTGAGGCTGAAACTCAATACTTTGGCCACCTCATGAGAAGAGTTGACTCATTGGAAAAGACCCTGATGCTGAGAGGGATTGAGGGCAGGAGGAGAAGAGGATGACAGAAGATGAGATGGCTGGATGGCATCATCGACTAGATGGACATGAATTTGTGTGAACTTCTATAGTTGGTGATGAACAGAGAGGCCTGTTGTGCTGCAATTCATGGGGTTGCAAAGTCTGACATGGCTGAATGACTGAACTGAACTGAGCTGAACTGAAATGTATACTAATACTAAGTATTGAGCACAGTATTAGATTTAATAAAGAGAATCAGTTAATAATATATATTTATGTTTACACTTATAGGAATATGTAGTTTGTTAATATTTACTTCAATTCTCCCTTTTAACTTCTGAGAATGTACATTATACACATACATACACACACACACATTCATTTGTACACACCTGTATGTATTATATCATTTTTATTGACCCTAAGACACATACTTTCCTACATTATATCCTTTCTGATATTTTAATGCCTCTTATCATTGGTGGAGGCTTATATCTGCTGGTGGATATGTTGTTGTTGTTCAGTCTTCCAGTGGTGTTTGACTGTTTTTGACCCCATGAATTGCGGCACACCAGGCTTCCCTATCCTTCACCAACTCCCAGAGTCTGCCCAAGTTCATGTTCATTGCACATGTGTTGCCATCCAGTCATTTCATCCTCTGATGCCCTTTTCTTCTGCTGCCTTTGATCTTTCTCAGCATCAGGGACTTTTTCAATGAGTCATCTATTCACATCAGATGCCCAGAATACTGTAGCTTCAGCTTCAGCATTAGTTCTTCTAGTCAATATTCAGGGTTGATCTCCCTTAAGATTGACTGGTTTGATCTCCTTGCTGTCTAAGGGACTTTCAGGAGTCTTCTTCACCACCACAGTTCAAAGGCATCACTTCTTTGGTGTTTTGACTACTTTACAGTCCAGCTCTCACAGTATGTGACCACTGGGAAGACAATAGCCTTAACTGTATGCATCTTTGTCAGGAGAGTAATGTCTCTGTTTTTCAGCACACTGTCTAGTTTTGTCACTGCTTTCCTAAGAAGAAGCAATCATCTTCTGATTTCATGGCTGCAGTCACCATCCACAGTGATTTTGGAGCCCAAGAAGAGAAAATCTGTCACAACTTCCACCTTTTCCCCTTTTAATTTGCCACGCAGTGATGGGGGCAGAGGTTATGATCCTAGTTTTTTTTTTTTTTTTTTTTTATTTAGTGTTAAGCTAGCTCTTTCGCTCTCCTCCTTCACCTTCATCAAAAGGCTCTAGTTCTTCTTTGCTTTCTGCCATTATTGTGGTATCATCTGCATATCTGAGGTTGTTGATGTTTCTCCTGCTTGTCTTGATTCCAGCTTGCAACTCATCCAACCAGGCATTTCTCATGATGTGCTCAGCATATACATTAAACACACAAGGTGACAGCAGACAGCCCTGTTGTAGTCCTTTCTCAATCTTGAATCAATTAGTTGTTCTGTACAGTGTTCTAACTTTTGCTTCTTGACCCACATACAGGTTTCTGAAGAGACAGATAAGATGGTATGAAATTCCTATCTCTCTAAGAGCTTTCTATATTTTGTCATGATCTACTTAGTAAAAGGCTATAGCATAGTCGATGAAACAGACAGATGTTTTTTCTGAAATTCTCTCACTTTTTCTGTAATCCAGCAAATGTTGGCAATTTGATCTCTAGTTCCTCTTCCTTTTCTAAACCCATCTTGGACATCTGGAAGTTCTTGGTTTGCATAATGCCGCAGCCTAGCATCCAGGCTTTTAAGCAAGACCTTACTGGCATGGGAAATGAGTGCAACTGTCCCACGGTTAGCACATTCTTTGGTACCACCCTTCCTGGGAATTGAGCTGAGGACTGACCTTTTCCAGTCCTGTGGCCACTTCTAGGTCTTCCAGATTTGCCAAAATAATGAATGCAAAACCTTGATGGACTCTTCCTTTAGGGATTTAAATAGTTCTTCTGTAATTTCATCATATCCACTAGCTTTATTAGTAGTAGTACTTCTTAAGGCCACTTGACTTTACACTCCAGAATGTCTGGCTCTGGATGACTAACCACACCATCATAGTAATCCAGTTCATTAAGAACTTTTTTATACAGTTCTTCCATGTATTCTTTCCATCTCTTCTTGATCTCATCACCATCCACTAGGTGGATAGGTAGGCAATAAGAATAATGTACAGTAGTTGCCATTGCTGGTCTTTGGCTTGTATTTTCCTCTTGGCATACATACCACAATGATATAAATATTTATATCATTATATCATTATAAGATGATATTGTATTATAATTTCTTTGGCTAGGCATTTATTCCATTTTTATTAACACATAAGATAATAGTGAGAGATTCAAACAATGAAACCTTAAGTTTGATAATATATACAATAAATACATATACACACTGACTTGAATTCATTTCCAGACATGTTTCCCTTCAACCCAATTTCATTGAAAAGCATTTTGTATTCAGTTTCTCCATTTCCTCCCTGCCTATTCACTGTTTAATGTATTATTTGACATTTGTTTCCACCACTGAATAACCCTTTCTGGAAAAATGTAACCAATGACTTCTAAATATTCAGTTATCACTCTTTGTATCCTTCCTGAATTTAAAATATTTGACTTTTTTTTTCTTGGATTTTTTTTTCTCCCTTAGCCCTTTGGCATTTTCCTCAATTTTACGCAATATTAGTTCCAGTATTTCTTAGTTTTATATGCTGGAATTTCTTCCTGCTGCTGCTGCTAAGTCGCTTCAGTCGTGTCCGACTCTGTGCGGCCCCATAGAGGGCAGCCCGCCAGGCTCCCCCATCCCTGGGATTCTCCAGGCAAGAACACTGGAGTGGGTTGCCATTTCCTTCTCCAATGCATGAAAGTGAAAAGTGTATGTGAAGTCGCTCAGTCATGTCTGACTCTTCGTGACCCCATGGACTGCAGCCTTCCAGGCTCCTCCATCCATGGGATTTTCCAGGCAAGAGTACTGGAGTGGGTTGCCATCGCCTTCTCCAGAATTTCTTCCCTTCTCACTCAAGAAATGCTACTAACCTCATTTTAATTTTATCTAATAATATGATTTCAAATATTACCTGTTTGCTAATAATTCCCAAATCAATACAATTTTCTGTGACATATCTTAAGTGTCAAAATGTATCCAATATTTTATTACTTTCCCTTGATAATCTCATCAAACTCCAAATATCTAATAATGAAATATAACTATTCAATACTTGTCACTAATTTTTTTTTTTCCTAAGGAATATACTTTGACTTTCATATTCAAACAGTATTTAATCCTGGCTTCTATAGTTTTATCTACACCATAATCTGCATTGTTTCTTGGATTAAGAATCAGGAACACAATCAAGACTTTATTTCCTTATGTCCTCACATTAAACTGACAGATAATCCCTCACACCAGTCAGAATGGCCATTATCAAAAAATCCACAAGCAATAAATACTGTAGAGGGTGTGGCAAGAAGGGAATCCTCCTACACTCTTGATGGGAATGTAAACTGATACAGCTACTCTGTAGAAGAATAAGTAAGTTCTTTTAAAAACTAAAAATAAGAGTTACCATGTGATCCAGCAATCCTACTTCTGGGCATACATCCAGAGAAAAATGTGGCCTGAAAGGATACAGTCACCACAGTGTTCACTGCAGCACTGTTTACAGTAGCCAAGACAAGGAAGCAACTAAATGTCCATCAACAGAGAAATGGATAAAGAAGATGTGGCACATGTATACTATACAATGGAGTATTAGTCATTAAAAAGAATGAAATTATGTAATCTGTGGCATGGATAGACCTAGAGATCATCATAGTGAGTGAAGTAAGTTAGGCAGAGAATTAAAAATATCAATATCATATGATATCCCTTTTATGAAGAAGCTAAACATAACTGATACAAATGAACTTATTTACAAAGCAGATGTAAACTCACAGAGAACAAACATGATTTCCAGGAGGGAAGGATGGAGGAAAGGTATAGTTAGGGACATTTACACACTGCTATTTTTAAAATGAGTAAGCAGCAAGGACTTACTGTACAGCACAAGGAGCTCAGTTCAATGTTATGTGGCAGCCTGCATTAGATAAGAGTTTGAAGGACAATGGATACATGTACATGTGTGGCTGAATTAATTTGCTGTCCAGTGAGTTTAGTTAAGTTCAGTTCAGTCACTCAGTCATGTCTGACTCTTTGCCACCCTATGAATTGCAGCACACCAGGCCTCCCTGTCCATCACCAACTCCCAGAGTTCACTCACACTCACATCCATTGAGTCGGTGATGCCATCCAACCAACTCATTCTCTGTAGTCCCCATTTCCTCCTGCCCCCAATCCCTCCCAGCATCAGAGTCTTTTCCAATGAGTCAACTCTTCTCATGAGGTGGCCAAAGTATTGGAGTTTCAGCTTTAACATCATTCCTTCCAAAGAACACCCAGGACCGATCTCCTTTAGAATGGACTGGTTGGATCTCCTTGCAGTCCAAGGGACTCAAGAGTCTTCTCCAACACCGCGATTCAAAAGCATCAATCCTTCGGTGGTCAGCTTTCTTCACAGTCCAACTCTCATATCCATACATGACCACTGGAAAAACCATAGCCTTGACTAGATGGACCTTTGCTGCAAAGTAATGTCTCTGCTTTTCAATATGCTATCTAGGTTGGCATAATTTTCCTTCCAAGGAGTAAGCGTCCTTTAATTCCATGGCTGCAATCACCATCTGCAGTGATTTTGGAGCCCCCCCAAATGAAACTATCACGATATTGTTAGTTAGCTATNGCAAAGTAATGTCTCTGCTTTTCAATATGCTATCTAGGTTGGCATAATTTTCCTTCCAAGGAGTAAGCGTCCTTTAATTCCATGGCTGCAATCACCATCTGCAGTGATTTTGGAGCCCCCCCAAATGAAACTATCACGATATTGTTAGTTAGCTATACTTCAATATAAAATAAAAACTTTAAAAATTAATAGTCAACAAGAACCAATTGTATAACACAGGGAACTTTACCCAATGCTCTGTAATATACCACATGAGAAAACACTCTAAAAGAATAGATATATGTATATGTATACGTATAACTGAATCACATTGCTGTACACCTAAAATTGACATTATTCATCAGTTATACTCCAATGTAAATTTAAAATTTAAAAATCTATGTTTAGGATCAGCTCATTCTACTTTCTAAATACATCTCTGAATTTCTCTCTCCTTTCTTCATTCCTGCTGCTATTCTATTAATTTAGGTCTCTTGCAACATAGTTTATTTTTAGAAATGCCCCTACCATAGTTTTCCTTATGAAATTTACTAGTCAATCCCTTCTTCATATTGTTTCAAGAGTGATAGGTTGGAGGAAAAANTCTCTCTCCTTTCTTCATTCCTGCTGCTATTCTATTAATTTAGGTCTCTTGCAACATAGTTTATTTTTAGAAATGCCCCTACCATAGTTTTCCTTATGAAATTTACTAGTCAATCCCTTTTTCATATTGTTTCAAGAGTGATAGGTTGGAGGAAAAACAACTGGATTATTTTTCTCTCTTAATGAACTCCACTTAATAGCTCCTATTTCGCTTCCAAAAAAAGTCAAAACAATCCAGTGTGTTTCTTAGTAACTTTGATGATTATAATACAGTATCTTTGCCTATACTCACTATACTGTGCATTACATATGTAGGACTTATTTACTACTCATTGCAAGTTTGTATCCTTAAATAAAATTTGTCCTATCCTCCCAATCCCCATCCCTTGATAACCATCATTTTATTCTCTATTAGTGTGGCTTTTTTAGATTCCACATATAAGTGACAAGATACATCATTTGTCATTGTAACCTGACTAGACCTTAATTATTCCAACCACTAAAAACAAATGAAAATTTGATGACATGATAAAGAAGATAATTATTTATGTGATGTCAATCATATTATAAAAAATATGTATCATATCAATGTGTTATACGTCTTGAATTTACACAATGTTATATATTGGATAGATTTGCTTTAACAATAAACATCCAGTTCAGTTTAGTTCAGTCACTCAGTTGTGTCTGACTTGTTAGTGGCCACATGGACTGCAGCAGGCCAGGCCTCCCTATCCATCACCAGCTCCCGGAACATGCTCAAGCTCATGTCCAATGAGTCGGTGATGCCATCCAACCGTCTCCTCCTCTGTCATCCCTTTCTCTTCTCATCCCCTTCTTCTCCTTTAATTTTTCTCTACACCAGAGTCTTTTCCAGTGAGTAAGTTCTTCACGTAAGTTGTCCAAAGTATTGGACCCTCAGCGTTAGCATCAGTCCTTCCAATAAATATTTGGCACTGATTTCCTTTGGGATTGACTGGTTTGATCTCCTTGTAGTCCAAAGGACACACAAGAGTCTTCTCCAACATTAGAGTTCAAAAGCATAAATTCTTTGGCACTCAGATTTCTTTATTCTCTGACACTCTCACCCTAACATGACTACTGGGAAAGCCATGGTTTGACTAGACAGAACTTTCTTGGCAAAGTAATGCTTCTGCTGTTCGATATGCTGTCTAGGTTTATCATAGCTATTCTTCCAAGGAGCAAGTGTCTTTTAAGTTCATGAAAGCAGTCACTATCTGCAATGATTTTGGAGCCCGCCAAAATAGTCTATCACCATTTCCATTGTTTTACCAACTATTAGTCATAAAGTGAAGGAACCAGATGCCAATATCTTCAATTGAATGTTGAGTTTCAAGTCACGTTTTTCACTCTTCTTTTTCACTTTCATCAAAAGGCACTTCAGTTCCTCTTCACTTTCTGCCATAAGTGTGGAATCATCTGCATCTGTGAGGTTATTGATATTTCTCTTGGCAATTTTGATTCCAGCTTGTGCTTCATGCAGCCCAGCATTTCTCATGATGTACTCTGCATATAAGTTAAATAAGNTCATCAAAAGGCACTTCAGTTCCTCTTCACTTTCTGCCATAAGTGTGGAATCATCTGCATCTGTGAGGTTATTGATATTTCTCTTGGCAATTTTGATTCCAGCTTGTGCTTCATGCAGCCCAGCATTTCTCATGATGTACTCTGCATATAAGTTAAATAAGCAGGGTAAAAATATGCAGCCTTGACAAACTCCTTGCCCAATTTGTAGCCAGTCCATTGTTCCATGTCCAGTTCTAACTGTTGCTTCTTGACCTGCATACAGATTTCACAGGAGGCAAGTAAGGTGGTCTGGTATTCCCATCTGTTAAAGAATTTTCCAAGGTTAGTTGTGATTCACACAGTCAAAGGCTTTGACATACTCAATAAAGCAGAAGTAGTTGTTTTTCTGGAACTTTCTTTCTTTTTCCTTGATCCAAAGGATGTTGGGAATTTAATCTCTGATTCCTCTACCTTTTCTAAATCCTTCGTGAACACCTCGAATTTCTTGGTTCACATACTGTTAATGCCTAGCCTGGAGAATTTTAAGCATTGCTTTGCTAGCCTGTGAAATGAGTACAATTGTGCAGTAAATTTGAACATTCTTTGCCATTGCCTTCCTTTGGGATTGAAATGAAAACGGACCTTACCTAATCCTGTGGCCACTGTTGAGGTTTCCAAATTTGTTGGCATATTGAGTGCAGCACTTTCACTGCATAATCTTTTAGGACTTAAAATAGCTTAGCTTGAATTCCATCACCTCCACTAGCTTTGTTTGTAGTAATGCTTCCTAAGACCCGGTTGTCTTAGCACTCAAGGATGTCTGGCTCTAGGTGAGTGATCACATCATCGTGGTTATCTGTGCCATTAAGATCTTTTTTCTATAGTTCTTCTGTGTATTCTTGCCATCTTTCCTTAATATCTTCTGCTTCTGTTAGGTCCATACCATTTCTCTCCTTCATTTTTCCCATCTTTGCATGAAATGTTCCTTTGGTATTTTTAATTTTCTTGAAGAAA
This sequence comes from Neotragus pygmaeus, assembly GCA_006410875.1. NCBI lineage: Eukaryota > Metazoa > Chordata > Mammalia > Artiodactyla > Bovidae > Neotragus > Neotragus pygmaeus. Next base: position 211,052 of record SJYV01010937.1, on the reverse strand, counting down.
TCCATAGTCTTCCCCATTCTGTTGTTTTCCTCTATGTCTTTGCATTGATCACTGAGGAAGGCTTTCTTATCTCTCCTTGCTATTCTTTGGAACTCTGCATTTAGATGGATATATCTTTCCTTGTGGGCTATGTCCCTCACCTTTACCTTCTTTTCTTTTCTCAAACTTCCTGAGGCAACCATTTGTAAGGCCTGCTGAGACAACCATTTTGCCTTTTTGCATTTGTTTTTCTTGGGGATGGTTTTGATCACTGTCTCCTGTACAATGTCACAAACCTCTGTCCATAGTTCTTCAGGCACTATATCAATCAAATCTAGTACCCTGAATCTATTGGTCACTTCCACTGTATAATCGTAGGGGATTTTATTTTGGTCGTACCTAAATTGTCTAGTGGTTTTCCCTAATTTCTTCAATTTAAGTCTTAATTTTGCAATAAAGAGTTTATAATCTGAGCCACAGTCAGCTCCCAGTCTTGTTTTTGCTGCCTAAATAAAGCTTCTTTATTATTGGATGTAAAGGATATAATCAATCTGATTTCAGTATTAACCATCTGGAGATGTTCGTGCATAGAGCGGGTGTTTACTATGACCAGTGCATTCTCTTGGCAAAACTCTGTTAGCTTTTGCCCTGCTTCATTTTGTACTTCAGGGCCAAACTTGTCTGTTATTCTAGATATCTCTTGGTTCTTGGCTTCGTACTTTTGTCTTCCAGTCTCCTTTGTTGAAAAGGATATGTTTTTTTGGTGTGAGTTCTAGAAGGTTTGGAGGTCATCATAGAACCTTTCAACTTCAGCTTCTTCGGCATTAGTATTTGGGGCATAGACANGGAGATGTTCGTGCATAGAGCGGGTGTTTACTATGACCAGTGCATTCTCTTGGCAAAACTCTGTTAGCTTTTGCCCTGCTTCATTTTGTACTTCAGGGCCAAACTTGTCTGTTATTCTAGATATCTCTTGGTTCTTGGCTTCGTACTTTTGTCTTCCAGTCTCCTTTGTTGAAAAGGATATGTTTTTTTGGTGTGAGTTCTAGAAGGTTTGGAGGTCATCATAGAACCTTTCAACTTCAGCTTCTTCGGCATTAGTATTTGGGGCATAGACATGGATTACTGTGATATTGAATGGTTTGCCTTGGAAATGAACAGAGATAATTCTGTCATTTTTGAGATTGCACCCAAGTACTACATTTCAGAGTCTTATTGACTGTGAGGGCTACTCCATTTCTTCTAAGGGATTCTTGCCTACAGTAGTAGATATAATTGTCATCTGAATTAAATTCACCCATTCCGGCCCATTTTAGTTAACTTATTCCTAAAATGCTGATGTTCACTTTTGCCATCTTCCATTTGACCACTTCCAACTTACCTTAATTCATGGACCTAATATTCCAGGTTCCTACGCAATATTGTTCTATATAGCATCAGATTTCACTTGCATCAACAGTCACATCCAGAAGTGGATGTTGTTTTTGCTTTGGCTCCATCTCTTCATTCTTTCTGGAGTCATTTCTCCACTCTTTTCCAGTAGCATATTGGGCACCCACCGACCTGGGAAGTTCATCTTTCAATGTCATATCTTTTTGCCTTTTCATATTGTTCATTGAATTCTCAATGCAAGAATACTGAAGTGGTTTGCCGTTCCCTCCTCAGTGGACCACATTTTGTCAGAACTTTCCACCATGACCTGTCCATCTTGGGTGGCCCTACAGGGATGGCTCATATATTCATAAATATACCCCGTAATTTTCTATAACGTGGCCTTGATTACATCACCAGGATTATCTCCAGCTACACCTTACATTCACATTGAATTATTCAACAATTCTAATCTTTTCAAAACTGTCAGCTGTTACTTTCTACTTTTTTCTAATTGTCATTAACTTTTATTTCCTTCCTTGAAAACACATTTATTTTCAAATGTAGGTCATAAATGACAAAAGAAGATGCTCCCTGATGCACTTTTACCCCTGTTCTAAAGAAATTCCACCGTTTGTTTGGATATCTGTGTTTCCAACTAGGCTGTGAGTAACTTGAGAAAAAAAAAAAAAGTTTCCTCATTCATTTCTATGTGTGCATTGATCTGCACAAGGCCCAGCATTTAACTGGAGCTCCATGCATGTTTACTAAATGACAAGTGAGCAGGTAGTGAATAAATATACTAATAAACTAAAAACTGAATAAACAGCTTTTCAAAATTTGACTTAAGAATAACTCTATTCCTTTTAAGCCTGATTTCATTATGTAATGGGTGATATACATCCTAAGTGTTAACTTCATCAATTTATTCAATCTGTAGCTATTGGACCTTTATCTGTCTCTTTCCTATTCTGTACTAAATTGCACTCTTATTAGAGAAACGTGATTGAAGATATCAATGAGAGGAGGCCATTAAAAAGGAAGTTAAGGGTGTTCCTTGGCTATTCAGTGGTTCACCTTCTAATGCAAGGTATGCAGATTTGGTCCCTGATTGGGGAGCAAAGATTGCTTATTCCTGGAGGCCAAAAAACCAAACCATAAAACAGAAGCAGTATTGTAACAAATTTAATAAACACTTTAAAAAAAGAAAGTTAAACGTTCTGAACCAGAATCTTTTAAGGTAAGGTTTTTGGTTTTCCAGGAAGATTTAATGAATGAGATTTGGGAGAGTCTATGGACTTCCTGAAATTGTACACAGAAGGTGAACTGCATGTGAGAGGAAATAATCCAAAGGCCAAACAAAATAAGGAATTGTGTCACAAAGGAAGCTTATAATTATGGCTCTACTTATTCAGGTACTAAATCAAATCAACAAACTAAAACAAAAAACTTCACCAAAACCTGCTCTGAGTATTTGATACTACAGAGAAAAACACTCTAAAACTTACTTGAGTAACATAATTGACTTTCAGATTGCTATCCCATGGACAGCTCTTGATCTGAGTCCTTAATTGCAGTTGCCATTCAACACTGGCAGGTTAGAGTCAGTGGAAGGCTCACCTGATCTGTTTATCCAATGTGTATTACTCTCTTTGCTAGGATACTGGAAGATCAGCTGTCAGTCATTGCATCCAGGAGGCTTGAGTTTGTCACAGCATGATGACTGGGCTCAGAACATGATAAAAGCACCACATTTACAAATGTTCTGGGACAGAATATAGAAGTTGCCAAGCTGGTTAAGGATACACCTGAAATAAGCAAAGTATCCTTTTCCACTCTATTTTGTTGGTCAAGACAATCACAGTTGTCACTAATAGTTTTTGTTTGTTTGTTTGTTTTTGTTTTTGTTTTTAAACAAGAAGACAGACTCTTTTTCTTATGGGGGAGAGACATCATCACTTTGCAGAGCAAAGTGTGAGGTGGGAGATGTTGCTTTGCCAATCCATGGAAAATAAATTCTGCCATGATGTTTACCAGTAAGAAGGAGTTTAGGAAAAGTAATTGAGGACTCTAGGAAAGCTTATTAATGTTTTACAAAGGTTATTTACATTGAGACAGATGCCAAGGGAGAGGAAGGCAAAATAACAAGGAGGAATTTAATGTGAGTGAGCAGAGGATCAAAATATTCAAAACTTTTTTAAAGCACTACTAAGGATCTTGTGTCTTATCAAAAATTAATGATAATCTATTTTAAGAGTTTTAATCAGGTACATGAAATTATTATGTATATTTCCAATAATTGCATTAAGTATCTGTGAATCCCTGATAGCTCAGCTGGTAAAGAATACACCTGCAGTGCATGGGACCCTGGTTCAATTCCTGGTTTGGGAAGACTCCCTAGAGGAGGGCATGGCAACCCACTCTAATATTATTGCCTGGAGAATCCCCATGGACAGAGAACCCTGGTGGGTTACAGTACATGGGGTCACAAAGAATCTGACACATCTGAGTGACTAAGCACACACAACACATCTATGAGTCAGTTACCTTGTGTTATCATTTTGGCAACTGTGTCAAAGAGTAGTATTAAAATTATGACTCTTTTACAAATGAGGAAATTGAGACTCAGTTGCACTAAAAACAGAACAAAACAAAAAATTACTCCAAGTTAAACATTTAGCAGATTTCAGAGCTAGAGCTTGAGGGAGTCCGGCAAGAGGAGTGAACACGGGATCACTTACCAACCAGGGTAAAATTGTTGCACACACTGTCAAGCTTTCTTTACCTAACCACACCCCAAATTGAAACAGAGATAGTCTTATTAGTAAGAAAAGAAAATGCTGGGATGGTAAATCATCTCTCACTCTTAGATGGGAAATATCTTAAGCAAGAGTTGAAGCCTTAACAGGTTCTCTGGTTCCCAGTTCATTTATTACTTCATGGAACAAACTTTTACAACCTGAAGAAGCTATTCAAAACCCTCATTAAGATACTCCTACATCTCACTGTGATAGATGAGTAAAAGCAAATTGACCTGAGGTAGGAGTGAGTGCTCTCTTGAATAGAATAGTGCTTTGCTCCAGGCACAAGTACAGCTGTACCTCAAGTGCTGAATAAGTGGAAGATGACAAGATACCCTTGGTGGCCACACAACTTGGAGAAAAACAGAGTGAAAGCAACTCTCCTGTAGTTGTGAAAGTGCCAGCAGGAATCTACCAGCAGTGCGAGCTGCTAAATTTAGATATAGAGCTAACAGAAGACCAGTCTGAACTTACTTGGAAATGTGGTTAATTTATGAAGACAGAGGCCTTAGTGCACAGCAACAGAGATCATACAAGCCACCACGGAACAAGTGCCATAAAAACATCAGGGCAGGAAGAGGGAGAATCTAAAACATACACTGACCTTGATTGGTGATTTCTTAACAGAGACACACTCTAGATTGTTTGCTTTGGTGTTTGTGATGGTGAATCTTAGCCTCTGCACCTTTGCCTAATCAAATCTCAGAGGCAGAAGAAAAAAAAAAAAACTTTATTGCTTTGCCACGCAAAGGAGGACAGAGAGGGCTAATGTCCTCAAAACTATGTATCTCAACACAGAGGGATTTGATGAACAGTTTCATAGCAATGGTTCAAGTGTGGAGTTGCTGATAGGAATCAGAGGGTGCAAGGTCTGGCCACATCTGGTCTTCCAATGAGCTTCTGCAGTTCTCCAGATTATCAATCTGTGACCTTCTTTCTGGAATGAAGACTGCTTCATCAAGTAGTTAACATCTTCCATCTGTTGGGAGTTTTAGTTCTGCAGAAGAGCACAAATATGTTGTTATATGTATCTCTTGAAGAGGAATTAAGATCCTGCCCCAAGACTGCACTCGTATTTCCTGGGTGCTCCTTCTTTGTCTGTACATTCTCTCTCTTCCCTGACTAGCAGCTATTTGAACCTGCATTTTGGAACTCAGGGAAGGTTGCTGAGGCTGGAGATTCTTCCCTACAAACAAGAAACTGGGAGCAAAGAGGCTTCGGTGTTCAGGAGCCCCAGAGCATCCTGCTTGGTTTCACTAGGGGGGAAGGTTTCCTCTAACCAATCAGTTCCTCAGCACTCACGTCAATAGACAGTGGGGCCACCATTAGGTCTGGGAAGAGGAACTGTCACAGAAAACATCTGAAAGCAAAAGCCCAGGCAACCTGAGAGATACTTTATCACAGATCATGTTTGAGGTGCTGTCTTCTGTCTTAAAAATAGGATTTATCATTTTTAGATGAGTTTGGATTCTGACTAGTGAGAGGATGTCACAGGCTCTAGCTTTCACAATCTGTCTGAAAACAAAACTCAACTAATAGCAAGTTAATGTGCAATATCTTGTTGCTTCTTTCCTTTTCACTCATTTTCTGCTCTATGAACAGAACTCCAACTTCATCATTGAGATTTCTAAGAAATTAAGCTCATCCACAGGAAAGTATAACTTCTTGGCACAAATATTATTATTAACTAGTTTATCACATTTGATCAAACAGATCACTTGATATAAATGACAATTAAATATTGGTCACCATAAAGAAAAATTGCTGGTGTCTCTTTCAATGAGCAGAAATGCACTGGTATTTTTACCATCAGCATTATAACTCTGTTTGACCCCACAGACGGCAGCCCACCAGGCTCCCCATTCCCTGGTATTCTCCAGGCAAGAACACTGGAGTGGTTTGCCATTTCCTTCTTCAATGCATGAAAGAGAAAAATGAAACTGAAGTCACTCAGTCATGTCCGACTGCAGCCTACCAGGCTCCTCCATCCATGAGATTTTCTAAGCAAGAGTACAGGAGTGGATTGTCATTGCCGATTTAAATTAATAATGTTCTTAAATTCATGCAGTTATTGGAGACAGTAAAACCCCAAAGAGGAACTATCTCAGGCAACTGCATCTGACCAATCAGGGACCCCAGGTATTAATGCTGGCCCAAGAAACTTCCCCAAGCTTCACAGGGAGCGAGCATGAAGGTGGTGGTGACAGTGTTTGCTTTGTCAGCATCAAAATATGTCCTGGCTTGTGTCCTCTGAGTATACATGTTAAAAGTTGCAGATAAGAAAACCCAGTCTTTAGGGGATGAAATGATTTCTCAAGCTTCCTCAGCAGCCAATAGTGGTGTTTTCTTGTTTTTGTATTTCACTCATCATCAGTCAAGCTTGGTGTTGGGTAGGACTTATAAACTATGTGAGTCCTTGACAGTTCACCTGCTTGTGCTCATGCAGAAGTTTTGCCTGTAAATGTAAGAGCAGAACTTTGGAGGTAGTTAAAATAAATGAAGGCCCACTTTTAAATAAGCCCAGCTCCTTTTCCAAAATAGAGATACACAGATAGCCTACATAAGGACTACTGAATCAGAATGTTAGTGATGTGACAAGCCACAGATATTCTGGAAACTTCCCTTAGATGACACTGAGGTTAAATGTGTGGTTAGAATTACAGCTTTTAAGAAGTAAAGAAGTTGAAGATTTAATTTTAGTAATCAAATATAAACACATGAATGGGCTTTGTTCTTTAATTATTATTATTATTATTATACTACATCATGTTAGTGAGTTTTAGTGAGTGTATGGGGATATGACTTTATAAGTGCTAATGTGAAATTATAAAGTTATTATGTAAGATATTATGGCATTATACATCAAAATGCTTAAAATATTTATACAACACTTTGACTCACTAATTTTACTCTGACAAGTATGTTATTAGGTTTCAGCCACACAAGCAATATCAAATTGCTTTTCAATAGTAACAGTATGGTAAAGCCTTGATGTTTTTGTCAATGCAAGTATCTATATAGAATATCCATAGTTCCCTTGCATAAAAACAAGTGCTGTATCGTATTTGTCTTTGTAATCCTTTGTAGTTCCTTGAAACATGATATTTCCTGAGTCAATGAAAATAAAAACTACATCTAACTCCTTAGGTTAGTAAAGTTATATGTCAAATTGGTTTGCATATTTTCTTTCACAGAGGTTTATCATGTATATTTTATTTTTTAATTGAAAAATAGATCCACTTTTAAAAAATGAATACCTGCAGTGATGTTTGAAATAAACTAGTAGTTTATATTTTCTCTCATGCATATATTACTTCTGCAAATTTGGGCCTAAGACTAAGTACTCACTGAAGGCTGAATATGTCATATGCTAGGATGTGTTACTCCCTAAGCAATCAGTAAATTGAGCCAACTTTTTGGTTTGAATATTTGTTTTTTAATTAGCCTGGTGGATATATTGTCAGCAACCTCCTGCCTCTCAGAAATGGCTTACTGAGTTCATTTGGTTTTTATCTTAGAAGTTAAAAATTTCCAAAATTACTTAGGGATTAATTAGTTTTTTTTTTTTTTTAATTAAAACTTTCCTGTTGATTTCCGGGATAGTGCGGGAGAGTTCTTAACTGCTTGAGGCCATATTCAGAATGCAGATAGAATTAGATTTGCCCAGAGGAGTGCAATTTGGGTACCTATGTGTCTTTTTGATGGTTGGTTAGTTTATGAGCAATGAGACAAAAAAGAGGATGAAAACAAAATAGCCCTGTCGAGTCTTCCACTTTAATTATTTTTATATTGAGACTAGATGTTTATTTGAATAATGTTTCTAGACATTTTCAAATGAACATAAAAACAGGTAACTCAGCAAGAAATAGCAAATCCCTACATTGTGCTGAGGTAGGAAATAATCCCAAAACACACACATACAGTGTTACAAAGTCTAAGCTGACTCTGCTTGCCACATGAAAAGCCAGTGAATCTGAGGGAGTAGGTGTTCAGGCAGAGAATAGGATTATATTTAAAAAGGAGGCTGACAGACAAAACGGTAGACTAGTGTCTCCAAATAACCATCTTGTCAGAGTCTGGATATCAGGTTCTTGCATGGATCAAAGATAAGGGAGGTGAAACAAAGGAAAAAGGTCATTTAATCTTTCAAGTACTCCTATAATGGAAAGCCTCTGGCAGGGTGCTGTGTTAATTTCTTCCTTCCTGTCATCTACAGGTGGATGAGATTCTGAACAAAGGCACTTTAGCTTAACAGTGAGACAGAGGGGCAGAATTCTCTGAGGCAGGCCATTCAGCTCAGTTATGTTCAGTTCACTTGCTCAGTCGTGTCCAAATCTTTGTGTCCTCATGGACTGGAGCATGTCAGATTTCCCTGTCTATCACCAACTCCTTTAAATTGCTCAAACGCATGTCCATTGAGTCGGTGATACCATCAAACCATCTCATCCTCTGTCACCCCATTCTCCTCCTGCCTTCAATCTTTCCAGCATCGGGGTCTTTTCCAATGAGTCAGTTTTTGCATCAGGTGGCCAAAGTATTGGAGCTTCAGCATCAGTCCTTCCAAATAATATTCAGGATTGATTTCCTTTAGGATTGACTCGTTGGATCTCTTTGCAGTCAAAGGGACTCTCAAGAGTCTTCTCCAATACCACAGTTCAAAAGGATCAATTCTTCAGCCCTCAGCTTTCTTTATGGTCCAACTTTCATATCCATACCTGACCACTGGAAAAAACATAGCCTTGACTAGATGGACTTTTGTTGGCAAAGTAATGTCTCTGCTTTTTAACATTCTGTCTAGGTTGATCATAGCTTTTCTTCCAAGGAGCAAGCCTCTTTTAATTTCATGACTGCAGTCACCATCTACAGTGAGTCTGTAACCCAAGAAAATAAAGTTTGTCACTGTTTCCATTGTTTCCCCATCAATTTGCCATTAAGTGATGAAAGCAGATGCCATGATCTCTGTTTTTTGAATGTTGAGTTTGAAAACATCGTCAGAAAGTTGGATTAAAGATTCACTGAGCATAGCCCAGTCCATAAAATCAAGACCCAGATTCCCCCACAGCCAATATTTCCCATCTGCAAGCTCCCACAAACCTCTTACCTTTTTCCATCAGAGGACAGAGAGAATGAAAATCAGAATCACAGAAAACTAACCAAACTGATCACATGAATACAGCCTTGTCTTAACTCAGTGAAACTATGACTCATGCTGTGTAGGGCCACCCAAGATGGACAGGTCAAGGTGGAGAATTTTGACAAAATGTGGTCCATTGGAGAAGGGAGTGGCAAACCACTTCAGTATGCTTGCCTTGAGAACCCCATGAACATTATGAAAAGACAAAAAGTTTTGACAATGAAAGATGAACTCCCCAGGTTGGTAGGTGCCCAATATGCTATTGGAGAAGAGTGGAGAAATATCTTCAGAAAAATGAAGAGGTTGAGCCAAAGCAAAAACAACGTCCAATTGTGAATGTGATTGGTGATGGAAATAAAGCCCAATACTGTAAAGAACAATATTGTATAGGAACCTTGAGTGTTAGGTCCGTGAATCAAGGTAAATTGGAAGTGGTCAAACAAAAGATAGAAAGAGTGAACATCGACATTTTAGGAATCAGTGAATTAAAATGGACTGGAATGGGTGGATTTAATTCACATGACCATTACATCTCCTACTATGGGCAAAAATCCCTTAGAAGGAATGGAGTAGCCCTCATAGTTGTGAAAAGAGTCCAAAATGCAGTACTTGGGTGCAATCTCAAAAACAACAGAGTGATCTCTCTTTGTTCCCAAGGCAAGCCATTCAGTATCACAGTAATCCAAGTCTGTGCCCCAACTACTAATGCTGAAGAGGCTGAAGTTGAACCTACGAAGACCTCCAAGACCTTCTAGAACTAATACAAAAATTAGTGTCTTTTTCATCATAGGGGTCTGGAATGCAAAAGTAGAAATTTGAGATACTTGGAATATCAGTCAAGTTTGGCCTTGGAGTTCTAAATGAAACATTGCAAGAGTATGCACTGGTCATAGAAAACACCCTCTTCCAACAACACAAGATACGACTACACATGGACATCACCAGGTGGTCAATACTGAAATGAGACTGATTATATTCTTTGCAGTCCAAGAGAAGCTATCTACAGTCAGCAAAAACAACATCAGGAGCTGACTGTGGCTCAGATCATAAACTCCTTATTGCAAAATTCAGACTTAAATTGAAGAAAGTAGGAAAAACCACTAGACCATTCAGGTATAACCTAAATCAAGCCCCTTATGATTACAGAGTGATGGCACAACATTATGTTTGATTATAATAACAAAGGTGGGCAAAGAAACAGATCTAGCACTGAAGAGCCAAAATAGACTCTTCCAGGTTAGGTTACAACAACATTGCTACTGCTGCTGCTAAGTTGCTTCAGTCGTGTCCGACTCTGTGCTACCCCATAGACAGCAGCCCACCAGGCTCCACTGTCCCTGGGATTCTCCAGGCAAGAACAGTGGAGTGGCTTGCCATTTCCTTCTCCAATACGTGAAAGTGAAAAGTGAAAGTGAAGTCACTCAGTCGTGTCCAACTCAGCGACCCCATGGAATGCAGCCCACCAGGCTCCTTTGTCCATGGGATTTTCCAGGCAATAGTAGTATAGTGGGGTGCCACTGCTGTCTCCTACAATATATATGCAACTATCTCAGAGTTGAGGACTGGCTGACAAGTTACCTGAGATTGCATGTTACTTCTGTGGCTGTTTTAAATAGAAATGGACAAATGGACAACATTTCAGGGAGGCGGCTTTCATTTCTGTGGAAGAGAATTCTCCCAATATGCAAAGCTGTAGAGAAAGATAATGTGCATTGCTGGGGCTTGGCCACTGGTGACTGGAAGTTTGTGTAATTCATTTCTTTATTTATTTGCAGTAAACCACTCTGAGTGATTTCAGTTGGGTGTTTTGACAAATGTGGTATTGCTATGTTTGTTACTTTTTAGCCATTCTAACACTTACGCAGGGTAACTCTGCATTAACATTTGAATTTCTCTAATGACCTCATGGGAAATAGATGGGGAAACAGTGGAAAGTGTCAGACTTTATTTTTGGGGGCTCCAAAATTACTGCAGATGGTGATTGCAGCCATGAAATTACAAGACACTTACTCTATGGAAGAAAAGTCATGACCAACCTAGATAGCATATTGAAAAGCAGAGACATTACTTTGCCAACA
>SJYV01010937.1:133022-194626 GCA_006410875.1 Neotragus pygmaeus | reverse complement strand
AAAAAAAATCAATCCTGAATTGGAAGGACTGATGCTGACGCTGAAACTCCAATACTTTGGCTACCTGATGCAGAAACTGACTCATTAGAAAGGACCCTGATGCTGGGAAAGATTGAAGGAGAGAGGAGAAGGGGATAACAGGATGAGATGGTTTGATGGCATCACCGACTCAATGGACATGAGTTTGAGTAAACTCCGGGAATTGGTGACGGACAGGGAGGCCTGGCATGCTGCAGTCCATGGGGTCACAAAGAGTCAGACACAGCTGAGTGACTGAACTGAGCTGATATTTTTACATACTTATGTGTTGCCTTTCTTATATTAAAATGCTTAAATTTTTCTTCATAATCGCATAGTTTTAAAACTAACATAGAATTATTGTCTGTTTCATGCATTTAAACATTTTTTCTCATATGTGAGGATATAAAACATATACATACACATCTGGTATATGCTACAATATGTCATATATGAAAGAACTAGAGACAGTACCAAAGATAAGAATGAGTGGAAGTATGACTTAGTGATGACATTTATTAAATTATTAACAGAAAAAATGATCGCAAAACAAAGACTTGAATTGTCAGATATCCTAAATAACTGAGCTATTACGAATATTGCCATAATATAAATTAAATAATAAACTTATGCTTAGTAGAACCAAATGATTATTTTCTGAATCATAACTCTGATGAAGTATTTGGCCTCTAAGATGAGCCTAACATCTTTGGATGCAGTGCTGTTAGGGAAAAAAATAAAATAGCATCATTTGCAAATTATACACCATGCAAGATTGGATTTTAATGTGCTTCAACATGATCCCAAATACAGCAATCCTATGGTAAAAATGCTAACAGGCATCTTATTTATGCTACATAATAAAATATTTTTAAATTGAGATTTGGATTTTATTATGTTGGTNTACACCATGCAAGATTGGATTTTAATGTGCTTCAACATGATCCCAAATACAGCAATCCTATGGTAAAAATGCTAACAGGCATCTTATTTATGCTACATAATAAAATATTTTTAAATTGAGATTTGGATTTTATTATGTTGGTGTTTTATTTACACTTTTGAGTTGTAACATTAGTAACACTAGGTTAAATTAAGTCTAGCCTAATTTCATTTCTCACGAACTTTGCTTTTATACATATTTGCATAATTTCCAGCAAAGAGTAATCACAGTAATTAGACTCCCTGTAACCTCCTCTAACCATGTCATTCATAATTGCAGAAAATAGAAATTAACCTTTCTGAAAGCTCAATAGCATAGTACTCTTTGCTGTCAGGGAAAAGGCAGCAGGTGTGGCATTGGGCTGCAGTCATTTGTCAACTTAGGTAAACTTTGATGGTGGCATCTACATGAAAATTATGCTAATGCAAAAGTAAGGCTTCTCAATGCTGTTATTAACACTCTGCACCAACAGAATGATAATGAGGCTCAAAGCACTTCTGAATTTTCAAGTTATTTTTTTCCAATAGTGGAGTGTTCCTTAGATTCTTTTTTAGATGTGCATACAGAAATAATCACATTGAAGTTGCTTAATAAATTATAAAGTAGTTGATTGCAATCTAATGATCAGTCACAATTAAGTAATATTAGTTTAATCTTACATATTATTAGTTTATTAATTTTTATAAATGTAACAGTTTTCAGTATTTATGTCACTTAGAGGTTTACTAGCACATTAGGATCACTTTTCTTTACATACCCATTTATGTTTCTCAGTAAACGACATGTCAAAAATATTGTCTTCTTTCCTGTTATTCAAATTGACACCCTGTGTTTGAGCCCTGAACATGTCCTAGCAATGTGAATTTCAAAAACTAAGTTAATTTCTCTTGATGTTTTATTTATGTATTAAAAAAAGAAAATAGTAACCATTCTTGATTTATTTAGATTGTTATTGTGATGTCAGAGATACAGCAGTGAGCAGTCCCTGCCCAGGAATTGAACCTGGGTAGCCTGGATGAAAACCAGGACTCCCAACGTCTAGAGCCACCAGGGGCTAGAGGCTAGAAGCAGAGTGGCCTTGACTTTTATCCCAGTGAAAGCGGGAATGTTTCAAGAAAGCAAAAGCTGTAAAAACAGGTACTAAGTTTATTATCAGAGACACAGCACAGCAAGTGAGAGAGCACACAGAGAAACAATTTATTTAATGTACCCCAGGGTTCATTGCAGCACTATTTACAATAGCTAAGACATAGAAATAACCTAGATGTCCATCGATAGATGAATGGATGAAGAAGTTGTGGACATTTATACAATGGAAAATACTCAACCATAAAAAAGAATGAATTTGAGTCAGTTCTAGTTAGGTGGATAAACCTAGAGCCTGTTATACAGAGTGAAGCAGATTAGAAAGAGAAAACCAAATATCATATATTAACACATATATGTGGAATCTAGAAAAGTGGTATTGATGAACCTACTTGCAGGGAAGGAATGGAGTTGCAGACATAGAGAACAGACTTGTGGATGCAGTAGGGAAGGAGAGAATAGGGCAAATTGAGAAATTAGCATCAGCATATATACACTATCATGTGTAAATGGACAGCTGGTGAGAAGTTGCTGTATATCACAGAGAGCCCAGTCTAGTGCTCTGTGATGACTTTAAGGGGTGAAATGAAGTGAGGGGAGGGAGGCTCAATCGGAAGGGGATATAAGTGTAATTGTGGCTGATTTACTTTGTTGTATAGCAGAAACCAACACAACATTGTAAAAATTAAAAAAAAAAACTTTAAAAATCAATATATATTAAAGAAAAAAAAAATTGAAGCAAGGCAGAAATACACACCTGGAGAGAAAGGATGTGGACATCCTCTCTAATGAAATGGAACACTTATTCTTTCACACCAGTCACATCACCTGACTGATCCTAGGATCTTCCCTAAGATGCCTGTGCAACATTTTGCTAAGATGGATCCCACCACAGAGGCCTGTGGGAATATGTCCATACTTACTAGAGATGGCGCCCCCTCCTTTTTTGACCTTCAAGGAGACTTCCTACACATGTGCAGAAGAGAAGTTTTCCTTGACCTCAGGAGTATGCACCTTATCTCTACTTCAGCAGAGCTCAGCTTCTTCCACTAGCTTTGTCCTTGGACTGTCTAGGTGAGAAAAAAGCTTCAATCTTACTCCACTTGACAAACATCAGCTGTCCAGCCCAGAAGCCTATCTATCTCCTACCTTAATTGTAAGGGTGGATGATATTATGTAAATAAAATCACTTTGTAGCTTTTAAAGCACAATATGTTATTAAAATGCATGTGTTACTTACTATTGCTTGACAAGAGTTAAAATCTGTATTAGGAGAAAATGGACAACCTATCGTTTGAAGAGTCCAAATAGTGAAGTCTTAATTGATTTTGCATATTTCTGGCTAGATCTGAAACCCAGTAGATCAAAAGGAAATTCAGTATCAGAATAATCTGGCTAAATGCAGAAGCCTCCTATCTACCAATTTTCCTTGGCAAGACATCAGACTAAGGATAACAGAATTAAATGTCTGAGGCAGGCATATGAGCTCCACCATGGGAAAGTTAAGAGCAGACCTGTGCCTTCCTCCATCATAGAGCTAAAAATGGGAAGAACGGGGATTTCCACACTGACTACTTGAATATCCAAGGCTGTGTTCACAATTTCTAAGCAGTTGGGGCTTAACTTATCAACATCCATGAATACATTCAATTATATTCTACAAAATTCCTTTGATAAAATGAAGATGGCCACAATGTCTTTGCAACTCTGCTAAAAGGAGGATTCTAATTCTTCTCCTGTTGAATCTGTACAGGTTTCTTAACTCATTTGTCTTACAAAATTAGAGAGTAGTCCAGATTTGGTTTGTAGAACATACTTTTTGAACTCTAATTAAAAAGCAAATTGAGTTTTGCCTGGAAGTAAAAACTAAGATGTTCTGCATGCTATAGCACTTTTTACTTCAGCCTTAGAGAACCCCAAGAAGCACTTCACATTTTCCAAGTGACCTTTAAGAGACTCCTACTTTTTTGCTACTTTAGGAACATACACTAAAACCCCTACCCTGGGTTATATTCAATGTTTGTTTCCAGACCTCAGACAAACAGCCATAAGATTTCCTAAGTTGCAAATATTGTGTTTTATTCCTCCACATTTTTACTGAGGCATACAACCCAGTCATTTGTATTTCTACCAAAATACAGTAATGTTCGAAAGAAATGAACCAATTAAGCTTAGATTACACAAATAGAAAAGTGAAATAGGAAGCGAGAAAATGACAAGAATAAAAGATGATTCAGACCTCATCAACTGGGTGAATTGTGGTGTCGCTTAGAGGTGGAGAATACCAATGTGATGATTTGTAAACACAGCCAGTCTTCTATTTCCCCCCTCAAGGGTTGGGATCTGTCACTCAGTTCTTAAGTCTTGGTTGACCATGTGACTTGTTAGCCAATGAAACATTAGCCAGTGTCACACCACAGAGACCTGCAAATTACTTGTTCATTTTACTTTGCTCTCTTAAGAACTTAGGACACTGCTACCATCCAGAGAACAATTCCAGAATAACCTGTACACTTGGAAAGAGGACCAAGTTGATAACCTTTCAAGCCAAAGCCTGTATGATACACCCATGGCCCTGATCTTCCAGCTGACAGATACATGAACTAATAAGTACAGACCAGAACTATCTGCTGATTGCAAAACTGCAGAGCTGTGAGCTAAATGAATAGTTGTTGTTTTAAACCACAGTCAATTAGGATTTGTATTAGTTATCTCTTGTTACAAAGCACAGCAAAAGTTAGATTGCTTATTTCAGTTTTCACGGTTCAGGAGTCAGCACATGGATTATCTGGATCCTCTGCTAGGGGTCTTTCAAGATTTATATTGCATCAGTAAGGCTGTGACTTTATCGAGAAGCTGGATTGGACCCAGCAATCCTACAACTGGGCATATACCCTGATGAAAACCATAATTCAAGAAGACATATGCACCTAAATGTTCACAGCAGCACTATTTACAGTAGCCAGGACATGGAAGCAACCTAAATGTCCATCCACAGAGGAATGGATAAAGAAGATGTGGTTCACATATACAATGGAATATTACTCAACCATAGAAAGAAACTATTGGGGTGATTTGTAGAGAAGTGGATGGACCTACAGACTGTCATACAGAGTGAAGTAAGTCAAAAGGAGATGAATGTGCTTTCAAACACACTCAGGTTTTTGGCAGAATTTGTTTCCTCGTAGGTGCAAGACAGGGCTCAGCTTCTTGCCCACTTTTGGCTGGAGGTTGCCCTCCACCACCAAGGGTTGCTCACATTCCTTGCCATGTGGGCTCTGCAAACGTGGCTACTTCCTTATTCAGCCAGCAAGGGACATCGCTAGAGTGAATCTGCCAGTGGTAAGACCCAGTCCTCCATAGGTAACATTATCCAGGAAGTGACATCGCATCACCCTGGACACATTCTTTTGGTTAGAAGCAAGACACACACCCTACACTCAGGGCAGGATATTATATTAACAAAAACTCTCTAATACCCTGGAGTTTGTCCACCAAAAGATCATCTGTTGCACAGGAGAAGTTATCCGATACAACCAGATAAGAAGCATGTAGTTTTCTAAAGACATTATAATTTTGTCCTTAAAAGAGTAAATTCTATAGCTAGGCTTCCTGATTTTGTATCCTAGGTCTGACACTTAGCTGTGTGGCATGAGGCAACCATCTCACTTCATTCCTAACTGCATAAACAATTTCTATTTTAGTAATGTTTGTAGATTTTTTAAAGTTAATTTATTTTTTCTTGAAGGATAATTATTTTACAGTAGATAGTTTTACCTATGGGAATGCTTATTAATAACAACCAAACAAGTCACAGCCATACTGATACATTTTACTCATATCATGAAAAGAAAACTGACACAAGATGTTGTATCTATCTCAGCTTTGTACCCAACTACAACTTCCCAGTAAGGGGGAAATATTCTGTCAGCAACAGCACTGTGGAAGACAGCACACTGCAGTTCTGCCTCAGGCAGCTTTTAGTGACATAAATATTGAAGCTGTTGAAACATTAATTTGAATTTGGGATTCATGCTGCAGTGCTTTTACTGGGTTGTATAATCGGCTAGGACTTCCCACCTGTTTTTCCACAAAACTGAAAGTAGGAAACTACTGAAATTTATGTAGGCTTTTACCTCAACTTTCTCTTTTGTAACATCTAAAAAGTTAGGATGAAACAGCTAAGAGAATAAACATTCAGATGTTAGCAAAGTAATTCCTTCAAACTTTACTCTTCTGTTTAAAAAGGAAAGTACAGTCTAGGTGGGGTTTCCCAGGTGGCTCAGTGATAAAGAACCGGCCTGCCAATGTAGGAGACACAGAAGACACAGGTTTGAGCCCTGGCTCGGGAAGATCCCCTAGAGGAGGAATTGGGTCTATATGTGTTCTTGTATTGTATATTTACCCATATGATTTTCAATATGTATTACCAACATGATTGGCAAGTGATATTGCAATTTAGACTGAGCACTAAGTGGTATACATTAAATAACAAAAATAAGACATTTTATTCTTGCATTTTTATTTTTAAACTTCTGTGTAACTCAAGCGTGCATTAAAATAAACCTGACATTTCACAGCTTTAGAGGATTAATTCACTCATTACCTATGAACAAAAATTGGAAACCCATAACTAGATTCTTTAAAATTAATTTTTACTGGTGCATATTTGCTTTACAATAATGTGCTGGTTTCTACTGTGCGGGAAATTGAATCAGCTCTACATATACATGTATCCCCTCTTTTTTGGATTTCCTTCCCATGTACGTCACCACAGAACACTGAGTACAGTTCCCTGTGCTATAAAGTAGGTTTTCACTAGTGAGCTATTTTATACATAATGGTGTATATATGGCAGCCCCAATCTTCCAGTCCTTCCCAACTTTTCCCCCTTGGCATCCATGTATTCCTTGTCTATATCTGTGTCTCTATTTCTGCTTTGCAAGTAAGATTATTTACACCATTTTTTTCTGGGCTTCCCAGATGGCTCAGTGGTAAAGAATTTGCCTGCCAATGCAGGAGACAAAGGCTCAGTCCCTGGATGAGAACTATTCCCTGGAGGAAGACATGGCAACCCAATCCAGTATCCTTGTCAGGAAAATTCCATGGACAGAGGTGCCTGACAGGGATTACAATCCATAGGGTCATACAAGTTATAGGGTCACAAAGAGTCAGGCATGACTGAGCACATACACGCGCACACACACACACTGGTTTTTTTCTAGATTTCAATTATATATATATATACATACATACATAAACAAATATTTGTTTTTTATCTTTCTTACTTATTTCACTCTATATGAGTCTTTAGGTCTATCTACAGCTAATTTGTTAATGGCAAGTGTGTGGCTTCATAACTTTAGAAATCTGTGCTCTCCTGCTCATTTTTGTATGTGGAAATCTTGCATAATTCTTGGTCTTGTACGAAACAAAATANATTTCACTCTATATGAGTCTTTAGGTCTATCTACAGCTAATTTGTTAATGGCAAGTGTGTGGCTTCATAACTTTAGAAATCTGTGCTCTCCTGCTCATTTTTGTATGTGGAAATCTTGCATAATTCTTGGTCTTGTACGAAACAAAATAGTTTTTCTGTATTATCTTATGCTACTTGCTGATACACAAAAATCACTCTGTACTCATTACCCTGTACTTTTAATCGTTAATTGCCATTGCTTACATGTTAATAAAAAAAAAAGGTCTCTTATGAAGAATATCTGATATTTAGCTTTTATTTAATCTGAGGAAAAAATTAAGCCAC
This sequence comes from Neotragus pygmaeus, assembly GCA_006410875.1. Classification (NCBI taxonomy): domain Eukaryota; kingdom Metazoa; phylum Chordata; class Mammalia; order Artiodactyla; family Bovidae; genus Neotragus; species Neotragus pygmaeus. Next base: position 186,815 of record SJYV01010937.1, on the reverse strand, counting down.
ATTCTTTAAGCCATTTAGGCCTTTGCAAAGTTGTGAGTCATAAAAAACAACTTGTAGAGTCATTAGGATGCTAAGGTGGAAGAAAGAGAACCCCTGAGTATTAGGCATAATGATGCACACCTGCTTTCAGTCAGCCTTTCTGCTGGCTCATCGACCGTTTTGGAATACAGATTCTCCTTCTTGCACAGCTGGAATACAGTGCTGCTTTCCAGATAGTGGAAAGTCATTAAGGGCACACAAATAGACCACAATGTGATTGTGGAAGATTGAACTATGAAATTTACTAAGGGGTGGGATTGTTTAAAAAAGGTTTGAATTGTTCAGAAGGCCTTTTCTTAAATAAAGTAAAAGCAGAAAGGATCATTTTATTGCCTGCCCAGAATTGATTTACACTGTCTATAAATACAAGAGTGATTATCATGCAATGTGGGAGCTTTTGTTTCTGCCCTAAAATAAGTCTCCCTGTGCCTGCGAAGGTGGACATTCTGCTATCAGGGGAATATGCTTGACTTTCCACTTACCTTATAATAACTTACTGCAGGCAAAAACCTAGAGCCAAAATCCTCCTGAAATCTCATTGTTGGTATGAGTCTAAATTAGAAACGCAGTCCTAGGTAATTATTCACTTTTTTTGTTGGCAGTAGGATTGTGTTGATTGCAATGTTTTGCAACAGGTAAGCTATAATAAATAAAGGAATAACAAAACTATTTTCCTAAATGCTCAGTTACATGGAACACCTGCAAGATAAACCAGAGAGCTTATACTGTTTATTGCAGAACATTACCTAGAGTTCACACTTATCATTAGCAAATGGAAGGCAAAGAAACTGCTAGCTTTTCCATCTTACAACAGGTTGGATATTTTAATGATCAAGTAAAAATTTACATTGTCATTTATGCTGTTATTTAAGTCATCCTGTGGGGTATTTGTTTTTATCCTTAGTAATAATATTTTTTAAGGAGTATGTCTTCACTGAAAAACAATAGCTTTTGGCTTAGAAAAATATAGATTTGAGCCTAAACCTGATCTTGGAGATAGTAGAAAAAACTCTTAGACATTCTCATCTCTTTATTCCTATTTTACATGGAAATATTTATCTCATAAGGGCATTCAGTCATTCAGTTGTGTCTGACTCTTTGTGACCTCAGGGACTGCAGCATGCCAGGCTTCCTTGTCCATCACCAACTCCCAGAGCTTGCTCAAACTCATCTCCATCGAGTCAGTGATGCCATCCAACCATCTCATCCTCTGCCATCCACTTCTCTTCCTGTCTTCAATCTTTCCCAGCATCAGCACTTTTTCCAATGAGTCAATTCTTCGCATCAGGTGGCCAAATTATTGGAGCTTCAGCATCAATCCTTCCAACGGACATTCAGGACTATTTTCCTTTAGGATTGACTAGTTTGATCTCCTTGCAGTCCAAGGGACTCTCAAGAGTCTTCTCCAACGCCACACTTCAAAAGCATCAATTCTTCAATGTTCAGCTTTCTTTATGGACCAACTCTCATATCTATAAATGACTACTGGAAAAACTGTAGCTTTGACTAGATGGACTTTCATTGGCAAAGTAATATCTCTGCTTCTTAATATGCTGTCTAGGTTGGTCATAGCTTTTCTTCCAAGGAGCAAGCGTCTTTTAATTTCATGGCTTCAGTCACCATCTGTAGTGATTTTGGAGCACCCCAAAATAAAGTCTCTCACTGTTTCCATTATTTCCTCATCAATTTGCCATGAAGTGATGGGACCAGATGCCAGATCTAAGCTAATTAGGTTGGCTGGTACAATGGACCCAGGAAGCTATGGCTTGATCACTGGATATTGGTCATCAGCGGGGGATGCAGAGAGGACTCTGCAAGAGGAAGGAACTGAAGTGCAACCATTGATGCTAGTTGGAGAGAGGACGAAGGAAAAGCATTTCTGAAGGTTTTGCAAGGTAGAAAGTTTGGTCTGATTAGAAGAGAACAGTCTCTTCTAATTATCTGTAGCTCAGTAAGCTGGGCTGCCAACCAAATCCCCAGAGGGAAGGGGAATACTGATCTTGAGGGCATTTTTCAAAGGAGAGAGAGATCTGAGGTAAACTAGTTTTGCCCAAGGGCTCACAACAGTGTTTTTGCTGGAGTTCCAAATGAATAATAAGCTTAATAACTGTGCATGTTCAGAGCTTCTCTTCAAAGTCTCTCAACACTGCCTTCGTTACTACCACCTTGTTTTCAATGTTCCTGAGAAGTTAGATGGAAATGGAATGATTCTCCCCATTTTAATCCTAAGCAGTCATTTTCATCACAGGAATGATTAATAAGAATGTCATGATTGCCCATTGCTTTTCCTACTGTCTGTATTCTAACCACAATCCCTATTTTAAGTTCTTTTGCTTGAAATGCTTTCTTCCTTTTCATTCCTTTGACATAAAACCTTGACTTATGCAACTCCATTTTGCCCTTGAGGATCAGCTTAAACTTGAAAGTTCCAGAGCATCTAATCCTCCAAAACACCCCACCTTCTTTCTTAAAGCATTGTACACAAGTGTAATTAATGAATGTTTTGGTATCAGTATTTTTCATACTAGACTGTGTATTTAATGAGAACACGGTCCATATCTGAATTATCTAACCCTGTATGCTCAGGCCTCTTGTTAATATCATTTAGAGGCTTGAAAAGGATCAAATGGAATGCTGAGGGTGATTATCCATCACTGCATTACCAATGCAATTATCAGCCGTTGTTTGCAAGAACTGAGGCTGTCCATTTCCTAGGGTTATAAATTTGACAACAAGAACAAAATCTTAGATATTTTAATCTTAACTATCCCCAGTCATCAATACCAATCACAATGAAGAATGGTTATTACATTTTTTTTCGGACTCTAAAAACATGGATATAGAACCAGCTGATTCTTTTAAGCATCTGTACTTACTATGCCCTTCAAAGCTAACATGCTGAATTTGTATTCTTGATCCTAAAAGACCTTTTTTGAGCATCATTGAGATATAAATGTTATACCCTCAAAGGTTTCTGGCTCCCAGCTCAACGCTTCTCAGTATGCTCTCCCCTAACTACTCTGTTAAACTAGGTCCATGTCTTTCCTCGGGATGTTGCTCAACATCGGCCTTCTTCCCCAGGCATTCCTATATTCCAAGATTCCAATAAGCACCATTGCTTCGGCCTGCCAACAGCCACATGTGGCACTATGGAGGTGGGTGTGGTTGAGTTTGAGGAGAGTCTGAGTGAACTCTGGGAGCTGGTAGGACAGGGAGGCCTGGCATGCTGCGATTCATGGGGCCACAAAGAGTCGGACACGACTGAGCGACTGAACTGAACTGATGTAATGTTTTGATCACTTTACTTTGTATTGCTCTGTTTGCTGCTTTGACTTGCAGTGACTTCAGGGTAGAATGTCTCGCGCACGTCTCCTGGCCCTTCTCATAGCCCCTCATGTACTCTTCACGTCACATAATGGATGTCCGAGCTATGATCAAGCTGCCTAGGGAGACAGATTCAGTGAAGCTGGACACACTGTGTTCTTCAGATAAGTTTGCAGCCTGAGGAAGGTACACTAAAACACTCCAAGGACTCTCAGGAGGCACAGATTTACTTTTCCTCTTCTTTTTCTTCTTTTTTTTGGACTGTGCCACATGGTCTGTGGGATCTTAGTTTCCTGACCAAGGATTGCGCCTGGACCCTCAACAATGAAAGCACCAAGTCCCAACCACTGAGCTGCCAGGGAATTCCCCTTCCTCTTGTGGATCTGTAAGGAATCTTTTCCTACTTAGTATCTATCTTAGGAAAGGATTAATCACACACCCAGACACATCTGTGTCTAGACAGGCTATAAAGTTTGTAATTGCTGGGTTAATAGAAACCTCTCAACTTTAGTCTTCCCAGAGTTAAACACAACCCAAGGTTTCCCAGCAAGCTAATAAAAATAAAGTGGAGAAAATTATATGCTTTAAGAAGTTCTCTTAAAGACAAATCTTGTTTAGGAAGATTTAACACCAATATTAAGAGAAACTAGTAAAATAATGTTAGAAAAGAATTTTATAATTCTATTATTTTGATATAGCAAGAGCTTTTGATTTGGCTTAAAAAATTTTTTTTTTTTAAAAAACAAACACTAGCACCAAACAGAAATTAAACAATTCCACAATTTTTGATCAACTTAAAGGAAAAAATGCTGTTTCTCCTTGTTCATTAGGGAGACAGTGTTTACAAAGCAATGCTATATAGTGGTTTGAGTAAAGTTTGGCCTCTGGAGCCAAACTGTTCTGGTTCAGATCCTCACAAATGTCTACTAGCTGTGTGATTCTGGCAAAGGTACTTATTAATGGCTCTAAGCATCAAGGTGTTTATCCATAAAATGATGACAATAACTATGTCTAACTCACTGGGTTGTTATATAAAATGAATCAGTTTTTACATATGAATCCTGCTCTCTTCTATGTTCTCCCCTGGACAGTTTGTTCTTTCCATTTCAACTGCAGGTGACCTGCAAGTCCACTTGGTCTCAATCTGTTGCCTGATTGATCTCTATTCTATAGCCTCAGCTTGGGACATCTCCATTTGGAGGGGTCACACACTGCAAAATCATTCCCCAAACCGCACAAGCTCATAACCCTCCATCTCCAACCACTTTGTCCTTCCGATCACCCTTACTTCTTTTCTCCCCAAATCTCTAAGCTCTAAAGTGACCTGTTTTTTTTCCTTATGTCAACATACCCATGACCAGCCATTATAATCTATAATCTTATAATGTTGTCCTGTAAATTCTGTCTCTACTATTTATTTCAAATGGATCTCCTCTATCCCATTCCCATCACCGCCATTACAATTCAGAAACTCATTATCCTAACTAGGGCACAGAAGTTCCCAGTGGTTGCCAGTCTTTCTTCTGGTGAAAAGGTTTCCCGGTTCTCTGCACACTGAATCAAGACTAAACTCTTCAGCTTGGCATTTCAATTCTCCCCATCAGAGCTGCCTACCTACCTTTTACACCTCCATGCATCTATCCTCCAAGACCAGCTGATCACTGTGTTTCCTGAGCACATGTGCTTTAGCCCTCAGGCCACTGCTCAACTGGCATCTCTCCTGCATCTCAGCATCTGGAAATCTGACCCTTCAAAGCTCATCTCTAGTATTACCTCCCCAAGAGGCCTTTTCTGATCTCAACAGAATGTGAGTGTCCCCTCATGAAACCCACTAAAACTCTGTCCCTACTTTACTCCACTCCTTATTATAGTGACCTCTGTCCATGTCTGTTCCCCTTACTAGACTGTAAATTCTTTCAAAGCAGAAGTCAATAATCTTTGCCAAAACCAAATGTGACCATCACCTGATAAGAGACATAATAAAGGTTAAAGTGCATATATCTTCCTACTGATGGTCTAATAGATTTGCAAGAGTTTATTGCATTATGCAATTGTACTGTAGAGTATATTAAAAAGGCATAAAACAATCTGAAAGCAAAGAGAGTGGACCAAACATATTGATTCAGAGTTTAGTTGAATATGGTTGTACCACATAAGCAAAAGCAAGTGTTGGAATTTGGCCATCCAGGTAAGAAAACAGCCAGTAGATTCCTCAACTTTCATAACCCAAGTAGACAGTCCCACTAACTGACTCATAAAACCCTTGATCTTCCCATGAAATTGGCCAAGATGAATAAATGGGTCTTTCCTGGATCTGGTATGTGTCATACAGTCTATTTATAGAATTTGGTGGCCTTCATGAATCTTTAAAATCTACACAAAATCCTCTTTATTACCACAATAACTCTATTAATTCGGGATATGCAATCATCCGGACTAGAAATAAGACAGATACAAAGGATTATTTGAAATAGCATATGATTATATATATGATAGTATGAAAAAAATAGTTAAGGATAAAACCAAGTTTTAATTTAATTTCAAAGATATACTGAAAGATATATTTGAATGAGATCCAAGGATGGCAGCTAGCCTTTGGCCATCTACTGCNGAGGATACTCTGAAACTGGTGCAGAGGAATAAAATGGGAGTTTAGCAATGCTGATGATGAACAGATAGTAGATATGGAACACGCAGAGGGAAGCAGAAAACCCAAATCCCTGAAAACTTGGCTGGGCTGAGTCCTAGGGGGACAAAAGACAAACATCTCAAGGTCTGTGACCAAGTCAAGAAAGGGAAAAAACCGGGACACTGGAAACCATTCAGATATTAAGAACAGAGTGCATTATGATGTAGGAAAATAAGCAGGGAGAAGGAGACAAGAAGAGCACATGGCAAGACAATGACTGCGTGATACCGATACATTTTTAGGTGACTTCTCATAGAACAATCCGCATGACTGCTTATTAGCAGAAATCCCTCTCTGCAATCACTTAACTAGCCCAGCTAGGTTTGTTACTCAGAAACTCAAAAATAGGAAAAGGGAGAAAGACTGTAACTATAATGTAAATACAAGTATTAATATCATAACACAATTTTGGAGACAAGCTACAGTTTTAAGAAACTACTCATTTTATGCAATATTCAGCATATTAAACTAATGGAAATGCAAAATTTGTGTCAACTTGGAATTCACTATAAATGAGAGGTGGTTTGCATTAAGAAGAAGAATATTTAGGGTTTCTATTCCTACTGGGACTTTAGTTATCTTTAACAGCTATCAGCTCTTCCATGTTTTTATTCATTCATCCATCCCTCCATCCAGTCATCCACACATCCATCCAACCATTCATCCATCCATCCAAAACTCTAAGAATCTAAAGACATACTTGCATTTAACTCTGGGAAACAAGTGAGATCAAGATATTAACAAGCGCCCTCTTTTAGAAGAAGAGGTACAAAGAGGTGACAAGCCCAGGCCGATGTAGTGAGCTCCTTGCAGGCTCTGGTCCTAGCATTCAGGACACTCTCCACTGGATTCCACTCTTGATCCCTGTCTAGCCTGATTGTCCCAGAGGTTTTTCTATCAGCTGCCACTTCCCTATACAATCTATCGTGTTTATAGCTAGGAAGCAGTGCAAAGAATTTCCTTTTCTTAGTACGCACTGCTATTGTGCCATCCTAGGTCTGAAAGGCATGGGAAACTGAGACTCACTGTTCACGAAGACGGCAAACCTCAGGAAGGACAGGTAGCGCTCCCCTTCAATGGGGTTCCAGCCGACATCAGGGTATCCTTTGGCTAGAAGCATGGGGCAGCTCTGTAGGCCACAGCCTGCCAAGTAGGTCACCACCTGCCAAGAACAAAACAAAAGTTAAGTGTCCAGGTATTTTTTTTTTAATGTAAGTTTTTTATATAGTTGGTAAGGCATGCACAATTCTGGGAACTGAAGGGTTTTCATTTCTCTAGAAGCTGGAGACAGCCCACTACTTTCCAAGTAAATAATTTAGCAGATTTGAAATTGGAACCTTTTACTCATTTCTGTTTCCAAGCAATTGACAAGACTGANTTGAGACTCCATGAATCACAGCACTCCAGGCTTCCCTATCCATCACCAACTCCCGGAGTTCACTCATACTCACATCCATCGAGTCAGTGATGCCATCCAGCCATCTCATTCTCTGTCGTCTCCTTTTCTTCCTGCCCCCAATCCCTCCCAGTGACAGAGTCTTTTCCAATGGGCCAACTCTTCGTGTGAGGTGGCCAAAGTACCAGAGTTTCAGCTTTAGTATCATTCCTTCCAAAGAACACCCAGGGCTGATCTCCTTTAGATTGGACTGGTTAGATCTCCTTGCAGTCCAAGGGATTCTCAAGAGTCTTCTTCAACACCACAGTTCAAAAGCATCAATTCTTTGGCACTCAGCTTTCTTCAAAGTCCAACTCTCAAAGACACCTTATTGCAATCAAAAAAAAATTGAAAAGATAGATATTTATTAAAATAGGCAAATTCATGTATCTTCTCATAAACACACACATCTCACCGAGTTATAGTTTCCAGAGCAGCTTCAGATTAAAGAAGAATGAATGAANTCAAAGTCCAACTCTCAAAGACACCTTATTGCAATCAAAAAAAAATTGAAAAGATAGATATTTATTAAAATAGGCAAATTCATGTATCTTCTCATAAACACACACATCTCACCGAGTTATAGTTTCCAGAGCAGCTTCAGATTAAAGAAGAATGAATGAATATATTTGAATTTTTTAAAGTAGATTCTAGCAGCTTCTACTTATTTCATAACAAAATGTTTATTTACCACACAGCAGCGAGAGAACATGGGCTTCCCTGGTGGCTCAGTGGTAAAGAACCCACCTGCCAAAGCAGAAGATGAGGGTCTGATCTCTGGGTTGGGAACATCCCCTGGAGGAGGAAATTGCAACCCATTCCAGTATTCTTGCCTGGGAAATCCCGTGGAGATAGGAACCTGGAAAGCTACAGTCCATGGAGCTGCAAAAGGGTTGGACGCAACGTAGAGATCAAACAACAATAAGTGCGAGAACGCCTTTGAAATATAGGATATTTTATTCTTCAAATTTCAGATTATAAATAATGTTTTACCATAAGTATGTCTCACGTAATGTTTGGGATGCCTTTTATGTCACAATTATTCATCTGAAGTTCACAATTATTCATCTGAAGTTCAATTTAACTGAACATCATGTGTTTTTTGTTTGCTAAACATAGATGTTTCTCTGTTGCTCAAAATTCTCCAATGGCTTTCCAATCTCAAACAGAGTAAAAGCAAAGTAAAAATTAATTTTAGACATGACAATGCAAGCTCTGGACCAGACTGAATCTCTGATTTCATTTCCTATAATAACATCCAACATTGCTCCAGAAAAATCCACAATGACCTTCTTGTTCTGCCTGCATGTATAGAACACACTTCTGTCCTGGGGCATTGCTATTTGCATCCTCTCTTTCTTCAGGTGCTTATTCAAATAGGTCACCGTTTGGGATTCCCTCCCCCACCAGCTTACCTCAAGTAGCAACAATATCCACTTTCCCTGCTCCTTATCCTCATTTTATTTTGGGATACTTATCATCATTTGATGTTATCTAATTTTGCTTTCTGCTTCACCCCTAAATAAATAAATTTAAGCTCTACAAAATCAAAGGCTTAGTTTCATTCAGATATATACATGATACCTAGAACTGTACTAACAGATAGTCAGGGCTCAAAATATTTTTCCAGATGGAATAAATGTAGCAAACAGTTGCTTATCCTGAAGATAACACAGAAGTTTTCATTCACAATATTATTCTCCAGTGCACAATCATCCCAAGCATTGTGTTTACAAGTCAAAAGGAATTTTATGAAGAGTATTAAGGTGATTTAGATGATCATTTCAACACAAATTCTAATTAATCTTCAATTGGAAATATTAATATTTAAATGAGAGAAATATCATAGATTTTCATGTCTTCTCAGCTTTACTTAAAAATTATTGAAACAAATAAGTAAACACATTAAAATTAATGATGTTATCATTTTATTAAAAATAGTTTTGAAAGCAATTAAATTTTTTTTTAATGTTTTGGTTTTAAATTTACCCATGCAATTATCTTCTCTTCTCAGAATTTTTATAAAGCTGTGCATAAGCTTTTATGTTTTTTTAAAATCTGATTGCACACATTGCATGACTTTCTTTTTTTTAAAGATNGAGAAATGCCTATTTAGTTCTTTGGCCCATTTTTTGATTGGGTCATTTATTTTTCTGGAGTTGAGTTGCATAAGTTGCTGGTATATTTTTGAGATTAGTTGTTTGTCAGTTGCTTCATTTGCTATTGTTTTCTCCCATTCAGAAGGCTGTCTTTTCACCTTACTTATTGAAGGAAGAGCTCTGGGTACTTCCCTGGAGGTCCGGTTGTTAGGACTCTGCACTTCCACTGCAGAGGGAAGTTGTTTTCTTCATAGGGAAGTCAAATCCAAATCTTAGATCCAGATCTTAGATCCTTGGTCAGAGAACTAAGATCCAACAGGCCACATAGCACAGCCCCCAAAATTAAATAAATAAAAACCTAAAAGAAGAAAATAAAACTCTGTTTATAGATCTTCTTAATTATGTTTTCCTAATGACATAACAGAGCAAGTGGAGAGAGGAACTATGTCTCAATAAACATCGGACCAGAGCCAGTCCACCCTTTCCTTAGACAGAGTAATTGCTGAACGGCTTTTGTTCCTATCCGTGCACTGTTTTGTTTTGTTCTGTTTCTCTGGAAAAAAAAAATTGAATTTTTATGATTTCCAGATTAACCCAGTGGCTTAAATTCTTATAATATTTCTATAACAAATGCAAGTTACTAAAAAAAGTTTGCAAAGTGAAAGAGAGTCATTGTTTTGTCTGGGGTGTGAATTCCCATATTAAAAAAGAACTTAGGGATTTAAAGTGTAGATTTGAAAGTTCTGAAGCCCCAGATTCAATTCTGCTGTGTTAGTTTTTACCTGTATTCTTGGGCAAGCTAAAAGTTTCTAGAAGATTTAGTTCCTCCTCTATGGAAAGAAGATCAAATGAGCATAGTTACAAATTTTCAGAAGCTTTACACCAAACAGGCAGTTATCTTAAAACTACTTTTGAGGAACTATATATAATAAAATCTACAAAAGTCATTTCTTTATAAGGAGTAAACAGCTATAGACAGTAATGATTGTGTGATCAATTCCATCTGCTCTCAAAGGAAGAGTGGATAAAGTGGTTGTGAAGATGATTGAGATGGTAAAATAAGCTATAGAAAGTTATGTATAGATATATTATGTTATCATAAATTTTAATCAAACTTAAGAACTTGCAGTCACATACCCACTGTTTGGAGATGTCAACTTTTAATTTTATAAATTATTTGCTCTTTTCATAAAATAATTCCAACCTTTATTCAAAAAATATAATTTTTGCTGGCCACCTGTGTTTCAATGACAGCAAAAGACTATGTGGTTGCTATGATTCTCATAAATTAAACCCGAGTCTGGCTTACTAAAGGAATAACCGTCTCTCAAACATATTCCATAACCATTCACACTTACCTATTGTTGCCACCTGTCTAGAAAAACTTTCCAGACCCTAAAGATAAAAGGCAACAACAGAACAACAGTGAGGGAAGAAAGGAGGTTTTCCTTCAACCAGTAGGGAAGAGAAAACTCAGCAGATGGAGTGAAAGCCGACTGAGCTTGGAAAACCAGCCAAGTAGGTGAATCTCAGATCCCTCTCTGCCTAAATATATCATGTTACTTCCATTTCACAGTAACTATAGCTTCTTCTGGGTTGACACTGGCAAGAATTCCAACCACAGGTTCTGCATCTCTGCTCTGGAATTCTAGACATATCTACCTGGAGTTATCTCTAAGAAAGGTTTTGACCCCAGAGAGGGAGACTGAAGACAGGAATCATCTAGAACACCCAGCCATGACTACACACAAATCCTACTAAATGTGACAAGCCTTCCACCTGCCATTTGGGATCTGACATTGATTGTGTGCCAGGAAGAGAGCCTTTTGGTCCACTCTACCATTTGTAGTCTGAGTCATCCTGGCTATCAAATTTGAGCTTAACATTTTTTTTTCTTTTTTTTTTTCAGAAGGCAGACTTCTGCATAAATGGTAACTCTCAAGACAAACTACATAGTGGACCTAGAAAAAGTCTCATCAAAAATGATCTATGACATTTTAGTCCTATGTTTATGTGTATCCCCTAAGACACCATTTGCTATTGACTTTGTAAATCAAGGGACAGTGAATATATAAAAAATTCAGAAAGAAGTATGTTAAACACCTTCACATGTTATTTGACTCCACTAACCTCTGCATTTGTAAATAATAAAAGCAAGATATACAAGGCATTCCTAAATAACTTTTACTAAAAAGTAAAAATATCAACATGCAAAAGTTTGGCTTGATAATTTTGTGACCTTAATATAAAATAATTTTAGTACTTTATTTCATGTATATGTTGTATTGATTAAAAGCAAAACCTGGAACTCAACCTCCAGACATAGAATCTTAATTCATTCCATTTTCCAGAATTTTAGATTTTTATTAGTTTCAACTACTAAAAGAAAGATACTGTGCTAAGTACCTTGTCTATAAAGATGACACTCCTTACAGATAAATAGGTGTGTGAATATGCATAATTCAAAATTTTTTTTAAAAAATTAGAAATTAATTATATATATATGGCTTCCCTGGTGGTCCAGTGGTTAAGAATCTGCCTTTCATTGTAGAAGATGTGGGTTCGATTCCTGGTCAAGTAACTAAGATCCCACATGCCTGCCGCAGGGCAACTAAACTTGCATTCAGCAACTAGAGAGCCCACACAGTACAACCGCTGAGTCTGTGCAGCACCCCCCCCAAAAAAAAATTGCAATAATAATTATAATATACACTATCATTGTATAGAAAGGAACATTAGATACAATTGGCCTCCTTCTAAACCAGAGCTTGATGTAGGAGATACCATTTTGACAAGCTCACTGCTTCTCTAATCGTCTCCAGAGGGTTTCCTTGACTTCCCTGTGAAGAAACAAGTTTGACAGAGATGAAGGGTAGCCAGTCTCATGGCTGCCTGTTAGGGAGGATAGTTAGACTTACTTGCCATGATATCTTAAGGCAATCTGTGGTGTACCATGACTGAGCAGTTCCTGGACCTGCCTGCCTTTGAAATCCTAGAGTCCTTGAGCATTTTTATGAGACAAAAGAAATATCCTTTGTCTGAGAAGACTTGAATGTAATAAGCAGTCACAAAGCATGGTATTACAAAGGCTGAGTCATGGAATTCCCTTGAGCATATTCATATATTACAACAAAGAGAGGAAAATTATATATTAGAGCCCACATTTTGCATTCTGCTCTATGCTATGCAAACGTTAGTATCCTTAATATCTTACAACATCAGAGAATACAAGAAGATTCCTCTTGCTGTCTGAAAAAAAGAAAGTGAAGTTCTAATACTGATCACTATCAATCACCTGAAAAGTGTAAGGGGGCATTTCACTTCAGGAAGAAAAGCCACAACCGGTTATGTCTATGGAGCATGTCCATTAACCATGGTCTTCCCCACTCCCTTCTCAGATGGTGGAGTGGTGGCACAGGTGTCCCAGTTCTGCTGGGGTCATTCCAATATTGCATAGAAATGGATCTCATTAACAGAATGTTAAGGAAACCCATGCTTTAAAATGTCTCTGCACAACATAATAATTTTTCAATCAAAGAATATGTCAAACATACAAATTTAACCCTAGCACAGAACATATTCCATACTCCTAAAACTATTACACATTTCTTTTGTTAAAGTTTCACCATTAAATCTTAATCCATTCTTTACCTTATTAAACCACAGTCTCCTCAAGAATAAGTCCTTTACTTGACCAGCTTTGTCTAACAGCCCTTAACATCTCCATCCTGTAAGCCTCCCCTATGCAAAAAATTCCAAAGAACTTATGAAAATTTATTTAACTTATAAACTTAAAACTGAGCTACTACAGGTCAAAAACCTTTTAAAATATTTTTAAAACCTAGCAAAAGTAATTAAAACAAGCAAAAGGGAAAATAATTTTAAAATAAATTTATATTATTTGCTAATATTTGATTATCTGCATATTTATTTGAAAATGGCATAACAGATTTTATATGATAATTTAATTGGTATTTTAATTTTATATAAGACTATCATTGATTAATGTTGATGACTTTATAGCATTTAAGCTTATTTGAAAGTTTAGTATTTTTCTGACTATAGGTATATCATTGCCAGTACTAAATCATAATGATTATAATTAAAATAATACTGTGGCTTTACTTTGAGAATATAGATAAAAGAGAAATAGTTAAGTGGATCTTCTTGAATAATTAAGGAATGATAGCCTACTACTTTTCTAAGTCATTTTAAGGGTATTAAAAGCAATTTAAAAGGAAAAAAAAATTAGAATACGTGTTTCCTTAAGTAGATATTTACTAGAGTAAGACCCAGACAGGGAGGATGGTAGGGTAGTGGAGATTATCCAGTTGGTTAGTAGCATTCTTGATAACAAAACACATAGAGAAAATGATTTTTTTGGATGTTACCCACCAAACAGTGTATATATTTGACACTCTTTAGCTTTAGTATTTTAAAAAGAATAAAATTTCTTTAAATTTTTTGAGTAATTTATGTATTTTCTATGTTTCATTTAAATTTCAATGTTATTACATGAGTGAAATGTGCTGATGATAAAAAATAGGCTCCATGAAAGTAGGAATATTTCTACCTTCTTCAGCAGAGTAGATTCAGTATTTACATATAATTTATAGCTCATAACAATACATAGATGAAGAAAGATTTTTTTTTAATATTAGAGCTTGAGTAATATAAGATTCCCAAAGGTTTTGAAAATTGTTAGATCAACATTCTTGTAAAAAATATAGTTTAAAATTTTTTCACTAAATAAATATACTGCATTAAAATATGATTAAATAATGTATCATCATATACCACTCAATATATGTCCTTGTGGTATATAGCCTATTACTAACAATTAATATCTTAATGATTATGTATTACTTCCAGCAATGTGTTTTAAATTATATTCTGAATAAAAATTCAGCTTCAGAGAACAGTTGTTAGTTAAGTGAATTCTGAAATTCTTAAAGATCTCAATTTGCATTTTCCTTTATTTTAAGTAAATGCATAGAGATAGGCATTCAAAACCTAATGTAGAAAAAAATAATCTTTGACACATAAGATCAGTGAATGAATACAAAGCCGTCCACTTCATTCTGCTACAAACTGATGAAAACCAAACTGACATAAACAGTAATTAAATTTCTGCAAGGCATGTTTAGCTTCTGAAGAATATAGCAGCTGCTTGTAAAATGTGACAGTCTCTTTCTTTCTCTTAAGAGAGGAGCTGAAAAACCTCATGGAGAGTAGAAAATCACATAAGTGGAATATAATTTTTCTTTTTAATCTTTGGTTGGATAATGAACTTTAATTTAAAAAGCAAGAAAAATATAATACTGGTTTCTATAAATATATAAACATTATATAATGTTATTATTTTCATTATTTGACTGTTTCTTCTTATAAATTTTCAGATGCAGCACAAATCATTCAAATGTTTTAGAATCTGTAAATTCTATGTTTTACCCTATATGGCACAACATGTAATCTCAGCGTACATAATATTCAACATAAAATCTGAAACCATCCCGGATACATTACTGTAGGTAATAATCACAAGTAATTGAACTGATTTTCAGATTAAATCTGCTGCAACAGTTTCAGAATAAAGTGCCATATCTGAAATCTTAGCACACCTCTCATTTGAATTGAAACTACTTCAAACTGAGACAATTTTCTCTAATTAAAGCCTTGGAAACCACCTCTGAGTGCTTGTTTTTAATGTGTCAATTAAGAGACTTTAAGAATTCTACTTTTTCTAAGGTTCACTAAGGGTTTCACAAATAATTTTAAGATTTCAATTCAGGGGAGGAATGGTGCCAAGAGAGACCTATTTAAGGATGACCAGTTTGTTTCCCTATTTGTTACTCTTGTTGAAAAACTTATAAGTTACAAACAAGTATGAGCTTCCCTTGTAGCTCAATTGGTCAAGAACCTGCCTGCAATACAGAAGACCTGGGTTTGACTCCTGGGTTGGGAAGACCCCCTGGTGAAAGAAATGGCAACCCCTTCCAGTATTCTTCCCTGGATAATCCCATGGACAGAGTAGTCTTGTAGGCTACAGTCCATGGGGTCACAAGAGTCAGACATAATTTAGCAACTAAACCACCACCATGATTCAGGGGAGTTATCAAACTGGATTTGATTAAACCACCTTGTCTGTGGAAAAGCTAAGGATGCCATCAGCAAAATAAAGTAGCTTAGCATGGTCCAGCAAGCAGAAGCTTCTCATATTTTCCCTTTTTGCAGAAACAACACTAATTTCCAATACCATTTTAAGATGAGGCTAATGAAGTGAGGAAGTATAGGCTCTAAACTTGCTTAAACTATGACAAAGCATATTGCTTAAGCTTGCATAAAATTATATCTTAAGCATATTAAAAAGCAAAAACATCATTTTACCAAAAAAGATCCATAGAGTCAAAGCTATGCTTTTTTTTTTTTTTTTTCCCCAGTAGCCATGTAGGGATTGAGACTTGAACCATAAAGAAGGCTGAACACCAAATAACTGATGCTTTCCAACTGTGGTGCTGGAGGAGAAGACTCTTGAGTGTTCCTGGACTTCAAGGAGATTAAGTCATTCAATCCTAAAGAAATCAAACCTGGATATGCATTGGAAGGACTGATGCTAAAGCTGAAACTTTAGTCACCTGATGTGAATAGCCAAGTCATTGGAAAAGACCCTGATGCTGGGGAAAACTGAAGGCCAAAGGAAAGGAGGGCAACAGAGGATGAGATAGTTAGAACATCACCCACTCAGTCCCCATGATTTGAGTAAACTCAGGGTAATAGTGAAGGACAGGGAAGCCTGGTGTGCTGTAGTCCATGGGATGGGAAAGAGTGGGATACGACTCAGTGATTGAACAAAAACAACAAACTACCTTAAAATTCAATATCAGACCCCAAACACTTGACTCTGAGGAGGATTACACATGATGGCTAATCAGAATTTACTTTTTACTTATAAACCATGGATGACTGATTTCTTGTAAGGCAGATAACATACCAAACAAATTTAAATAGGATGTTTTGTAAAAATCAGAGATGAAAAATACAAGGATGGAAATAGGCAAATACAATTTTCCATTATAACACAATCATGCCAAAATGATAGCCTTGGTTACCAAAGGGTGTCACTTCTGTTTAGTACATTTTATTAAAGAAATATATGATATAGAAATATTTCAATAATTGCTAAGTTTTAGATTTCTATCAGTGGGAAATTGGCAAGATAAAAGAAGGAGGTGTTGTGTTAGTCACTCAGTCATGTCCAACTCTTTTTGACACCATGGACAATAGCCCATCAGTATAGTCTGCCCATGGAATTCTCCAGGCAGGAATACTAGAGTAGGTCACCATTCCCTTCTCCAGGGAACCTTCCTGACCTAGAGCTTGAACCCATGTCTCCTACATCACAGGCACAATTCTTTACCACTGAGCTACCTAGGAAGACCTAAAGTAAGAATGCCATAACTAAGATAAAGTAGTCCAGCTCTGTCCTGCATAGCATAAGGTTCTCATATTTTAAGTTGCTTTTTAAACAAGGAAGTAGACTTCTTGTTGGAAAAAGTTGATTTCTTAAGTAATCATTAGAATATTTATGTCATAAAGAGAATTGCTTTAGTGCATTTGAACCAGACTAATAATAAGAAAGGATATCAATAGTGTATTACCCTCTTAGATAATTAATTTAGTCACTCAGTTCTGTTCAGTTCCTCAGTCGTGTCTGATTCTTTGCGACCCCATGAATTGCAGAACGCCAGGCCTCCCTGTTCATCACCGTCTCTCGGAGTTCACTTAGACTCATGTCCATCGAGTCTGTGATGCCATCCAGCCATCTCATCCTCGGTCGTCCCCTTCTCCTCCTGCTCCCAATCCCTCCCAGCATCAAAGTCTTTTCCAATGAGTCAACGCTTCACATAAGGTGGCCAAATTACTGGAGTTTCAGCTTCAGCATCATTCCTTCCAAAGAAATCTCAGGGTTGATCTCCTTCAGAATGGACTGGTTGGATCTCCTTGCAGTACAAAGGAATCTCGAGTCTTCTCCAACACCACAATTCAAAAGCATCAATTCTTCTGTGCTCAGCCTTCTTCACAGTCCAACTCTCACATCCATACATGACCACAGGAAAAACCATAGCCTTGACTAGACGGACCTTAGTCACTAAAGTAAAGTCTCTGTTTTTGAATATACTATCTAGGTTGGTCATAACGTTTCTTCCAAGGAGTAAGCGTCTTCTAATTTCATGGCTGCAGTCACCATCTGCAGTGATTTTGGAGCCCTAGAATATAAAGTCTGACACTGTTTCCCCATCTATTCCCCATGAAGTGATGGGACCAGATGCCATGATCTTCATTTTCTGAATGTTGAGCTTTAAGCCAACTTTTTCACTCTCCTCTTTCACTTTCATCAAGAGGCTTTTTAGCTCCTCTTCACTTTCTGCCATAAGGATGGTGTAATCTGCATATCTGAGGTTATTGATATTTCTCCTGGCAATCTTGCTTACAGCTTGTGTTTCTTCCAGTCCAGCATTTCTCATGATGTACTCTGCATAGAAGTTAAATAAGCAGGGTGACAATATACAGCCTTGACATACTCCTTTTCCTATTTGGAACCAGTCTGTTGTTCCATGTCCAGTTCTAATTTAGTCACTAGTCATCTATAAATTGAGTCAATTTCTCCCACTTTGTAGAAACACTGGAACCAAGAGGTAAATAATTAACTGCAATGGATTAATTTTATTAAACAAAGTACCTTTTCTTGTAATTTTGTATTTAAAATATGAAGCAATGAAATTCAAACAATTAGAACTCAAATTGTGATTAAGATACAAGACTGTATAGTTTCACCACTAGTATTCATCATAGTTCTGGAAGTCCTGGCTTCAGCAATCAGAGAAGTTAAAGAAATAAAAGGAATCTAGATTGGAAAAGAAGAGATAACGTTCTCACTGTTTGCAAATGACATGATACTGTACATAGAAAACCATAAAGATAGTATTAGAAAACTACTAGAGATAATCAGGAAATTTAGCAAAGTTGCAGGATACAAAATTAATACACAGAAATCACTTGGATTTCTATAAACTAACAATGCAAAATCAGAAAGAGAAATTTTAGAATCAATCCCATTCACAATTGCAATGAAAAGAATTAAATATCTAGGAATAAACTTACCTAAGGAGACAAAAAGACTGTACACAGAAAATTACAAGACCCTGATGAAAGAAACCAAAGATGATATAAACAGATGGAAAGGTATTCCATGTTCCTGGGCAGGATGAATCAATATTGTGAAAATGACTATACTACAAAATGCAATATACAGATTCAATGTGATCCCTTTCAGATTACCAATGGCATTTTTCACAAAACTAGAACAAAAATTTTCACAATTCATATGGTAACACAAAAGACCCCGAATAGCCAAAGCAGCCTTGAGAAAGAAGAATGGAACTGGAGGAATCAACCTTCCTGACTTCAGATTATACTACAAACCTACAGTAATCAAGACAGTATGGTACTGGCATAAAAACAGAAATATAGACCAATGAAACAAGATAGAAAGCCCAGAAATAAACCCATGCACCAATGGGTACCTTATTTTCAGCCAAGGAGGCAAGAATATACAATGCGACAAAGACAGCCTCTTCAATAAATGGTGCTGGGAAAACTGGACAGCTACATTAAAAGAATGAGATTAGAACACTTCCTAACACCATACACAAAGATAAACTCAAAATGGATTAAAGACCTAAATGTAAGACCAGAAACTATAAAACTCTTAGAGGAAAACATGGGCAGAACACTTGATGACATAGATCAAAGCAAGATCCTCTGTGACCCACCTAGTGGAGTAATGGAAATAAAAACAAAAGGAAACAAATGGGACTGATTAAACTAAAAAGCTTTTGCACAGCAAAGGAAACTATAAGCAAGGTAAAAAGACAACCCTCAGAATGGGAGAAAATAATAGCAAATGAAACAACTGACAAAGGATTAACTTCCCAAATATACAAGTGGCTCAAACAACTCAATGCCAGAAAAACAAATAACCCAATCAAAAAGTGGGAAAAATATCTAAACAGACATTTCTCCAAAGACATACAGATGGCCAACAAACACAAGTAAAGAGGTTGAACAGTCCTCATTATTAGAGAAATGTAAATCAAAACTATAATGAGATATCACTTCACACCGGTAAGAATGGTCATCATCAAAAGGTCTAAAAACAGTAAATGCTGGAGAGGATGTGGAGAAAAAGAAACACTCTCCCACTGTTGGTGGGAATTTAAACTGATATAGCTTCTGTGAAAAACGGTATGGAGATTCCTTAGAAAACTAGGAATAAAGAACAACATATGACTCAGCCATCCCACTCCTAGGCATATATCCTGAGGAAACCAAAATTGAAAAAGACACTTGTATGCCATTGTTCATTGCAGCATTATTTACAGTAGCTAGAATATGAATGCAACCTAGATGTCCATTGACAGATGAATGGATATTGAAGTTGTAGTACGTACACACAATGGAATATTACTCAGTCATAGAAAGGAACACATTTGAGTTAGTTCTGATGAAGTGGATTAACCTAGAAACTATTATACAGAGAGAAGTGAATCAGAAAGAGAAAGAGAAATATCGTATTCTAATCCACATATACAGAATCTAGAAAAATGGTACTGAATAATTTATTTACAGGGCAGCGGTAGAGAAACAGACATAAAGAAAAGACTTATGGACATGGGGAAAGGGGAAGAGAGGGTGAGATGTATGGAAAGAGTAACATGGAAACTTGGATTACCTTATGTAAAATAGACAATGGGAATTTTCTGTATGGCTCAGGAAACTCAAACAGGGGCTCTGTAGCAACCTAGAGGGGTGGAATGGGGATGGAGATGGGAGGGAGGTTCAAAAGGGAGAAAATATATGTATAACTATAGCTGATTCATGTTGAGGTTTGGCAGAAAACAACAAAATTCTGTAAAGCAATTATCCTTCAATAAAAAAATTAAACAAAAAAAGAAAGATACCCAATATAATTTCTAGTTTAGATAGATGTAGTCATTGTGGAAAGAAAAAAAAAGTCATTTTTCCTACTTCATCTCTATACATCCTGTTATAACCTCTGCTCCTCACTTTGGCTCCAGATCACAGTGGCAAGTTCAACCAAGGCAGTCTGATGATTATATATACACAGAACATAAGTGTACCTTTGTACCACTGTGCCAGGGTTTCAACTTTTAAGCATTTTGTGGATAAGTTTAAGAACACTTGATTTTTAAAAATTACTGAGAAATGAAAAAGGCAAAATAAGTGACTCGATATTTTAGTAACATTCATCACCCTATGTAGTTACAAACATTTTCTTCCTGTGATGAGAACTTTATTTATAAACTCATGATATCCTCATATCTCAAAACAATGAAGTCATAATAATATCAAGATTATTAACTCCCCTGGGTATATTCTCTATTCATTAAAAGAAGAGTATTTGAACATGTTCTTCTTTTGGAAGCAAATGTACCAAGTGAGATTCTTTTGCTTTGTACATACTGAGAAAAGAAGATTCTGCATTGCTTTAAAAATTCAATGAAGCCTAAATAATACTAACAAGAAATAGACATTATAGAATGAAAATAGTGTTGACCCATACAATATTGTCACATCTTCAGTATCAGGGAGAGATCATTATTCTCAGCATGGTACCAAATATATTGCAAAATGCAGTGTCCAGATAATTTTTTGTAGACAGCAATTTTGTCAAACTGAATGCTTAAGAAAATTAGCTGTTTGAGATGAGAAAAGTTTGACTTGTGAGTTAACTTTTGACTCACTTGGATTCTAAATCAAAACTGAATGTGGTAAAGGTTAAAAATAATATAACTTCATAAAATTCTCAAAAGCTTAAATGAATGTCTTGAGTGTGGGAAGTATTTTGGAAAAAACAAAGCACTGCAAAATAGATTCACTTTGTGATGAAGATCACTGATAAGAATGAGAAAAAAGTGTTTTTTTCATGATTTTTACTATCGTAAGACATGGCAAAATTTTAGAAATATAACAGTTACAAGACCATCTAAAAATACCAAGTTGTTTAAGATGAACAGTTCAATACAGCCTTCACATAATGATCAGGGTCCTAAGAATCAGCAATGTGAATTGAATAAAATTTAGTACAAAATAAAAATAACAAGAAATGAATCAAATAAGGTAAAAAAAAAACTTTCAAGATTTTTTTTTCATATTACAGTAATATAAGTAAAACTATAGGAACCATATCTATAAATTTACATATAAAATAATAAAATAACTCACAATAATGCTATATTTAAACTCTGATGGTATTAATAACATAATATTCCAATTTACCTAAGCTTATAGAGGCCTGTGGGCTTCCCTGTTGGCTCAGTGGTTAATCCACCTGCCAACGCAGAAGACAATCCCCTGGAGGTCGAAGTGACAACCCACTCTGGTATTCTTGCCTGGGAAATCCCATGGACAGAGGAGCATGTGGGCTACAGTACATGGGTCACAAAGTCAGACATTATTAGCAACTGAGCATGAACCCACATGTCTCTTAAAGGTGAATTCATGGAGATTGTCTCATTTTAATTTTAACTGTGGTAATTGATTTTAGTTCTGGTCTGCTTCAACTGTATAGTTAGTTTCATATGTAGAAATTTATTTTACCTTAAAAGTACCTTGTTATATATCAACAGCAACTGTTTTAATAAGTCCATTTTAGAGCTAATGAGACCAAGGCCATGGGATTTATAAGAAATAAAGACTAGGATAGAATGTNAAAAAAAAAAAAAAAAAAAGGTAACAGAAAGCTCAGTCAGTTCAGTTCAGTCACTCAGTTGTGTCCAACTCTTCGCGACCCCACAGACTGAAGCACAACAGGCTTCCCTGTCCATCACCAAATCCCAGAGCTTATGCAAACTCATGTCCATCGAGTCCATGATGTCATCCAACCATCTCATCCTCTGTCATCCCCTTTTTCTCCTGCCTTCAATCTCTCCCAAAATCACGGTCTTTTAGAATGTGTCAGTTCTTCTCATCAGGTATTGGAACTTCAGCTTCAGCATCAGTCCTAACAGTGAATATTCAGGACTGATTTCCTTTAGGATGGACTGCTTAGATCTCCTTGTAGTCCAAGCGACTCTCAAGATTCTTCTCCAACAGCACACTTCAAAATCATCAGTTCTTCAGGGCTCAGTTTTCTTTGTGGTCCAACTTTCACATCCATACATAACTGCTGGAAAAACCATAGCTTTGACTAGATGGACCTTTGTCAGCAAAGTAATGTCTCTGTTTCTTAATATGCTGTCTAAGTTTGTCATAGCTTTTTTTCTTTTTTTCCCGAGGAGCAGGGGTCTTTCAGTTTCAAGGCTGCAATCACCATCTGCAGTGATATTGGAGCCCAAGAAAATACAGTCTGTCATTGTTTCCACTGTTTCTCCATCTATTTGCCATCAAGTGGTAGGACCAGATGCCATGATCTTAGTTTTCTAAAGGTTGAGCTTTAAGGCAGCTTTTTCACTCTCCTCTTTCACTTTCACCAAGAGACTCTTTAGCTCCTCTTCACTTTCTGCCATAGGGTGGTATCTTCTCCATATCTGAGGTTACTGATATTTCTCCCGGCAAACTTGATTCCAGCTCCTGCTTCATCTAGCCTAGCATTTCACATCATGTACTCTGCATATAAGTTAAATAAGCAGGGTGACAATATACAGCCTTGATGTACTCCTTTCCCAAAATCAACCAGACTGTTGTTTCATGTCTGATTTTAACTGTTGCTTCTTGACCTGCATACAGACTTCTCACAGGCAAGTAAGGCGGTCTGGTATTCCCATCTCTTGAAGAATTTTCCACAGTTATTTGTGATCCACCTAGTCAAAGACTTTGGCGTACTCAATAATGCAGAAGAAGATGCTCTTCTCGAATTCTCTTGCCTTTTCTATGATCCAGTGAATGCTTGCAATTTGATCTCTCATTCTTCTACCTTTTCTAAATCCAGCTAACATCTGGAAGTTCACAGTTCATGTACTACTGAAGCCTGGCTTGGAGAATTTTGAACATTACTGTGTTAGCGTGTGAGATGAGTGCATTTATGCATTAGTTTGAACATTCTGTGACATTGCCTTTCTTTGGGATTGGAATGAAAACTGACCCTTTCCAATCCTGTGGCCACTGCTGACTTTTCCAAATTTAATGGTATATTGAGTGCAGCACGTTATCAGTATCATCTTTTAGGATTTGAAATAGCTTAACTGGAATTCCATCACCTCCACTCTTTCTTCATAGTGATGTTTCCTAAGGCCCGCTTGATTCCTGCCCGCTTGCAGGATGGCTGGCCTTAGGTGAGTGATCACAGCATCGTGATTAACTGGGACATAAAGATCTTTTTTGCATAGTTCCTCTGTGCATTCTTTCCATCTCTTCTTAATATTTTTATTTCTATTAGGAGATACAAAAGTACACAAATTCAGTTTGTCAGGCAGCCTTTTCTACAAGCCAGTTCACACAAAAGGCATTAGTCTAATTAAATTAGAGTCTATAAAATCCACAGATTAGCAAAGTTAGAAAAATAAATATCTTATTAGTTTAAAAAGCTTTCATTTAGCTCCTCTTGAATTTTTTCCAGAAATTATTTTGTAGTAAAAACTTTGATTTAAAGCTTTCCAAAATTTGGTGATTGATAATTGTTTTCTTTGAATTTCCCAATATTTTATTTATTTAAATTTTATTTTTATTGGAGGCTAATTACAGCATTGTGGTGGTTTTGCTGTACATTTCTTATCATTAAGAAATACATTAACCTTTGTACTCATTGCATTGCCACATATCTGTATTGAACTCTTCTAATTTAAAATATGCAAAGTTTAGAATAGCTGTTTCCTATTTTTATGTGAAATGCTTACATATTTAGGGTTACATTGAGGGTTTATAACAATAATGATAGTGCTTCTAATGTCCATTACTTTCAGTTGCCATAGTATTAATCTAATAATCCAGAAGTCTTTAAACTCATAAGACTTGAATTAAGTCCTCAAAACTAATCATCTCTATCTTATTTGTACTCACAGCTCATATTCAGGCAGTCTTACTTTAGAGCCATTAATCTAATTTTTATTTAATTATGTTTTTATTCTCGTTTTTTTTACTCTGAAATTTTCTTATAAATATATAAAATTTGACAAGAAACCAGAAAGAAACTTTAAACATCAGAAATCTAGTGTACTAGATATGAAACACAACTAGTACTATTTTATTTATTGGCATATAGTTGCTTTACAGTGTTCCTTTAATTTCTACTGTACAGCAAAGTGAATCAGCTGTACATGTACATATATCTCCTATTTTTGTAATTTCCTTCCCATTTAGGTCACTACAGAGCATTGTGGTGTTCTGTAGTGCATCCTTGTGTTCTACAGTAGGTTTACATTAGTTATTTATTTTATATTAATACACACATTGTTATCAATAGTGTGCCTTTGTCAACCCCAGGCTCCCAATTCATTCCACGATTCCCTTCCCTTTTGATATCCAGACACTTATTTCAACGTCTGTGTCTGTATTTCTGGCTTGCAAATAGTATCATCTATACCATTTTTCTAGATTTCACATGTATGTATTAATTTAAGATATTTGTTTTTCACTTTCTGACTTACTTCATTCTGTATGAAGGCTTATAGGTACCACCAATTTAACAGCTTATAGCTGCACCTATTCAATCTAGGTTGACTCAACTGTGTTCTTTGCTTAGGGCTTCAAAAGTCCAAGATGAAAGTGATGACCAGGTTGACATCTTACATGGAGGATCTGGCAGGGAGAATCTGATTTCAAACTCTGTTGGGTTTTTAACTAAATCCAGTTCCTTGCTGTTTGTCTCCCATAGCCTGAGATTCAGAGAAGGCAATAGCAACCCACTCCAGTACACTTGCCTGGAAAATCCCATGGACGGAGGAGGCTGGTAAGCTGCAGTCCATGGGGTCGCTAAGAGTTGGAAAGGACTGAGCAGCTTACTTTCACTTTTCACTTTCATACATTGGAGAAGGAAATGGCAACCCACTCCAGTGTTCTTGCCTGGAGAATCCCAGGGACGGGGGAGCCTGGTTGGTTGCCTTCTATGGGATCGCACAGAGTGGGACACGACTGAAGTGACGCAGCAGCAGCAGCAGCCTGAGATTGTCATTCTGCTACAGACTGATGGTTTAGAGTCACTGTCTGCTCATAGGACCAGCTCTCAGGTCCTTCCCCTCTTGCTTCCTCCATCTTAAAGACCACAACAGAATATCCTCTCATGCCAACATTTTCTCAACACATCCAGTCTCTTTAATTTCTTCTTCTGTTACCAGACAAAGAAAATCTGCTTTTAAAGAGCTTATGTGATTAGGTTAGGCCAATCTGTCCATCTGGTACTTTTTACTTCTGCATTTTAAAATAATTTCCTGCATTTCTCAAGTTTCTATATTCATATTTTTCTTATATTAAAAAAAACACAAATGCTTAATTTGAAATAGAGTTTGATCTTCCTTTGTATACTTTTTAAAATACTTTTTTGAAGTGAATCATTTTAAATCTTTATTGAATTTGTTAAAACATTGCTTCAGTTTTGTTTGTTTGTTGTTTGTTTTTGTTTTTGTTTTGGGGGAGTGGTTTTGAAACATGTGGAATCATAGCTCCCTAAACAGGGACTGAGTTCACACCCCCTGAATTGGAAGACAGAGTCTTAATCACTGGACCATCAGGGAAGTCCCTTACCTTGTATACTTTTAAATTGGGCATTTAAATGAATAAGTCATATTATTATTGGGTTGCAAGGCTTCCTTGGTGGATCAGATGGTAGAGAATCTGCCTACAATGTGAGAGACCTGGATTCAAACCCTGAGTTGGGAAGATCACCTGGAGGAGGGCATGGCAACCCACTCCAGTATTCTTTCCTGGAGAATCCCATGGATAGAGGAGCCTGGTGGGCCAGAGCCCATGACATTGCAAAGTCAATTGTGTAACACGATAAAATTGATAATTTTGTGGAAGCCCAGCTTGTGAACTACCAGTTAGATAGGTGAAAATATTTCATTATCCAGGGCTTGTTGAGAGACAAATATTTCAGTTACTTCATTTAACACCCTGTGGGTGGTGGATAGTTACACCTAACTTAGATTCACCTTACCTGATGACCCACCCTGGAATATTGTATCCAACTACTGAACATTTTAAAATCTAATTATGCAGAGAAGGAAGAGATATTTTACTTTGACAACACAGTGTTAGCAGCAAACCTATATTTTCCAAACAATCAGATTTGTTATAATAACAACTACCCAATTTTCTCCCCAAATTGTGACAGTTTTAGAAAAAAAATAATGTCAAAGAATTTCCTCAGGGCCAGTTCAATGAACAAGGATTTTATTACCATCATTTTATGACTATGTGAACATCAGTTTTCCAAGTATAATACCTAAAAACTCTTGACAAGATGTTTTTTTAGCTGCCTGAAAACACTTCAAAATAACCATAGACATTCTGGTGAAGAGTGGAATTGGAAAACAGAAAAGACAAAATGGTGAAACTTAAAATATGTTAAACTCTGATTATACTAACACCCATGTTAGCAGATCACTTCCTATAAAGTAATTTCAGATGCTTATTAAAGAAAAGAGTTTATTT
Source organism: Neotragus pygmaeus (assembly GCA_006410875.1). NCBI lineage: Eukaryota > Metazoa > Chordata > Mammalia > Artiodactyla > Bovidae > Neotragus > Neotragus pygmaeus. The sequence continues at coordinate 159,562 of SJYV01010937.1, read as the reverse complement.
ATTTTTTTTTTTTTTATTTATTTATTTTTAAATTTAACTTTACAATACTCTATTGGGTTTGCCATACATCGACATGAATCCACCACAGGTTTATTTAATATCAAAATTTTATTTAAAAATATGTTATTATATAATGATTAAAATGAGCCCTTAAATAATGAATTAAAGTTTTTAATTTCAAAACAAAAGTCACAAGGAATCAGAGTATTTTTTTTTAATTGGAGAATAATTGCTTTGCAGTATTTTGCAGGTTTCTACCATACATCAACATGAATTAGCCACAGGTATACATATGTCTCCTCCTCCTTGAACCTCCCTCCCAACTCCCTCTGGGTTGTCACAGAGCACGGGGTTAAGCTCCCTGTGTAAAAAAAATGGGCAGTGTATTTCTGCAGCTAGTTCTCATGTTTTGTTCTTTTTTTCTTTTTTTTTTTTTATTTATTTATTTTTAAATTTAACTTTACAATACTCTATTGGGTTTGCCATACATCGACACGAATCCACCATAGGTGCACACAAGCTCGTCTCTTTCCCCTATTAATGTAAAATTTTACATTTTATTTTTCACTGAACTCTTATCTCCTCAGTTGGAAAACCACTCACTCTGTCCTGTTGCTTCTACTGCAAGTAAAATTTGGTCTAAAAATGCCCTGATTATTTGTTGATGTAAAGTAAACTTTACTGAAATATTCTTTTAATATGAAGTAAATGAAATGTGGTAGAAAATATCTTGGATTTAAGTGTTCTTTGTCTTCACAGAGTTGTGTAACATTAATTGGGACACCTTAACTCTCAAATTTTACTCAGTCATGAAATAAGTATTAAAATAGCCATACCATAAGCTTACTGTGAGAAATATTAAATCTATAATATATATCAAATAATTCCCTGGTGGTCCAGTGGTTGACTCAGCATTTTCACTGCTGGGATATAGGTTCAAGTATTTTGTTCAATAAAAATATTTTACCTGCAGCAGACTCTTATTTGCTGTTGTGATATTTGATTTTAAATGACTGACTATCTGAGTGGACTGCAGTTGTTTATTTTAAACCTGGATAATGATCCTAAAACTTAAATATTGTACTTGCCTATTTAGGAGTGAATGATGGATGAACCCACCAGTTTATCAGGATTCAACTCAGAGTTCACTTACCTTAGAGTTTTAAAATCATAGTCTTTTCACATGTGAAGGACAGAGAAGCCTGGCGTGATGCAGTCCATGAGGCTACAAAGAGTCAGACATGACTGAGTGATTGAATAACAACAAAGTCTTTTCACCATACTGAACTCCAAATAGGAAATGTTCTTATCTAAATTATTTAAACCTTTAAAGAAGTCTCATGTCAATTTTTAGAATATTTGTAAAAGAACAGACCATCTTAATTACTTATCTCCTGATAGGTCTTTATGAATAGGTTAATCTTAGAAATATTTTAACCTCTCATTGTTTAATATTGAATAACACTAAAAGATGTAGGATGTTGACTGTTTTGGAAGCAGAAGAAAATGGCAGAAGAGTAAGACAAGGAGATAGCCAGCGTCCCCACAAATACATCAAAAACTCGTTAAGATATGGAACAGCTCCTACAAAGCAACCTCTTGGTGACAGCAGAAGACTCCAGACCTCCAAGGAACAGTCTAAGCAACCTGAAAAAAGGTAGGAGAGAGGATGGAGACCTAAAAAGGGGAAAGACAGAGAAGTTCTGGGCATGAACTTTTGCCCCAAAGGAGGGAAGGAGTCCTGAAACAGGAGGAGTTCCCATGCACAGGGAAGCTCCGTTGCTGGCGGGCCCAAGGAGATGTGGAGTCTCCCAAACCAGGCAGGGACTTACAGGTCCAGGAACAGAGAAAGCTGCACTTCTCAGCCCATTAACAGCTCATAGACTGCCTCCAGCTGACGGTGAGCTCAGGGAACTGAGAGTGGAGAGACGTACTAACCTCTTTAAGACACACAACCCTTCTGGCACAGAGAGTGGCCCGAGTGTGGCATGGCATACAAGTCCCTGAAAGGCATACAACCCTCGTGGTGCAAAGGGCAGCCCGGGGTGCAGAGAGAGAGAGACATACAAACTTGGGCAGTGCGCACAACCCTCGTGGCACAGAGGGCAGGCCAGGGGACCCGAAAGAGGAACACATAAATCCCTCAACAAACAGGGCAGGCTGGTGAGACAAAACAAGGACAAACAAACCCCACAACACGTATGGCAGACACAGGGAACTGACAAAAGTGAACACAAACCCTGAGAAGCTGAAAGCAGACCAGGGGAGCCAAGACAAGTGCACACAAGCCCCACAATGCAGAGGGTGGACTCGGAAAGCTGAGACAAATGAACAAAAACCCCACAAAGAAGAATGCATTCCTGGGGAGTGGAGACAAGTGCACACAAGCCCCTTGACACAGAGGGTGGGCCTGGAGAAAAGAGAAAAGTGTGTACAAGCCCTGAGATATAGAGGGTGAACTCAGGGGGCTGAGGGAAGCCCATACAAGTCTCCACAATACAGAGGGCACAAAAAAAGATCCACACAAGCTCCTCCCTATGAAGCTTTGGTCAGCACTGCAGGGCGGGACAGGGGAACAGAAGCACCAGCAATGATCCCAGGGACAAGTAGGAGTCTGGCAGCAGTGAAGATATGCTGACAGGGAAAGTTTGAAGCAGCTGTAGAAATAGATATGTCTAACACTGCCAAAGCCAGAAGGACTGCCCAAAGGCATAAAGAACCCATAGACACCGCAAAATCTACTACTGGATACTGTGCTGCCCTCCAGAGACATGAGGTCCAGCTCCATCAACTAAAACACAGGTACAAGCTCCCCCCACAAGGAAAACATCACAGGACACTAACCCAACCCCATCCCCGGGGGCAGATTCCACAACCAAGTAAACCTATGACCTTTTTTTCCCCTTTTTATCTTATAAATCACACTGTTTATTTCTCTGACATATTTCCACCTTCATGTTAGCCTTTTGTGGTGCTGTGGAGTTTTCCCCTTGTTTTTCTTGTTTAAAAAAAATCATTTTATTTATTTTTCTTTTTCACCCTCTTTTTCTTTTTTTGATGACTTTTTTAAAATTTCTGTCTTTGATATATTCAACTGCTTTTCCTATAGTTGTTTACCGGGTTTTCCGATAATTCTTTACATGATGATCCAAAACCTATGAGATTCAGTGAAAGGTGTTCTTAGAGGGAAACTTATAGAGATACAATCATACCTCAAATCAGTTCAGTTCAGTTGCTCTGTCGTGTCAGACTGTTTGTGACCCCATGGACTACAGCTTGCCAGGTTTCCTGTCCATCACCAACACCCGGAGCTTACTGAAACTCATGTCCATAGACTCAGTGTGTCCCCTTCTCCTCCTGTCTTCTATCTTTCCCAGCATCAGAGTCTTTTACAATGAGTCAGTTCTTCACATCACGTGGCCAAATTATTGGAGTTTCAGCATCGGTCCTTCCAATGAATATTCAGGACTCATTTCCTTTAGGATGAACTGGTTGAATCTCCTTGAAGTCCAAAGGACTCTCAAGAGTCTTCTCCAACATCACAGTTCAAAAGCATCAACTATTTGTCACTCAGCTTTCTTTATAGTCCAACTCTCACATCCATACATGACTACTGGAAGAACTATAGCTTTGGAGAGAACAAGATGGTGGAGGAGTAGGGTTACCTTGATTACATCTCTCTACACAGATACATCAGGAATACACCTTCAGACACAGAAGTGCATGCAGAACACCACCTGAGAGTGGACAGGAGGACCTGACCAGTCAAAAAGAATATATAGAACTCCATAAAACTCAGAAAGATGAAGGAACTAGGGGGAAAAACTGGAGTATTAGTAGGACTGGCCCTACCCTTGGCAGGTGGGGAAACTGAAGCAAGGGTCCAATCCCCAGAGCAGGGCAATTGTCTGAGTCAGAAGAGAAACATTTAAGGATGAGAATGAAACAGCTGATCTGTGGCAGCCTAAACGAAATGAGAATCAAACAGCCCTTGCCATAGCCATACATACACCGGGCAGGAATGCAGGTCTCCTGTAAGAGTGGCTGGGAGCTGGAGTTTAGGGATTGTGGAGCAATCCCAGTAGGGGGGCTGCTGTTGACTGTGGAGAAAAGAATCGAGGGGATGTGAGGGAGGAGATCGTGGTGGGAAATGTCAGTTGAGGAAAGCCAGGAAGCCATGGAAGCAAGGCAATACTGCTGAGTCACGCATAGAGGGTGAAGCCATCACCGTAGGCTCTCTCTCTCTCCACAGGCCAGCATTGACAGCTAAACAGTAGAGAAGCTGGTTCAGGAAACACCTGATGCACTGAACTTCAGAATAGGACCCTACCCAGGGTGCCCCTTTAAGTGCCTGATGTGCTGATATAGAGTAGGACCCCAGTCAGGGGACCCCTCTATGTGCCTGAACGTGTGGAGATGTGGAGAAAGACTGGCCAAAGAGGCCTTCTGATCACCAGCTACAAGAGGCTTGAAAAAAGACTCTGATAGGGCCATAACTCGCACCACCAGGGTCCCTGCAAGCCAAGCAGCTGCACCACTTTCATGCATAACTGTCACTGGAGCAGAGCTGCCCCAGGCAAAAAAAAAAAAAAAAAAGGTCTTGTGTTTATGCATGCAGGGTCACTTCGTCCTCTCTGACTGTTTGCAACCCTGTAGACTGTGGCCTGCCAGGCCTCTGTCAGAGAGGGCATTTTTCAGGCAAGAATACTGCAGTGTGTTGGCAAATACTGGTTACCATACCCTTCTAGAGCACTATATTACCTCCTACATTAGCCGCCAACCCCCCTGAATACCTGGTACTGCCAGAACCACTGTGACTCAAGCAGGTGCACCACTTCCACACATGGCCCTCACAGGGGCAAACCCAAGTCCTCCAGGGAAGCCTCAGGAGGCAAACCCCAGTGGATGACCCACATGTAGAGGTGGAAATAAAACACAATTGAAACCCAGGGGTACTGTGACTAAGAAAGAAGACCCAAAACCTTCCCACCAGCTGTACCAGCTGCAGATTAATTCCACATAGTAAACGAAGATGACTCTGTGTCTATGGAATATATAAAAGGACATTGAGAGCACACACACACACACACACACACACACACACAAAACACATTACCTCTGATAGTGTGGACATTGGAGGCAAGAACACACAGGAATAGGACAAGATTAGAATCTGAGTAGCTCCCACAGCAGATCCAGAATTCAGTATAGTGTTGGAGGGCATCCTAGGGAGGTGAGGTGACTGTGATTCCCAGCGTGGCAAAGGACTCTGACAGCAGTGACTCAAGAAAAGCATTATTCTAATTTTTCATTTGTTCTGTAGATTATTATTTTTCCCTGATTTCTTTCCTTCCCCCCGCCCCCTCTGTTGTAGTTGTCAATTTTATTGCCACTAAGAATTCCAACTATGAATTTGAGGGTTTTTTGTTTTTCCTTTTTCCTCAGTCATATATTTTGTTGTTGTCATAAACCTCTGCTTTTACATTGGGCTTTTGCAGTTCTCTGGCATTCTCCTCTTTTTCTTAAATATTTTTCTCTTTTTTAATTTTAATTTTTTAAACCTATTATATTTTTTCTACATTTATTCCTTTGTTTGCCTTTCCTTTGTCTGGAAAATCCTATAGACAGTGGAACCTGGTAGACTATAGTCCATGGGGTCGCAAAGAGTCAGACACTACTGAATGATTTCACTTTCACTTGCTTTTCCTACTGTTCTTTTCCCCTTGCAGTTAATCTTTAAAGTATATAAATTTTATCTACCTCTATTTAACTTTGCATGTATTTTCTTTCTTTCTTTTCTTTCTCTCCTTTCCTTTCAAAATTTGTTAGTTTTCTTTTCATTGCTTTATTATCCAATAGGTACCTTGCTTTAGTTTTGTTTCCCAGTTTGTGCTATAATTAGTTTTGTTCTGGTAAATAATTTTTAGTTTCCTTTGTTCACCCAGTCACTATTGTATTTAATTTTTGTTTGACTGTTTTGATTTTGCTTATGGGTGTATATATATATATGTATATTCAGTCACACTTTCTATTGTTGTTATAAACTTCTGCTTCTACATTGGGCTTTTTCAGTTCTGNTGAACCACAGCAAATCATGCCTCGCTGTCCATCAGCAACTCCAGGAGTTCACCCAAATCCATGTCCATTGAATCGGTGAGGCCATCTAACGATCTCATCCTCTGTCGTCCCCTTCTCCAACTGCCCTCAATCTTTCCCAGCATCAGGATCTTTTCAAATGAATCAACTCTTCTCATCAGGTGGCCAAAATGTTGGAGTTTCAGCATCAGCACAGTCCTTCCAATGAATATTCAGGATTGATTTCCTTTAGGATGAACTGGTTGGATCTCTTTGCAGTCCAAGGGGATCTTAAGAGTCTTCTCCAACATCAAAGTTCAAAAGCATCAATTCTTCAGTGCTTACTTTTTTTGTAGTCCAACTCTCACATCCATACATGACCACTGGAAAAACCATAGCCTGGACTAGATGGACCTTTGTTGGCAAAGTAATGTCTCTACTTTTCAATCTGCTGTCTAAGTTGGTCTTAACTTTCCTTCCAAGGAGTAAGCATCTTTTAATTTCATGGTTGCAATCACCATGTGCAATGATTTTGGAGCCCAGAGAAATAAAGTCAACCACTGTTTCCACTGTTTCCCCATCTATTTCCCATGAAGTGATGGGACCAGATGCCATGATCTTCGTTTTCTGAATGTTTAGTTTTAAGCCAACTTTTTGACTCTCCTCTTTCACCTTCATCAACAGGCTCTTTAGTTCTTCTTCACTTTCTGCCATAACGATGGTGTCATCTGCATATCTGATGTTATTGATATATCTCCTGGCAATCTTGATTCCAGCCTATGGTTCCTGCAGCCCAGCATTTCTCATGATGTTCTCTGCATTTAAGTTAAATAAGCAGGGTGACAATATACAGCCTTGATGTACTCCTTTTCCTATTTGAAACCAGTCTGTTGTTCCATGTCCAGTTCTAACTGTTGCTTCCTGACCTGCATACAGGTTTCTCAAGAGGCAGGTCAGGTGGTCTGGTATTGCCACCTCTTTCATAATTTTCCACATTTTATTGTTATCTACACAGTCAAAAGCTTTGGCATATTCAATAAAGCAGAAATATTTATTTTTCTGTAACTTTCTTGTTAATAGAATTCACTTCAGTATTCTAGCCTTGAGAACCCTGTAAACAGTATGAAAAGGTAAAAAGATGGGACACTGAAAGATGAACTCCCCAGGTCAGTAGGTCCCCGATATGCTATTGGAGATCAGTGGAGAAGTAATTCTAGAAAGAATGAAGGGATGGAGCCAAAGCAAAAACAACAGCCATTTATGAATGGGACTGGTGATAGAAGCAAGGTTCAATGCTGTAAGAACAATATTGCATAGGAACATAGAATGTTAAGTCCATGAATCAAGGCAAATTGGAAGTTGTCAAACAAGAGATTGCAAGAGTGAACATTGACATTCTAGGAATCAGCAAACTAAGATGGACAGGAATGGGTGAATTTAACTCAGATGACCATTATCTACAACTGTGGCAGAAATCCCTTTGAAGAAATGGAGTAGCCACCATAGTCAACAAAAGAGTCTGAAATGCAGTACTTGGGTGCAATCTCAAAAATAACAGAATGGTCTCTGTTCACCCAAGGCAAACCATTCAATATCACGGTAATCCAAGTCTATGCCCCAACCAGTAACACTGAAGAAGCTGAAGATGAACAGTTCTATGAAGACCTACAAGACCTTCTAGGACTAACATCCCCAAAAAATGTCTTTTTCATTATAGGAGACTGGCATCCAAAAGTAGGAAATCAAGAAACACCTGGAGTAACAGGCAAATTTGGCCTTGAATTACAGAATGAAGCAGGGCAAAGGCTAATAGAGTTCTGCCAAGACAACGCATGGGTCATAGCAAACACCCTCTTCCAACAACACAAAACAAGACTCTACACATGACCATCACCGTATGGTCGACACCAAAATCAGATTGATTATATTATTTGCAGACAAAGATGGAGAAGCTCTATACAGACAGCAAAAACAAGACTGGGAGCTGACTGTGGCTCAGATCATACACTCCTTATTGCCAAATTCAGATAGAAATTGAAGAAAGTGGGGAAAACCAATAGACCATTCAAGTATAACCTAAATCAAATCCTTTATGACTATACGGTGCAAGTGAGAAATAGATTTAAGTGACTAGACCTGATAGACAGAGTGCCTGATGATCTATGGATGGAGGTTCATAACATTGTACAGGAAACAGGAATCAAGACCATCCCCATGGGAAACAAATGCAAAAAAAGCAAAATGGCTGTCTGAGGAAGCCTTACAAATAGTTGTGAAATAAGGGAAGTGAAAAGCAAAGGAGGAAAGGAAAGATATACCCATTTGAACGCAGAGTTCCAAAGAAAAGGAAGGAGAGATAAGAAAACCTTCCTTAGCAATCAATGCAAAGATATAGAGGAAAACAATAGAATGGGAAAAACTAGAGATCTCTTTAAGAAAATTAGAGATACGAAGGGAACATTTCATGCAAAGATGGGCTTAATAAAGGACCCAATGGTATAGACCTAACAGAAGCAGAAGATATCAAGAAGAGGTGGAAAGAATACATAGAACTGTGCAAAAAAGATCTTCATGACCCAGGTAATCATAATGGTGTGATCATTCACCTAGAGCCAGATATCCTGGAATATGATGTAAAATGGGCCTTAGGAAGCATCACTGTGAACAAAGCTAGGGGAAGTGACAGAATTCCAGTTGAGCTATTTCAAATCCTGAAAGATGATGCTGTGAAAATGTTGCAGTCAATATGCCAGCCAATTTGGAAAACTCATCAGTGGGCATGGGACTTGAAAAAGTCAATTTTCATTCCAATCCCAAAGAAAAGCAGTGCCAAAGAATGCTGAAACTATCACACAATTGCACTCATCTCACATCCTAGTAAAGTAATTCTCAAAATTCCCCAACTCAGGCTTTAGCAATACATGAACTGTGAACTTCCAGATGTTCAAGCTGGTTTTAGAAAAGGCAGAGGAAGCAAAAATCAAATTGCCAACATCTGATGGATCATTGAAAAAGCGAGAGAGTTTGCTCATTATTAGAGTAATGCAAATCAAAACTACAATGAGATATCACCTCACACGGTTAGAATGGACATCATCAAAAAATCTACAAACAGTAAATGCTGGAGAGGGTGTGGAGCAAAGAGAATGCTCTTGCACTGTTGATGGGAATGTAAATTTATATAGCCACTTTGAAAGATTGTATAGAGATTCCTTAAAATTAATCTAGGAATATAACAAGCATATGACCTAGCAATCTCGCTTGTAGGCATATACCCCGAGAAAAACAAAATTGAAAGAAATACGTATATTACATTGTTCATTGCAACACTAGAATAGTTAGAACATGGACACAACCTAGATGCCCACTGGCAGATGAATAGATAAAGAAGCTGTGGTGTATATATATATAAAATATATATATATATATATATATATTTATATATACAAAGGAATATTATTCAGCCATAAGAAGGAACATATTTGAGTCAGTTCTAATGAGGTGGAAAAACCTAGAAACTATTATATAGAGTGAAGTGATTCAGAAAGAGAAAGAGACAAAATTGACAAACCACTAGCCATACTCATCAAGAAAAAAAGGGAGAGAAATCAAATCAACAAAATTAGAAGTGAAAAAGATGTTACAAAAGACAACACTGAAATACAAAAAATCATGAGAATATTATGAGCAACTATATGTTAATAAATTAAACAACCTAGAGGAAAGGGACAGATTCTTAGAAAAGCTAAACCTCCCAAACCTGATTCAGGATAAATAGAAATTGTGAAGAAGCCAATTACAATCACTGAAATCAAAACAGTGATCAAAAGTCTCCCCTCCCCCCTCGCCAAAAAAAAAAAAAAAAAGAGTCCAGGGCCAGAAGGCTTCACAGGGGAATTCTATCAAACATTTAGAGAAGAGATAATGCCTATTTTTCTGAAACTCCTTCAAAAAATTGCAGACTGGGGAACACTTACAGACCTCTTCTACAAGGCCACAATCAACCTGATAACAAAACCAGGCAAATACAACACACACACAAAAATGAAAATTACAGGCAAATATCATTGATGAACATAGATGTAAAAATCCTCAACAAAATTCTAGCAAACAGAATTCAACAGCACATTAAAAACCTCATACCCTATGATCAAGTTGGGTTTATTTCAAGGATGCAATGATTCTTTGATATACACAAGACATCATATTAACAAATTGAAAGATAAAAGACATATGATAGTCTCAACAGATGCAGAAAAATACTTCGACAAAATTCACCACTCATTTATGGTAAAATGCTTCAAAAATGAGTATAGAAGAAACCTACCTCAACATAGTAAAAGCCATATATGGAAAACCCACAACAAACACGATTCTCAACGGTGAAAACTAAAAGCATTCCCTCTAAGGTCAAGAACAAGACAAGGGTGCCCACTCTCACCACAATTATTCAACGTATTTTTGGAAGTCCTGTCTACACAAATTAGAGAATAAGAAGAAATAAAAGGAATTCATTTTGGAAAAGAAGTAAAACTCTTATTTTTTGCAGATGATATGACACTATACATAGAAAACCCAAATAATACAATGAGAAAATTACTGGAGCTAATCAGTGAATGCAACAAGCAACAGGATACATGGTCAATAGACAGAAATCACTTGGATTCCTGTATACTAACAATCAAAAGTCAGAGAGAAAAATAGAGGAATCAGTCCCACTAACCATTGCAACAAAAAGTAAACTATCTAGGAATAAACATACCTAAAGAGACAGTTCAGTTCAACCACTCAGGCATGTCTGACTCTTTGTGACCAATGGACTGCAACATGCCAGTCTTCCCTGTCCATCACAAACTCCTGGAATTGCTCAAACTCATGTCAATTGAGTCAGTGATACATTCCAACCATCTGTCATCCCCTTCTCCTCCTGCTTTAAATTCTTACCATCATCAGGGTGTTTTTCAAGGAGTCAGTTCTTCCCATCATGTGGCCAACGTATTGGAGGCTCATCTTCAGCATCAGTCCTTCCAATGAATATTCAGGACTGATATCTTTTAGGATTGACTAGGTTGATCTACTTGCAGTTCAAGCAACTCTTAAGTCTTCGCCAACACCACAGTTCAAAAGCATCAATTCCTCGGCACTCAGCTTTCTTTCTAATTCAGCTTTCACATCCATACATGACTACAGGATAACTATACCTTTGACAAAGTAATATCTCTGCTTTGTAATATGCCATCTAGGTTGGTTATAGTTTTTCATCCAAGGAGCAAGCATCTTTTAATTTCATGGCTACACTCACAATCAACAGTGATATGGGAGCCTAAGAAATAAAATATGTCTCTGTTCCATTTCTTTCCCTTTCTATTTGCCATGAAGTGATGGGACCAGATGTCATCATCTTAGCTTTTTGAAAGTTGAGCTTTAAGGCAACTTTTTCACTCTCCTCTTTCACTTTCATCAAGAGGCTCTTTAGTTCTTCATTTTCTGCCATAAGGACAGTGTCATCTGCTTATCTGAGTTTACTGGTATTTCTCCTGGCAAACTTGATTGCAGATTATGCTTCATCCAGTCTGGCATTTACGTGATGTATTCTACAATAAGCAGGATGACAATATACAGCCTTGATGTATTCGTTTCCTGATTTGGAAATAGTCTGTTGTTCCATGTCTGGTTCTAACTGTTGCTTCTTGACGTGCATACAGATTTCTCAGAGTTAGGTAAGGTGGTCTGGTATTCCCATCTCCTGACGAATTTTCCACATTTGTGTGTGTGTGTGTGTGTGTGTGTGTGTGTGTGTGTGTTATCCACACAGTCAAAGGCTTTGGCATAAGTCAATGTAACAGAAGCAGATTTTTTTTTTTTCCTGAAACACTCTTGCTTTTTCTATAATCCATTGGATTTTGGCAATTTGATCTCTGGTTCCTCTCTGTTTTCAAAATCCAGCTTGAACATCTGGAAGTCCATGGTTGACATACTGTTGAAGCCTTGCATGGAGAATTTTGAGAATTACTTTGCTAGTGTGTGAGATGATTGCAATTGAGCAGTAGTTTGACATTCTTTGCCATTGTCTTTTTTTGAGATTGGAATGAAAAGTGACTTTTTTCCAGTCCTGTGACCACTGCTGAGTTTTCCAAATTTGCTGGCATACATATTGAGTCTAGCACTTTAAAAGAATAATCTTTTTGGATTTGAAATAGCTCTACTTGAACTTCATCACTTTCACTAGCTTTGTTCATAATGATGCTTCTTAAGGACCACTTGACTTCACATTCCAGGATGTCTGGCTCTAGGTGAGTGATCACATCATCATGGTTATCTGGGGCATGAAGATCTTTTTTGTATAGTTCTTCTATGTATTTTTGCCACCTGTTCTTAATATCTTCTGATTCTGTTAAGTCCATACCAGTTCAGTTCAGTTCAGTCACTCAGTCATGTCCAACTCTTTGGGACCACATGGACTGAAGCACACCAGGCCTCCCTGTCCATCAACAATTCCAGGAGTCCACCCAAACCCATGTCCATTGAGTCAATGATGGCATCCAATTATCTCATCCTCTGTCATCCCCTTCTCCTCCTGCCTTCAGTTTTCCCAGCATCAGGGTCTTTTCAAATGAGTCAGATCTTCGCATCAGGTGGCCAGAGTATTGGAGTTTCAGCTTCAGCATCAGTCCTTCCAATGAACACTCAGGNGACAATGTGGGGTGGGAGGTGGGAGGTGAATTCAGGATTGAGAGCTCGTGTACACCTGTGGTGAATTCATGTTGATGTATGGTAAAACCAATATAGTATTGTAAAGTAGAATAAAGTAAAAAAAAAAAAAATTAAAAAATAAAGAAGCAAATTTAGTCTAATGATAAATTAAGACTGTTTATTGTGTGTCAAACACTCTTTTAAATACTTCATAAACTCAGAGATAAGAAAGCCTATGAGGCAGATAATGCTGTTATCATCTACATTGTGTAGGCAAAAAACTAAGATACAGAGAGTTTGAAGGAATTGCCAAAGGTCATAGAGATAGAAAGTACCAGAGGTATAAAGATGAGCCCATAAAGTTTAGATTTAGCATCTATGTTTTCACCACTTTATAATGTCTCAATGAGTCACAAATTTGAAGAAATATAAATATGTGTAACTAACTAGCCTCTACAGCTTTTAATTCATCCATAGACTGTGTAATAGCTTTTAATAAATTTAGCAATTTAAGTGAATAACATAATGCTAATTTTGACTACCGGAAAAAATCAAAGATGAGTTTTAGAATAAAATATATATTAGATGCTGAATGAATTTTAATGTCATAAATAAATTAATTGGGCCAAATAATGAGTGAAGATTTTTATCATGTCATCAAAATCAGAACTTTTGTTTTGAAGGTATGAACAAGAACAAATACTTGCTAGCTTAAAAAGAAAAAAAAAATCATATATGGAGGCAAAATGTCAGGTTTTAGCTTCATGATTTATATCAAAATAAAAATTACTGCTGTATTTAATTTTTACCAAGTATACTACTTTCCTAAGGCAGCTACAACAAAATGCCACAAACTGGAAGACCTAAAACAACAGAAGTTTTATTCCCTCTTGGTCTGGATCCTAGAAGTCTGAAATCAAGGGGTGAGCAGGACCATGCTTCTGGTGAAGTCTCAGGGACAGTCTGTTCTCTGTCTCTCTCCCAGCTTCTGCTGGTTACTGACTGTTCTTGGCATTTCTAGCTACATCACTTGCATCTCTGCCCCTGAGGTCACATGGCCCATTTGTCTCTGTTTGTGTCTGTATCTCTGTGTTCAGATTTCCCCTTTTATATAAAGATACCGGCCATTGGATTTAGGGCCTGTCTAATCACTAGAACCTTACATCTGCACAGATCCTTTCAAACAAGGTCACATTTACAGACTTAGAGTGGACATAAATTTGCAGGCACACTGTTAAACATAGCACGCTAAGTTTACCTTGTAAATAGACTGGTTTTCAACTGGACTTTATTATTAAAGTTCCTTTTAGCAGTATTTTGTTGTGGGTAGCATTTCTTTACAATATAAATTAGATATATTTGAAAAGCGTTTAAATTCATGATTTGTTTCTTGTGTTTAAATACTTTCTCTCTTAATGCTTATATAACTAGTAACTTTAAATATAAAAATGTAAATATATTTTTAGTGTCTTTATGATAACCTTTAGAAAATAACTAACGTCTTCCTTTCTTTGTAAGTGAATAGTTTTATTCAAGCTGCAGCCTCATTTTCCCTGAAAATTTTTTAATACTATACCAGCTTCAGATGATTTGAGTATTTTTTTTTTACTTTTATATTGATCCATCTCTAAAATAATATACTTTTCAGAGTGCTGGACACCACTCCATCCACTGCAGCACTACATTTTATTTGATTGTTAATGATGTGCAGTTGAGAATAACTTTTCAAAACGGATTTGGAGCTATCATCTTTTATTATTATTGTTTTCTTTTTTTTTCTCATTCTATATCTAGACAGAGGGAGCTGAAATGCTTTAATATTCCAATCATAAAATTATTTTTGCTGATTTTAGTAAGATGATAGAAGTAATACTTAGAAAATCATATTCTTCTCTGTGGCATTTTAAGCAAAATGTTCTATAGTAATACATTAAATTATTTTGGAAAATACAAAGGCTTTTAAGTATATTTGTTGTTTAGTCACTAAATCTTTTGAGATTCCATGGACTGTAGCCATTCAGATTCTTCTGTCCATGGCATTTTCTAGTCAAGAATATGGGATGAGTTGCCATTTCCTTCTCCAAAGGAACTTCCCAACCCAGGGATCAAACCTGGGTCTCCTGCAATGCAAACGATTGTTTACCACTGAGCCACCAGAGAAGCTCCTCTTAAATGTATAATTGATCTCAAACTAAAACTCTTATTTCATTTTTATTGTATGAAAATAAAGACACATTTTCATTTTAGATATTTTTCTATATACCTAGGGTTTATTTTAATTTTAAAAAATGTCTTAAAGTGCATCTTTTTATGGCTTGATAGCATATTTCCTTTTAGTGCTGAACAATATTTCATTGTTTAGATATGCCACAATTCATTTATCCGTTCACCTACTGAAACACCTGTTGGCTGCTTTCAAATTTTAGATATTAAGAATAAGGTTACTATAAACCTCTTGTGTGCAGGTTATCGTCTGGCCATACATTTTCATCTCCTTTAGATAGACACCAAGTGGCACAATTGCAGGATTGAATCTTAAGAATATGTTTAGTTTTTTTCAGAAACAAACAGATTTGCAGAATTTTTAATTTTAATGAAGTCCAGCCTATTATTTACTTCATGGATTGTGCCTTTAGTGCAGTATCTAAAAAGCCATCTCCTTACCCAAGGTCATCTAGGTTATTTCTTATTCATATTCTGGAAGTTTAATGATTTTGCATTTCATATTTAGGGCTATGATCCACTTTCAGTTAATTTTTGTTAAGGGTGTAAGTTTTGTGCCTAGATTATTATTATCATTATTATTATTTTTGGCATGAGAATATCTGATTGCTGCAACATCATTTGTTGAAAAGATACATTGCTCTTTTAGGTGGAGAAAGTTTGTTTTAGGCAGAAATATAATTGTAAGCATTCAACGTTTCTGTTTGTTTAGTTGCTCAGTCATGTCTGACTTTTTTGTGACCCCATGGAGCCTGTCAGGCTCCTCTGTCCATGGGGTTTTCCAGGCAAGAATACTGGAATGAGTTACCGTTATTTGTAGTTTATGTGGGATTTGGTGAAAATATTTCTGTAAAATGGTTGGGGAACATAGGGTCTAACTATGTTGCCCATGATGGAACTTTGCTTACTTACCATACTCTTTTCTAGCCTGCATATTCGGAATAGATCTTCTCCAATTTCCTGAGTTTTTTTATCTCTAAAATTCTTTGAAGATGAAATATCAAAGAACTTATTCATACAAGTACTTGGGAAGAGTCATTTAAGAAAAAATGTTGTCTAGCTCAGTGCAGATACAATCTTTGAATTGATTAATTAATTGAATATTTTAGGAGAACTGAAGAAGCCTATGGTGTTGAGATGGGTCACTGAGTTCTACTTGTACTTTTTTCCCTGTATTTTCCTATATTTATTGTATTTCAGCTTATTCCCCTCTGTCAATTATCTAAAATTTGAAAATTATCTTAATGATGGCAATTTTCATGAAATATTTCTTAATATTAGAATTCTTTGCTTAGCACAAAAATGAAATGTAAATCACCAGTGTTTATATTGCCTACAAGAGAGAAGTTCAAAGACTATTTGATACATCTATCCAAAGTATTCAGATAATTAACACAGAATTTTGAGGCTCATAAAAATTCACTACATCAACAGACCTTCTCAGCATCAGATAATAGATTGATTTTTAATGTAGTGTAAGGTTTAGTCTCAGTCAGTAGAAATTTCTGACTATAATTAGCGTTGGTGAGTTAGAAAAATATTATCTGTCATTGATGATACTCTAGTTATGTTTGTGAGAGTCAGTAATGAAATTAAATTACATTCAGAGCATAGAGGGATTTATGGCATTGTATTTGTACATTATGTAGAATTCTTCAGTCATGTTTTGGCCACTCCAAATTTATTTTCATGGATTTACATGAAAATCTTACTTTCNTGAGAGTCAGTAATGAAATTAAATTACATTCAGAGCATAGAGGGATTTATGGCATTGTATTTGTACATTATGTAGAATTCTTCAGTCATGTTTTGGCCACTCCAAATTTATTTTCATGGATTTACATGAAAATCTTACTTTCAATTGATTCACTGGGAAATTTCAAACCTCAGGTGAAGTACTGCTTTACATATACATTTTGATAGAATATTTACAAACAATTATTCTGATTAAGGGCTATTCTACAAAGCATTTTCTATTTCAAACAATCTTGTTTATTTTTTTCTCTTGAGACTTTGATTTAATTCCCTCGATTCAAGCTATAGAAGCCTTGGCCTAACATAGAAAATCAGACAATTTGTTGTCTTCATTGATTCTGCCTTCCAGATACTGAAATAATAAGCCCAGGATATTTCCAAATTTATTTGGAAACAATTTATATAATCTCCCTTCATTAAAGAAGCTACAACAGGGTAGAATGATTAAATTATGATATTCCAAAAGGTAGACATTCTCATGTCTTGTTGCTTCTAAATTTCTTCTTCTATGTGTGTGTGCTCATATGCTTGATTTGTGTCTAACTCTTTGTGAACCTATGGATTGTAGCCCACCGGGCTCCTCTGCCCATGGGATTCCCCAGGCAAGGATACTTGAGTAGGTTGTCATTTCCTCCTCCCGGGATCTTCCCAACCCAGGAATTGAACCTGTCTCCTGAACTGCATGCAGATTCTTTACCCACTGAGCCACCTGGGAAGCCCTCTTTTCCTATGCCTCCCTTTCAGTTCTAAGAGAAGGACACCACAAATTTCTCATGACATGTACTACTCACTAAGTCCAACCTCATAGGTGTTTCTGCTGAATCCTAGAATATACCTCAAACTCACCTCACATTAGACCAACAACCTCCAACACTCTGTGCTCTTTCATGTTCTAATGCCTGTACTTAGTTTGGTAGTCATAAACAGGTCATATGTATTCTAATTCCCCTTCTTTTCAAGAAAATGGTAACACCATATTTTCTTGTTCCCTTTGAAGAGGGATGTTGACAGACGTCATAGCTTGACCACTTAAATGTGAGCAGAGGTCAGTTACAGGAAAGAGATGTAAGAGTTAATTAATTAATAATTATAAATTCTCCATTTGCCTTTGGTTAACTTCATATATGTGTAGAAGGGAGTCTCCATCAGCCTAGACCCTGAGCATTTGCAGTGGGCAGTCAGGTTTCTGGCTGGAAATAAAATTCAGCTCATTTGATTCAAAGAAGATAATGTAATTAAGGTTCTAGGGCTAAGGGGAATCACCATAAATATGAAGGCCTTCAGAGGTGAAGGTAGGGAAAAAAGACTCCAAGTAGAAGAGGTAGCAGGTGACAAAGAAAGCAGAGCTAGGGGGTGGGATGCTGAGCATGAGTTTTCAGCACTAAAACAAAAAATATTGTGACTAAATTACATAGATTGAGAGTGAGATAATGATGAAATTAGAATGAAAATAACACTGATACTATGGTAAATTGATTGAGTGAAAAGTACTGCTGAAAATCCTTTATCTGTATTAGCTTGTTTGGTTTTTGAAAATGATTATATGAAGTAGGTATATGGAATAAGTTCTCTAAGAACTGAGGCTCAGAGAAGAAACTATCCTGCATAGTTCTTTCAACTCAAATGTGATGTGTTTGGGTCTGAACACAAGCAGTATAGGTGCACAACTCTTGTCTTTAACAACTACACTAAAGCCACCAGGCAGCTGATGAAAGATCATGCAAGATTTGTAAGGTAAATGATTTTTTTTTTTCTTCTCTTCCTTCTTAGAGAAATAGGAATCCACTGAAAGGCTTTCAAGGGCAACCTGAAAAGATATATTTTCTAAAATGGCTATTATTTTTGTAGTGTGGAGAACTAAAGGGAGAACAGAAAGGACAGAATGGAGAGACTAATTAGAATGTGCATTAGTCCAGGCACAAAATGGTGGTGTTTGGCTTAGAGTGATAGTGGTATTGATGTTGAAAAATATGAATGACTTTTAGAGAGATTTAGAAAGTGAATTTGACAATGTCAATGTGCATTATATATGGAAGAAAGAGAAAAAGAGGACAAATATTAAGGACAACACCTATGTTGCTGTTTTACTCAACCAGATTCATCATGGGTTTCTTCATGAAAATGGGAATAGTGGAGGAGAAGCAGCAAAAGAGAGATGAGTTTGGTCTAGGACAGGTTGATTTTAAGTTGACTTTATGTTGACTTTATGTATGCATGTGTAGATACTGATTCAGCAACTTTTGCTAATGTCTGATTCTCACTCAAACTACTAATCTGGAGTCTATTTTCTAGAGATCACATTTAGAGCAAGAAACATGGGTCAGATTTCCAGGACAGAGAATATGGAGTGAAAAAATAATGGGATCTCATACCAAATCTTAATTGCTCAGAAATTTAACATCTCAGAAGAGGTAAGATATGGGCAGAAAAAAGGTAAATTCCCTTTAAAGAATATGACAAAAGACTATACATAGTGCAAAGAAGAATATAAAAATGAACATAGCCGGAACTAAAGCATGATAGTTGTCAATCATTGTAAGTTGAGTTGTGATTCTACTATTTGAAGTAAAATAAACAGCAAACTTTCCCTTTGCTTTTTTAAATCTGAAGCTCCTCAACTACATAGAGACAAGAACGTTGTCAGGATTTAGTGACTAAGAGAAGATTTTCAGAGAGAATTCTTGAAGTGCTGAGTCCCAATCACAATTCCCGAGTAAACAAAGTGGAATATACTTACCTCTCCATGTAAGCATAATAAAATAATACATTTAATAAGACCACACAGATAACTTACTATACTTCCCCTCCCTCTTCCACTCCAGAGCTGTAGAAGCATATTGTAGTCTTGTCTGATGTCCATGCTTCTATAGAACAAAAGATTGAATTGCTAGCTGGTGTTCGATCAGATCAAGGACAGAGGTGTCTGAGTTGAAATCAGTTTCTACATGTGAGACTAGAGGCTTCTGATTATTAGAGGTCCATGAGTGCTATAAATATCCTTTCTCAAAGTCCCACAATCAGGTGAGATATTACAGTGAAAGCAAGGCTTAGACCAAATTCACTCATAGAAAATTTGACAATCCTGAGCTACACTGTTGCAGCTGTATTCAGTTCTACATGCAGTGAGTTCATCAGTATTCAGTTCTACATGTAGTTCCTTCCCTAGTATGACGACAGATGCCTCCACATCATGGTAGCACTGATGAAATAAGCACCTGGGCGAGAACTTCAGTTGGAAAGATGTTATGCCTTGAACTCTCTAGAATGTGTCCAAAGGCCAAGTGTCTGTACAAGTTCACTAGTTACTAAACATATCTTGACCACTATCCATTTAGCAAATATATCCAGTTTAAAAAAAAAAATGTATTGGAGTTCAGTTGATTTACAATGTTGTGTAAAGTGAATCAGTTATACATGTACATATATCCACTTTTGTTTTGTTTTGTTTTAGATTATTTTCCCATACAGGCCTTTACAGAGTATTGAGCAGAGTTCTCTGGGATATACAGTAAGTCTTTATTGCTTATCTATTTTATACATAGTAGTATGTGTATGTCAATCCCAATCTCCCAGTTTATCACTTCCTTACCCACTAGTAACATAAATTTGTTTTTTACATTCATGACTTTACTTTTGTTTTGTAAATACATTCACTTGTACCTTCTTTTTAGATTCCATGTATAAGCAATATCACGTGATATTTGTCTTATGCTAATAAACGAATCCTCTATTGCAAACTAAGATAATGATAGCTCAATGGTTTGAAATCTACCTCTTTACAATTCTTCCAGGGATTCCTTACTTCTCTCAATAGAAGCAGAAAAAGTTCATAATTTTAAAGTGCTGAGCCATTACCCCTAGGGTGAGTATTGATTTCAGTGTTTCAAGCTTTAACCAAGTACCTATAGCATATAATACAAATACATATTATTTAAATGCACCAGTTATGATGATTAGTTATTTTTAATATATTTCTGACAATATTAGGACCTGAACTTCTATAGAAGATCTTAGTAACAGATCGGTAGGCTGTTTGCATTGGTCAGGATATAAAGAGTGGCCCAAAGTAGCCATGCAGAATAGAGTTGTTCTATGTACCCCTTATGGAAACTTGACTTTCCCAGTAATGGGGCAGTGGGCCCTGAAGAACCTACACAGCATGAGAGAATGCCACCTTCCAGCATCTACCAGACATGTACAACATTATTAATCAAGTAAGAACTTTCATGTCACACTCCAGCACCTTGTGTGGATTGAAAACTTCTCCATTAATGGGTAGAGGAAATTCAACTTTAAATGACGTTCATTAAGTTAAAATTAATACAATGGCTTGAACTAAATAGTCATTGAACTGAGACTGTGAGGAAGCTGGAAGTTACCGAAGGAGTCTTGTTATCTGAGAATGACTTTGGTAGATGTATGATGTGCACTGCTTTTCACCCAAGGAAGCAAAGATAAGTCTCATAACACAGGAGGAAAGGACTGTGGAGGATAAAATAAGGCTCCTTGATATTTGCACTCAGTTAATCTCATTCTTCAGTATAATAACTTCTGTCATTCAGGCGATACAGAATGAGGCACCTTTGGAACAAACTTATTTTGTTTTCATCACTCAGACTTTCATAGCATAGCTTTGAAGAGTTACAGGGACATTCTCTTCCTGCAAGAGGGAGGAAAGTAAATAAAGATAAAGCAGGTGAGCGAAACCAAAGACACCATCCTGCCTCATGTGATTTAGGACCTGTTAACTGCTGATGGTGACTGCAGCCATGAAATTAAAAGACGCTTACTCCTTGGAAGAAAAATTATAACCAACCTAGATAGCACATTGAAAAGCAGAGACATTACTTTGCCAACAAAGGTCCATCTAATCAAGGCTATGGTTTTTCCAGTGGTCAGGTATGGATGTGAGAGTTGAACTGTGAAGAAAGCTGAGCACTGAAGAATTGATGCTTTTGAACTGTGGTGTTGGAGAAGACTCTTGAGAGTCCCTTGGACTGCAAGAAGATCCAATCAGTCCATTCTGAAGGAGATCAGCCCTGAGATTTCTTTGGAAGGAATGATGCTAAAGCTGAAACTGCAGTACTTTGGCCACCTCATGCGAAGAGTTGACTTATTGGAAAAGACTCTAATGCCAGGAGGGATTGGGGACAGGAGGAGAAGGGGACGACAGAGGATGAGATGGCTGGATGGCATCACTGACTCAATGGATGTGAGCCTGAGTGAACTCCAGGAGTTGTTGATGGACAAGGAGGCCTGGCGTGCTGCAGTTCACGGGGTCGCAAAGAGTTGGACACAACTGAGTGACTGAACTGAACTGAACTGTCATTTTTAAAATTTTATATTTTAAATGATGTATTAACCTATGGGCTAAGTATTATTATCCAGTAATACTGTCCTTAGCTACCTACTGGGCTTCCCAAGTGGCTCAGTGGTAAAGAACCTGCTTACTAAGAAGGAAACCCAGAAGACATGGGTTCAATCCCTGGACTGGGAAGATCCCCTGGAGGAAGAAATTGCAACCCACTCCAGTAATCTTGCTTGGAGAATCCCCTGGACAATGGAGCCTGGTGGGTTACAGTCCATGGGTTCACAAAGAGTTGGACACAGCTTAGAAACTAAACAGCAAGAACAACACATTACCTATAACATGTACGTTTTCTCTAGGCTATAATCACTAACAATCTTGAAAATGACCATTCTAAATGCTTAAAAGACTATATTCCAGAAAACAGTATAATTGGAGAAAGGACTGAAGATAATAATGTTTTAACTTCTATATATTTCATTACCTTTTCTTTTTTCATTAGCTCCAATTTTCCAGTATTTACCATCACTGTATTTACTTACCATGCACATTTCTATGTAGTTTATCAAACATGCCATTAAAATTATGGAAAATTTTTGTCAACTAATTTTAAAGTAAAATAAATGATTTATAAAATATGACCCTTGATCAGTTAAAATTATTTTTTACCATCTCAATAATACTTTCATTTGCATACATAGAACTACCTAGGGCAACCTGATTCTGCCATGGAACAGAGTCACTACTAGACTCTAGAGGAAAAATGAATGTTTATAGAGAGAAACAGTTGACTGGTTATGCCACTCAGCTATTCACACTCTCTTTAAATAGTTGAAGATTTGTGCACTGGAGTTATCATGTCAGAGATGCCAAATGCCATCCCAACATTGTCTAAACCAATATCATCATTGATCACGTTTCCCCCATTTACGTATTAAAAAATTATGAATTACAAATAGAACTGGAATGAGCTTTTTCATGAATTTGTAAGATGTATGTAAGATGTGTGTGTGTGTGAATGTAAGTGTGGTTAAGAAATGTTAAAGGAAAAAGAAGAATCTGTGACCTTTTTGTATTCCTTTCTAAAAAGAATGTATTCAGAAGGTTCTGAAGATACTTCACTTTAAAAATATACTGATATAAAGACTAGTAAAACTCCCAGTTGGAGAAAATGTAATTTTTAGGAATTGCCCAGTAGGAACATAATAAGCAGGCAAACACTTGCAAAAAATGAAGAATCATTTTGGCAGTTTAGTCATCATGAAATTTTTTTCCATGAAGACTTTGAGTTGCTGAAGTGAAGAGGTTTATATTTGTCATAAATAAAACAAGTAAGTACTTATATCAAAATCTGAGAGAAGAATCACCTTTTTCTTATAGCTCAGTAAGTTGCAATCAATATGCTGCTTGCCTAGTAGTTGAGATATTTTTATCAATTTATCTGCAATTACCAAAGTAATATCATGCAGAGATAATTATGTGCTGTTCTCATTTTTTGAAAGAAGTGTTTTATCATCTAGTGTTTGGTTGTATCTATTGGCCCTGCACAAACTGAAAGGGAATCTGGAGAAACTACTGAGGGCAGTACATTGTACCTTACAATTCCTTTCAAAGTTAGAGTTAAGGACCCACTGCTAGTTGTAAAACCTGTCTCTTATACACATCTCACAACTCTTGTCTTTAACAACTACACTAAAGCCACCAGGCAGCTGATGAAAGATCATGCAAGATTTGTAAGGTAAATGATTTTTTTTTTTCTTCTCTTCCTTCTTAGAGAAATAGGAATCCACTGAAAGGCTTTCAAGGGCAACCTGAAAAGATATATTTTCTAAAATGGCTATTATTTTTGTAGTGTGGAGAACTAAAGGGAGAACAGAAAGGACAGAATGGAGAGACTAATTAGAATGTGCATTAGTCCNCGGGATTTCACTGGAGCATTAGCAAACTCCTTTCTTCTCTGAAGAAACTCAACAAATAAAGAGCATATCTTGTTCTGCAGATTCTGTGCAACGATGAATGGGCTTTGCTGAAAAATGACTCTACCCACTTAAGTGAAACTGTTAACCTGTTTTCTTCCTACAACGAGCCAAAGGGCCACACTCTCAGCGGTGTGCAGGAATATGTGTGCATTGTATGTGCACGGGTGAAGAATGTGGGTATGTGTGTGTGCTGCAAGGTGAGAAACACATGAGCCCAGTTCAGAACTACATACCAGACTTCAGACGTTCCATTTGGAGGATGGGAAATAAGCTGCATGTCATCCACTGTGACATCCCCCGTTTGACTGTAAACTTGGCCCACCCAAACTTCTGGCTATTTTCCCTACACTTGGAACTGGCAGAGTGCCCACTGCTATCTTTAGCTGCTTCCTCTCCCCCTATCCATTTGCCTCAATGGGCTCTTATCTTTCCCAGATTCATGTACNCCTTTTGTTTTAACCTGTGTAGACCCACTAGGACCAATGGTTGATTTTGCTGCTTCGATGCCATACAGCGGAGAAGGCAATGGCATCCCACTCCAATACTCTTGCCTGGAAACTCCCATGGGTGGAGGAGCCTGGTAGGCTGCAGTCCATGGGGTCACTGAGTCAGACACGTCTGAGCGACTTCACTTTCACTTTTCACTTTCATGCATTGGAGAAGGAAATGCCAACCCACTCTAGTGTTCTTGCCTGGAGAATCCCAGGGATGACGGAGCCCAATGGGCTGCCCTCTGTGGGGTCGTACAGAGTTGGACACGACTGAAGCGACTTAGCAGCAGCAGCAGCAGCAGCATGCCATAAAGAGGCATGGAACTCGAGTAGCACGGGGAAGCCCATGACCAAGGATCCATCCCCTTCATTCTTTCATCTAACTAGCAGCTCTGAGATCTTACCACCTGTCAGTCACTTCACTGGTCCTGCACCTCTCTGGTATTTGTTCATCTTTTCCGCATCTGTTCTATTCAAAGAAATCTCTTTCTTTTTCTTAAAGATTCTACCTACTCAGTGTAACTAGCTTTCTCTCTTTCTGAACTTTGTTATTTTTTTGTAACTAAAAGATATAAAACTGGTTGTAGAAAGTTTTTTCTTTCTTTTGTGCAAAAATCCTGAAAGAACCTGCTTTCTAAAGCTCTAAATACCTACTGTTACTGCTAAGTCACTTGAGTCGTGTCCAACTCTGTGCGACCCCATAGACGGCAGTCCACCAGTCTCCCCTGTCCCTGGGATTCTCCAGGCAAGAACACTGGAGTGGGTTGGCATTTCCTTCTCCAATGCATGAAAGTGAAAAGTGAAAGTGAAGTCGCTCAGTCGTGTCTGACTCAGCGACCCCATGGATTGCAGCCTACCAGGCTCCTCTATCCATGGGATTCTCCAGGCAAGAGTACTGGAGTGGGATGCCATTGCCTTCTCCGCACAAAGCCTAGGTGTCACTTATTATTTTTGATGGGCATTGTGTATTAGAATTTTAAAAATGAAATTTAATGGCTTCACTCACCTATTAACCCAAGACATATGGTAGGGTTCAGTTCTCATTTCATAAATCCCATTTGTCTCCTATTTAATCCTTTGTGTTACACTTGACTGGTAATAGTAGATTATGTTTTTACTATGAAAACTTCCTTGATTGTCAGCATATCACCAAGGGCATAATCATGATAGATTAAAAAATAATCATGTAAATTATAATCACCTCATTCACATTTTCCAGAATACTTTTTAATAATGAGAATTTTTCTTTTTAAATACTAATTGGGGCTTTCCTGGCTCAAGAGAAGGCAATCATGTTCAAATTACTTTATTTGGTATTTGTTGTTGTTGCTAAGTCACTTCAGTCGTGTCTGACTCTGTGTGACCCCAGAGACGGCAGCCCACCAGGCTTCCCCGTCCCTGGGATTCTCCTGGCAAGAACACTGGAGTGGTACTCTTAGTTTAAACCTAGGGTTATATAGGATTTGATATTAGAGATTAACAAGAAAGCATGACCACAATTCAGCTACCTGGTTCACGTATATAACTTTTCCAACCCTAGGAAAGTTCTCTGTTTGAATCACGCTAAACCGCTAGCAATTTTAAAACTGAGGTGAACTATGGTGGAAGATTTTTACTTTTTCATAGATGTATAAAATAAGTATACAGCCTGGGAGAGGAAATTATTCAGTCTTGAAATTTAAGTATGTACTGCTAACAGCCATAAAAATATTAAGACTTCAAGTATTGTTTTAAAGTTACTGTTTAAAAAAGTGAAAAATATATGTAGCCATACCTTTCGTGCTGACCGTTATAGAAGTGTAAGGTTAAGTTATGCTAAAAAATTTATGTTTAAATTTGTACCTGTACCTTTTCATCACATTTACATCTGATATAATGTTTTATATACCTCCTCTTCTCAGTTTTCATCAGAAGACTGCCTCCATATTATTCTTTGAATAGTAGGCTAACTTTTCTGAAGACATGATTGGAACACAGGACTCAGAATGGTAGCTTGTAGCAAGAAAAAAAAAAAAA
>SJYV01010937.1:111769-132848 GCA_006410875.1 Neotragus pygmaeus | reverse complement strand
AGCAAAAAAAAAAATTATCTTTTGTTGAGAATACTCTTTGATGAGTTCACTTAAACACAAATATGTTCAAACCATGTGTCTATTTGGGGAATTTTGAAACCAGTTGATCATCTGACCAAACAGCTGGCCATAGCCCATGGGTCACTATAGACCTGAAACTGTTTTTTTCTCCTTCCAAGCAAAATGAACAACCAGGTGCACTTTTCTAGTTCTGCCCATTGGGATGATTTCTTTTCACCACTGTCTTTTGGGGCTATCCCATAATAGAGCTAGAGGACTGCTGCTGTCCTCTTTGTTGTTGCTGTTTTTTAGTCACTCAATCATGTCCCACTCTTTGTGACCCCATGGAGTGCAGCATGCCAGGCTTCCCTATTCTTCACCATCTCCCAGAGCTTGCTCAAGCTTGTGTCCATTGAGTCGGAGACACCACCCAGCTATCTCATCCTCTGTCATCTCCTTCTCCTCTTTGAGAGGTACTAAAATATTGTGCAACTCTACATCTAACAGAACTGAGTTGTTTTTTTTTTTTTTCCCCTCATTCAATTGATTATGGTGATCTTTCCATGAGACCATAAATGAAGGCTGGGAGAGAAGTGTCAATATAGCAGCAGTTCATGGATACTTGGTCAATTTCCTTGTGTCTTCAGGATGAGTCCAGCCTCATCTCATATATGCCACTACAATCTGGTAGTGGAGTGCTGCTATTCATGTCCAGTTTTATGACTTGTTGGGTCAGACACACCTAGTTCATGATGAACACTTCACTGTTGCATGGTAGCTTGGTGGTCCATGGTCAAGTTTTCAGTCTCTACTAAAGACAAGTAGCAGGCCAAAAGCTGTCTTTTTAATAGTCTAATTCTAATAGTCTACATAGTGATTCACCTATGACAGGTTGTGCAAGGCTTACGTCAGCATCACCATCTTAGGACCCAAGGATCAGAGCAGTCTGCTATACAGTAGCCTGGACCTGTGGCAGAAAATCCTAGGCCTGTGGCAGAGATTTCTTTTATTTTAGGCCTGACTCAAAACTGCAGTTTCTGAGGCACTTGGTAAATGAATTGGAGTAGCACACCAGAATGGGAAATTCCATTAATTCCTAAAGTCTTTGGAGTAATTGAAACAATTTCCTGTGTGTGTGCTTTCGCTTTAGTAGTGTCTGACTCTGTGTGACCCTATGGACTGTAGGAGCCCGCCAGGCTCCTCTGTCCATGGGATTTCCCAGGCAAGAATAGAGGTGATTTAGTAGCTAAGTCATGTCCAATTCTCAGATTCTCCAGGCAAGAAGACTGGAATGGGTTGCTATTTCCTTCTCTAGGTGACCTTCACAATCTAGGAGTCAATCCCACATCTCTTAGGTCTCCTGCATTGGCAGGTGGGCTCTTTACCACTGAGCCACCTTCCTTGTTATTGTTCAGTTACTCAGTCATGTCTGACTCTTTACACCCCTGATGACTGCAGCATGCCAGGTTTCACTGTCCTTCACTGTCTCTTGGAGTTTGCTCTAACTCATGTCCATTGAGTTGGTGGCCACCTACCTAGAATCATTCACATTTAATGTTGATTAATTATACTCTGATTCCCAAATCATAGACAGGATTTCAAATCAGATTTGGAGACATTTATAAAGATTTGTGATCAAGAAATTTCAAAATGTCCATGTGCCACTATTTAAAGATTTGATTCATTTCCAGATCAAAAATAGTGTATTTCAATCAGTGTGTCCATTTATGGTCCTTGTGGTAGTATGTGCCTATGATTCTATTTATGTGATCATTTCTTTGGTTCAGATTTGGAAATATTGATGCAGTAATTTCATTAGCTTCAATAAAATCAGTTCATGCTGGTTTCTAGAGGTGAAATATTAAGGTAGAATCTGAAGAGCTGTAAATGAGAATCCATCAAATGTGGTCCTATATTGACAAATGTAAATGATGAAGAAAAGTGAATGTGCACACAAGCTCCCAATCCCGAATCCCCCTCCCACCTCCCACCCCACAACGTCTCTCTGGATCATNCTCAAAAGCATCAATTCTTCAGCGCTCAGCTTTCTTCACAGTCCAACTCTCACATCCATACGTAACCACTGGAAAAACCATAGCCTTGACTAGGTACTGTTAATATGTCATGCATGCAAATGGAATGGTGGAAATGTGCACTAAAGTGGGGGCTTTAACTGCCATGTTGGCAGAGTTGCCTTCTACCCTACCAGCTCAAAAGTTCAATCTATTTTCATTTAGAATATATATATTAAAAATCTGTCTGTTAAACTCATCGCAGCAAGGGGGCACTCTTTCTGTCCCCTTCTGATGTCTATGTCAAAAAGCTTTCCCTAGCTCTATTATACTTTAATAAAACTTGGCTGCACAAAAAGCTCCAAGTAGTCAAGCCTCGTCTCTGGCCCCAGATGGAAATCCTCCCCTCTGGAGGTCACGAATCCCGGTGTAACACACGGCTCACAGAATAACTGAGACTGCGTGCCACAACCACCGAGCCCACATGCCCCAGAGCCCGTGCTCCACAACAAGGGAAGTCACCACAAGGAGAAGCCCTCACACTGCAATGAAGAGGAGCCCCCGCTCGCTGCAACCAGAGAAACATAACTGGCACGCTTCCTGGCAACCGCAGCCATCGCTGTGCGCACGTTGCACACATTTTCTAGAACTAAACAGTCACTTGTACTCTCCTTTTACTTTGTTAAAGTTGAAACATTAGGTGGTGCAGGTAAACTCCATTTAAGGAGTTCCTGGCACAGCAAGGAATGGTGATGTTACTTACTCAACTTTAATAACTGATAGTTGAATAATTGAGAAAAGCAAAAAATTTTTTAATTTAAATATTCAATTTTAAGAATAATAAAAATATGAATACTTTAATAATTGTGGACAAAAGTTGTTCAGGAGGAGCTACAGAGGATGTGGGATGGTACAGGGCCCAATTGTAAACTTTCTTAAAAGTGCATCATCGGATGTTCAGCAGCATCCCTGGTTTGCACCCACTGGATGCCGATGTGTAGCACACCCAACTCCCCCTCCCCCTAATTGTGAAAACTGAACACCACTGCCAGATTCAAAACTGGCCCTGGTCAAGAACCACTCTACTAATGAATTAGTGGCTAATTCCTATGTAACACAATATCCCTCCCAGTATATCTAACGAGAATAACATAAACCAAAGAAATAAAGCTTTTCTTCTTTCAAGGATCAGTGAAAAGCCAAGTCACAGAGATACACAGGGTCCTGGATCCTTTCGGTCACCCCACAAATTACTTCTCCCAGACAGCTATCTGCTTTCTTCTTGCATTCCCAGCCAGCACTAGAGTTCTGGATCAGAGGCAAGATCAATCAGATTCATAAACACACACGTACACACACTTGGTTAAATTGCAAGTTAGTTGAATTTAGCAGATTTCATTCTATAGTGGATGCCACCAGCTACTCACCTGCTGGAAACTAAGACAATCAACCAAGAATTAAAATAAAGGCATGACTTTGCTCTCACATGGGACATCACATCTATTTTTGAATGATTAATAATTATCCTCTGTGTAAAATGGTTGATTCTGTTATACTGAAAGAGAACACCCCGTGCATTCTAATAGGTAAAAAGTAAGATTTCTTCTTTGTTTATTTTCAATATTTTTCCTGATTTGCCCGTGGTTGGCTCAAAGCAGCAAACTAACTTAATCGGAAGACATGTATTGGGTTGTAAACATGCCAGGGAGGCCGTTGTAAACAAGCCAATAAGGTCTCAGCTCTCATAGCTCCCTCAGCCTATGAAAAGTTTGCTTAACGAAAGTTTGGTAAGAGTAAAATTAGTAGACGTAATAGTTATATGTCCCAACTCCTTTCATTCTGCCGTGTGAGTATAAATTGCTTCCTCATCTCTAGCAGATGAACTCTTTGGCTTAAAGAGATAAGGAAAAGGCATATGGATGAGTTAGCATATACTACATAAAAACGCCCTGCCTCCATTAATAAAAATAAGGCCCAAATCTGTAAGTTCAGCTTGTAGGGATGGGTTGGGGACCATCACGTGGAGAGGGGCAACTGCAATTCTAAGAGCAATTCTCCTGCCCCTGCATATTCACCTCCCTCCCAATCCGCCAGGATAGCATGTTCCAGAATCAGAACCTAAACGTGCACACCACTCCAGCAGCTGTATTGAAGGGAGAGGAAGTAGATTTGGTAGATGGCCAGCTGGGCTCTGGCAGAGCGCAGTCTCCTCGCCCTCCTCTACGGTTTCCCAACAGGTATGATCTCCCATCATGCCCTTGGCTGCCCTCCTGCTAGTGATGCCCTCTTTCCCTCCATTCTGTCTACACTGGCTAACTATAGACCAAAATAAGCAAGATCAGGAGACGCTGGATATTCCATCCTGCATCAAAGGCAATTTTCCAATTCTTATTTCCTGTGTGAGGACCCACCCCACTCATGAAAGGTTGACTCTGGTTTCCAGTACACCTTTCGCGAAGAATCAAAAGTTCAAACTCAATGATAAGCACATCATTTTGTAGAAAAAAATAGAAACAGTAACAACAAGGAAGAGTCAGTATATCATACAACCTATGACCAAAGTTGAAATCACAAAGTCCTTACACTTCTGGGTGAGTTACAGCATAGAAAATAGTCATCAACAGCTAAAAGCAAAAATACCAAAGGCTGAACATTAAGAATTCCAGTAGGGATTTCACTGGTGGTCCAGTAATTAAGACTCTGCCTTGCAAGGCAGGGAACTTGGGTTCAATCCTTGATCAGGGAATTAAGACCCCACATGCCGAGGGGCAACTAAGCCCATGTATCATAACTAAAGAGTCCCTGAGTAGCAAGTAAAGATCCTGCATGACACAGCGAACATCCCGCATGCCACAAGGAAGACTCAATGCAGCGAAATAAACAAATAAATATTTGTTTAAAAAAAAAAAAAGAATTCCAGTAGTTGCTTCCTTATTTGGAGGCCAGAGTGCTGGTGAGCCCCTCAGAAAATGCCTGCCAATCCTCAGCTTTAAGTCTCTATGCAAAGCGATTACTCATCCTATCTAAATAGCAAACCCTCTTCATCACAGGAGGCACTTCTCAGAAGGATTTCAAGCCACGTCATGAGCCTGTTGGACCAGCTGCCCCAGGCCAAACACCTCTGAGGAACCTCAACTGTGGTTTCCGTCCTAGTCATTCTCATCTTCAAAGCAAAATGCTTCCAACCAAATATATCCAGGAATCTCAGTGCTATGTGGGCAGCTGCAACGGAGTTTGTTCCAAGATTTGTTATATTAATTAT
Organism: Neotragus pygmaeus; assembly: GCA_006410875.1. Taxonomy (NCBI): domain Eukaryota; kingdom Metazoa; phylum Chordata; class Mammalia; order Artiodactyla; family Bovidae; genus Neotragus; species Neotragus pygmaeus. Next base: position 127,574 of record SJYV01010937.1, on the reverse strand, counting down.
GGCCACAAATGTGTGTGTGCTCAGTAGTGTCTGACTCCTCACAACTCCATGGACTACAGCCTGCCAGGCTCCCTGGCCCATGGAATTTTCCAGGCAAGAATACTGGATTGGGTTCCCATTTCCTTCCCCAGGTGATCTTCCCAACCCAGAAGTCAAAGCTGGATCTGCTCTGTTGGCAGGCGGATTCTCTACCACCGTGCTACCTGGGAAGTATCCCCCTCACCCCAATGCAACTGCTCAACAAAAAGCAGTTTTGAAATAAATTAGTAATCCTATTTATCTTTCCAAATATTCTATAGCTTCATTTTCAGGACACCCAGAGACTACTTAGGCTTCCCTCATAGTTCAGTTGGTACAGAATCCGCCTGCAATGCAGGAGACTCTGGTTCACTTCCTCGGTCAGGAAGATCTGCTGGAGAAGGGATAGGCTATCCACTCCAGCATTCTTGGGCTTCCTTTGTGGCTCACCTGGTAAAGAATTCTCCTGCAATGTGGGAGACCTGGGTTCGATCCTTGGGTTGGGAAGATCCCCTGGAGAAAGGAAGGCTACCCACTCCAGCATTCTGGCCTAGAGAATTCCAGTCCATGGGGTCACAAAGAGTCAGACACAACTAAGTGATCTTCACTTACACTTTAAAGATCACTTAGTTAATAACGTATTTTTCATCTGTATCTCTATCACAGATCTTGTTGATATCTTTGGTGAATGAAGAGGTTCAAAATGTAATCATTAGGTAACATGTATCAGTGAGAGTATGTTGCAAACCTTTCTCCGAGAGAAGGTTCATTCCCTACCAATAGAAAGTTCTCCTTAACACATGACTAAATTCACACAGACTCTCCCATCTATTTGTGGAATATCTTGGAGGCTTCTTTGGAAATGTGAAATCACACACTGAAGTTATTAAGATCCACTGACGTCACCCAAGAACTCTACCGGGGATGCAGTGCCTACTTGAAGGACATTCCTCTGGGTTGTTCATAATATCACAAGAGATTCTTCAAGCACTCAAACCTCATGAATCTCACTTACATTTCATGAAGTCAAGAGAGCAGGTCAGAGGTAAGGTGAGATGAAGATATTGATACAAACTGACATTTTTTTCACATTCATGTCCAAGAAACCAGAAGATTCTGGAAAAAACAATGTTAGCAGGCTGAGTTTTAAAAACTGTTGAGAGGTTAAATAAATGGGAAAGATAATTTTAAAAAGAGCTACAAAGGGTGGAGGTGATGGTTCCACCTTCAAGGCTTCAAGGGTCAGAGACTGTAAAAGGCCAGTGGGAGAAAAATGGTCTATCAAAAGATTCAGCAAACAGGCCCTGAATATTTGGCAAGTAGTCAGTTAAGTCACAATTTTAATAGTCCAGAAAAGTGTCTGCAGCTGTGTAGAATCACATAAACCACAAAGAGGACATCAGGCAACTCTCTTGTAATTGCCAGGGCTGAATTCCAAGAACTAAGGAGATACTCAGCAAGCTCTTAGCTAAATGCTCCCTCTTAAGGAGGACAGAATTGTTTCCATTCGCCTTTCTGGAGCTCAGCTTTATGTTGAATTACCAAATATCGTGATGATGGAAGTTGCTTTTGACTGCATCCTTTCAAGTAATCTGAGAGACAAGGCTGGTACACAGTTTCACAGATGCAGTGACATCTCCCTGCCTTTCAGAGAAGGTTCATTTCCCACCAGCAGGAATTTCTCTTTAACACATTATTAAATGAAGCTATAGGTTGAAGAGAAATGAAAGGAAAATTACTGCTTGAAAGTCACCAAGAAGTACAGTCACAGAGAGTCATGACTTCCTACATAAGCAATAATTAGACAAAATCTCCATTTATTTGTCCTTCATTCATTCATTCAATTGTTTATTCAATTTATTGGGTATACATTAATACATTAAGCCATGGATGAGGAGGATTCAAGGATGCCACCAATGCAGGAGTTCTCAACCCAACTGCAAAACAAGACTAAAATGACACAAAAATACTGACATTTTATCCATGTCTGAATTCAATATATGAGAATGACTAATAGGAGATCTGGGAAAAGTGTGTGAGAAGGGGAGAAAATGTAATTGTGAAAATTTTCATTATGAAAATAAAATGGGGGCTTCTCTGGTGGTCCAGCGGTTAAGAACCCACCTGCCAATGCAAGGAACGTGAGTTCGATCCCCAGTCCGGGAAGATCCCACAAGCCCTGGAGTAACTAAGCCCATGTGCCACAACTACTGAGCCTGTGCTCTAGAGTCCTTGAGCCCCAGCTACTGAGACCACAAACCACAACTACGGAAGCCCGCACACCCAAGAGCCCGTGCTCCACAGCAGGAGAAGCCTCCAGGACGAGAAGTCCATGCACCACAGCTAGAGAGCAGCCCCCCTCTCTGCAACTAGAGAAAGCCTGCATGCAGCAACACAGACCCAGCACAGCCGAACACCAAGAAATCAATAAATCTGCTAAAAAGAGAAAATGATAGAGATGTATGCTGAGGAGGTAAGAAGTTCTTTCTAAATAGAAGCAACATTTATTTTGGTTACTATCTCAATTTCAAGGTGAAAATCTCTTCTTAAAGCCTTATGAATTATTTCTAACTCTGTCTCAAGTTTTGGCTTTTATCTTCTTGCAGGAAGTCATCCAATTGTGCAAATAAAGCACCAGATTTGCCATGATTAAAAATCGAAGAATTTTTTTTTTCTCTCACATCAGGAAGACAAGAATTAACTGGATAAGCAAAATCAAGGAGCCTTCAATCAATCAGTTTATATAAAGGGATCATTGCACTTTGGAGGGATGTTTGATCAAATTAGTTCCAAAGTCTCTTTTATTCTCTATAAAATAAAGTCTATCATTTGAACATCAACCAGTTTTATGCCCATTTACCAAGGGTAGTTATAACTGTGTCTTGTCATTACAGACTGTTTTAAGTTTATGTAATTAGATTAAGCATTAATGACCTTCTTCTGCATGATTTTCAGAGTTTCCATGGTCAATTGTCAAGCATTAGATGCTGAATGATCAGTCTAATCTTTTACTCATAAGAAATTCATTTCAGAAGTCTGATGTTTGAGCCATAGGATTAAAAATGCAGACATTCTTTGTGAGGAATACATTGATTTCCTGAAAACAATCTGATGAGCCAGTATCAAAGGCATGGACAAAGTCCACTAATTTGAAATGGAAGCGAAATCTTCACAGAGAATAAAATCCTTGAAAATGTTTCATAAACTTTTTAAATTTAGAATAATTTTGAGTTTTTTTGTTTTGGGTTTTTTCTTTTAATGTTTTGGCCGTAACACAGGTCATGTGGACTCTTAGTTCCCTGACCAGGGATTGAACCTGTGCCCCTAGCATTGGAAGTACAGTCTTAACCATTAGACTGCCAGGGAAATCCCCTTAGAATAATTTTGATTGGCAGAAAAGTTGCAGAGATACCTGTCACCTTCTTTCCCCATGGCTGACATCTTATAATAGTGTGGCACATTTGTCAAAACTAAGATACTGACATTGGTACATTATTAACTGGCCCCTAGATCTTCCTGGATTTGGCCAATTTTTATACCAATGTCTTCATTCTGTGCCAAGTCCCTAACTAGGTTATCACATTGCATTTAGTCATCATTCTTCCAGTCTCTTTTGGTCTGTGACAGTTTCTCAACCTTTCCTTTTTTTACCATGACCTTGACAGTTTTGAGAAGTACTGAAAGGCTGTCCTCTAGAATGGCCCCCAACCTTTTGCTGTTTTTCAGTCACTAAGTTGTGTCTGACTCTTTGGAACTCCATGAACTGCAGGACACCAGGCTCCTCTGTCCTTTACTATCTCCTGGAGTTTGCTCAAACTCATGTCCATTGAGTCAGTGATGCCGTCCAACTAGATCACCCTCTGTCATCTTCTTCTCCTCCCACCTTCAAATCTTTCCCAGCATTGGGGTCTTCTCCAGTGGGTCCATTCTTCGCAGCAGGTGGCCAAAGTATTGGAGCTTCAACTTCAGCATCAGTCCTTCCAATGAACATTCGATGTTGATTTCCTTTAAGATTGACTGGTTTAAGCTCCTTACAGTCCAAAAGACTCTCAACAATCTTTTTCAGAACCACAATTTCAAAGCATCAATTCTTCAGCCCCCAGGCTGGGTTTGTTCCATTTTTCTCCCCTTCATTAGCCAGGTTTATGAGTCTTCAGAGGGGAACTGCCCTTCCCATCATCTGTCAGAGGTATGTGATAACCACATGATTCAACACTTGGATAAACTGACATTTGTCAGTTTTCTCCAATTGGAAGTTACTAAGGTTCCCTTTCTAACTACCTTTTGGAAAAGCAAGTCACTGTGTCTAACCTGCACAAGCTGAGAGGGTGAAATTAAGCTCCATCTCCTGGAAGGGGTAGTATCTACAAAAATTCTTTGAATCCTTGACCTTGAGGGAGAAATCCATTCAACGCATTCAGCTTTCATGGGAATACCTACATTCTGTCCCATCCTATTTTTCATCATCGCAGGCCCATTACTTTTCTTAGATCAAGACTTTCTACAGCACTCGGTCAGCACCTCCTTCGACCGTGTCAGGAAACGGACAAGATCGTGTTGCTCCAATGACTGTTTTGCCATCAGCAGTGGATTCTCGCTGCTGAGAGAAGTGTAAGGAACTCGGAGACCGTTCCTTGAAGAGACAGCTCGCATTCAAGCACAAATGTGTCCAGTAATTAGGTATGATGGGCTGCAATTTTCCTACTTCCTTTTCAAAGTAAATTGCTTTTTGAGTTGAAGTGTTCTCTGGCTTTCTTTCTCTCAAGTTAGACCTTGTAGGAAAATCCCTCTTTTCAAAAAGCCAAATTTGTTTCATTTCATCCTATAACTAATTTAATGCTAATTGTGCAGTGACTACATTAGGCATCGCTGGATACATTGTGGAATGAAAACTCATCTGTCAACCTGAAAAGTGTAAGTAAGCCTAACGATGTATTCAAAGATTGACCACTGAAAGGCTGCCTTTGAGGTTGAGGCTGGCTGAAACAGGGATGCAGAAAAGTGCATTCTGGTTTTCAACATAGCAGATGCTTTTAGAAGCGTGGGTTCCCCTTGAAATCCATGAGAATTCTACTAACAGATTAGAATCTCAGACTTTAGAAGTTCTCTAATCTGACTATTGTCAAATCCATGAAATAACCCACGTGCTGTGCTGTGCTGTCTCTTCAGTTGGGTCTGACTCTTCACGACCCTATGGATGATAGCCCAGCAGGCTCCTCTGTCCATGGGGATTCTCCTGGTAAGAATCCTGGAGTAGGTTGCCATGCCCTTCTCCAGTGATCTTCCCAACCCAGGGATCGAACCTGCATCTCTAAAGTCTCCTGCATTGGCAGGCAGCCTCTTTACCATTAGTACCATGTGGGAAGCCCAAAATAACTCATACAACACACAAATGAGAAATTTCCTCATTTTTTTTTAATACATCCAAAGACAAGGAATCCAGCATCTCCCAAAGCAGCTTACACCACTGCTTGAAATTCCAGTTCTAAAGAAGGTCATCCTTGGGCTCAGGCTTTCCTGGTGACTCAGTGGTAGAGAAGCCACCTGTCAGTGCGGGGAGATGCAAGTTTGATCCCTGGGTCGGGAAGATCCCCTGGAGAAGGAAATGACAACCCACTCCAGTATTCTTCCCTGGGAAATCCCACAGACAGAGGAGCCTGACAGGCTATCATAGTCCAAGGGGTCACAAAGAGTCAGACACAAATTAGTGACTGAAAAACAACAACAAATCCTTAGACTGGGGTGTTTCTTTGTGACTGACAAATTTATATATCTCCCTAATCTCTATTTAAAAGGAATGATTAAATTTGTTTTCAAAATATTCCACACCAAGGTATTTTTTTTTTCTTTTGTGTAGACTAAAATAACAAAGAGCAACCAAAAGCAAAGGTTAAAGTCAAAGAAACAGATCCAACTTGGGGTGAAAATTGGCTCTTTCCTGCTGCTTTCTGAAGACTTAAGCCCATAATACTTAGGCCACTAAGTAGTGTGGAAACATCACTTAGCTTAGCTTTAGGAGCAACAGAGGCTCTTACAGAGAAGAATTTAGGGAGATGATGATAGAACTTTGCCTTGAAGCCAATTGATGTAGAAGATCGATGGGCTCCAAGTTAGACATTTATAGCTGGCCTCCTGTTTGTATTTCACAGGCCACGAAGAAATGGGCTTCGGGCTGGATACTTACAAATGTTAGCATTTTCTGAGAGAAGAGATAAGTGGGCTCCAGTTAAGACATTGGCAATCAGCCCCCTGTTTGCCCTCCGAAATGGAAGCAACCACACAAACAGGGTAAACAGCCAGCATTTGTCTCTTCTGAACACCTTAAGGTAATAGTCATGGCAGGGATGAAGTGGGGTAAAGCCCTGTTTGAGTAAAGGATTAAGGGATCTCCCTTCCCCCCTTTTGGGACAAAGGAGACACTACACAGGCACAGAAAGGCTCCCTGTGGGTCAGAAGTCAAGGGATAACCCCAGGCCATAGTGAGTCTTGCTCCTTCCAGAAGCCTTCACTTCCAGACCCATGTTGGCTGAGGGGAGTGTACACACCCAGGGGAGGGTCCCAGGGTAGGTCAGGTGTGGAAAAAGAAAGCAGGTACTTGGTCTGAAAGAAGGCAAAGAACCAGAAGTACTGATCTATATAAATGACTTAAGCACCTCTTCACCGTGCTCCCCCTCACTAGGGGGACGCCCACGGCCTTTCACTCTGGGTGTGCGTTTCTGCCTTGCTTCTGTCTCCACGAACGAAGCCCTTTCTCTGTTGGCTCTCCCACTTGTTGTTGGGCTCTGCCCCTAATAATAAACCTTGTACCTGCATTCACAGTTTCTGCCTCCATGAGAAATGCATGCTCCCTGGGGACAATGATCCAGGGGAAAAAAGCTTCTAGCCTCTAGCCCTTGCTGGTCTGGTGGCTAGGATTCCTGGTTCTTAGCCAGGCTCAGTTCAGTTCAGTTCAGTCACTCAGTCATGTCCGACTCTTTGTGACCCCATGAACTGTAGCACGCCAGGCCTCCCTGTTCATCACCATCTCCTGGAGTTCACTCAGACTCACGTCCATCAAGTCAGTGATGCCACCCAGCCATCTCATCCTCTGTTGTCCCCTTTTTCTCCTGCCCCCAATCCCCCCCAGCATCAAAGTCTTTTCCAATGAGTCAACTCTTCCCATGAGGTGGCCAAAGTACTGGAGTTTCAGCTTTAGCATCATTCCTTCCAAAGAAATCCCAGGGTTGATCTCCNTGGGAGGGTGACAGCTAGGTTTCTAGCCTCACACACATCAGCTTGCATAAGGCTCATTTATTCATTGCACATTTATCTAATGTTGAGCTAAGGGCACGGGCTTTGCCATCACACACCCCTGGGTTTGAGTCTTTGTCACTTACTTGCTGGACAATTTATGTGATGATCCGTGCCTCAGTTTCTTTATCTGTGTGTGCCTGCTCAGTCGCTTCAGTCGTGTCTCTCGTGACCCCATGGACTGTAGCCTGCCAGGCTTCTCTGTCCGTGGGATTCTTCAGGCAAGAAGACTGGAGTGGTTTGCCATTCCCTTCTCCAGGGGCTCTTCCCAACCCAGGAATCAAACCTGAGTCTTCTGCATAATTTCCAGGCAGATTTTTTACTGCTGAGCCACCAGGGAAGCCCTTCCTTATCTGTAAAAAGGGGTAAATAATATAGTGTGCCCCATAAGATTGTTGATTAAATTATTATACAACAATTTAATTGTGGATTAAATTAAACTGGATGTTGTCCTTCAGTTGCTGTCAGTATAAACACACCAAGAATACTCACACGTGAGCTTACAAATACACGACACACATACATGTGTGCCCTGAAGTTTGTGCACAAAAGAAACAGCATTCTATTCATTTTAAGAAAATATTTACTTGGCTGTGTTGAGTCTTAGCTGCAGCACGTGGGATCTTTGTCTCATCAGGCTCTTTCGTTGTGGCACCGAGCGCTTGGTTGTGGAGGCCCAGGCTCAGCTGGCTGGTGGCTTACTTCCTCAACCGGGAATCAAACCCGTGTCCCCTACATTGGAAGGTGGATTCTTAACCACTGGGTCACCCAGTTAAGTACCAAGGAGAATTTTACAAGAGGCACATTTCAAAATTTCAGGTAGAGGCAGGTGTCCAGCTTCAGGCCTGAGGTCCACGGTAGGCTAGCTGTTCAGCTGTCTGGGATGTGCTTGGAGCTCATGCCGTGTGTGTGTACATGCTTGCACATGTGTGAAGTCTCTGATTTTCCCCTCCCTCAGTCCCTGAGATGGTGGAAAGACATAGGGGAGTGGCCGACTTCTTTCCTTCTTTCCCTCCGCTCTTGGTCTCTGTGATCCTGCGAAAAGTCCCTAAGTGAACTGAGAATAGCAGAGTCTGTGGACTCAAAACATCAAGGTGCCTGTCCCGTCTCGCCAGCTTTTCTGGGGAAGCCATATTCCCTCTCTGAGCGTCTGTCTCTCCATCTCTTAAAATGGAATTATTTCACTTGTGAGGCTGTGCCTTCCCTGAGACGGGTGGTGATTTGCCCACGGGTGCATGGAAAGCCCCTCCCTGCCTCAGGACCTTTGACATATTGGTCCCTCTGCCCAGAACTCTTTTTTTTTTTTTTCTTCTCCCCTTCTTATTTAATTCTGTCTCCTGGGAGAAACCTGCCTTGATCGACCCATCTAAAGTCATCATCCTTATTTGTCTCTTTATAGTACGTTTGCTCCTTCTTCATAATGCTCATTGTAACTTGTAATTGGTTATTTACTTGCGTCTCCTTTTTTCAGTGTCTGTTTCTTCACTAGACCATAAGCTTTACAAAAACAGAAATAACCATGCTAATCTTGTTCATAGCCATGTCGCCACTAGCCAGCACAGCCCCTAGTACATATTCAATCAATAGGATATAAATTCCTTTTTTGGAGTAGGAAATCTATACACATGATACAAAATTCTAAAGTTACAAAAGGATAAAATCTCTCTCAAACACATGGCCTATGGACATCTGTTAGTTTGTTTAGAGAAGCTGCTGCTGCTGCTGCTAAGTCGCTTCAGTCATGTCCGACTCTGTGCGACCCCATAGACGGCTGCCCACCAGGCTCCCTTGTCACTGGGATTCTCCAGGCAAGAACCCTGGAGTGGGTTGCCATTTCCTTCTCCAATGCCTGAAAGTGAAAAGTGAAAGTGAAGTCGCTCAGTCGTGTCTGACCCTCAGCGACCCCATGGACTGCACCCTACCAGGCTCCTCCTCCGCCCATGGGATTTTCCAGGCAAGAGTACTGGAGTGGGGTGCCGTTGCAGAGGCTTGCTTTTTCTTGAACATCCTTGCAAGATCTTCTCCCCATGTCTTAGTATACTGTTTTAAAACAAATGGTAACAAAAGTAGATATTTTGTTCTGGAGAATCTTTCATACCNTGAAAGTGAAGTCGCTCAGTCGTGTCTGACCCTCAGCGACCCCATGGACTGCACCCTACCAGGCTCCTCCTCCGCCCATGGGATTTTCCAGGCAAGAGTACTGGAGTGGGGTGCCGTTGCAGAGGCTTGCTTTTTCTTGAACATCCTTGCAAGATCTTCTCCCCATGTCTTAGTATACTGTTTTAAAACAAATGGTAACAAAAGTAGATATTTTGTTCTGGAGAATCTTTCATACCTTGCATATTATTTTTGTATGGGTCTATCATAATTTATTTGGGCTTCCCAGGTGGCACTGGTGGTAAAGAACCTTTCTGTCCTGCAGGAGTCATAAGAGAGGCGGGTTTGATCCCTGGGTCAGGAAGATCCCCTGGAGGAGGGCATGGCAAACCACTGCAGTATTCTTGCCTGGAGAATCCCATGGTCAGAGGAGCCTGGTGGGCTACAGTCCATAAGGTCACAGAGAGTCGGACACGACTGAAGTGACGTAGCACACACACATCATAATTTATTTAGTCATTTCCAGATTATTAGAATTAGTGGAATCCTGCAACAAAGATATTGAACATATTCTTATCATTTGTGTAAACTTAACTGAAGGATGAATTTGTAGAAGTGGAATTGCTGGGTCAAAGAATATATATTTTTTCAAAATTTTGATGAATACTAATAAATTCATTTTTTAGCAGTTTACTTTTTAACTTAAATTCACTTTCACCAAAATGAATATGAGTGCCTGTTTTCAACACCATGTATTAATATTTTACCTTTGCCAATCTGATGGGTAAAAAATCATATATAATTTATATTTCTTTTCTGATAAGTGAGGCCAAGCATCTCTCTCTCTCTCTCTTTTTTATTGAGGTATAGAACTGCACATGGAACAACAGACTGGTTCCAAATAGGAAAAGGAGTATGTCAAGGCTGTATATTGTCANCAATGAATTGTGCTTACACATATTTACTATGTGGTGAAGGGTATAAATGGTATTTCTTTAGTGCCCAACAATTGGTTCATGCTTTGACTTGTTTAAGCTTATGAGCTTTAAAATTTTTACTGGGATTCAGGGATTCCACTATTAGAAGGTAAAGTTTATAAGAACCATACAGAAGGAGAAAGAATGTTGTATCAGAATGATTGAGAACTGCATTTTAAAAAATTATGATTGTACTTAACTGAGAGATTTAAAACACATACTCTTGGAAGAACCATGTGTTTATGCTATTTTCAATTTTTGTTTAGAATCTCTGAATATGAAAATATTATTATCCATAATCATGAATTGATACATCTGGGTATCAAGCACCTTTGGACAGAAATTATGGTCTGCTTTGTTATGTTCCCTAAATCATTTTCTAGTCTAAGATAAAATTTTAATAGCTGATAAAATCTTCAAGAATTAATGTTTATATAAATTATATTTCATTTAGTTTTATATTTAACTTTATATAAAATTGGAGATGGATACTTCTGAAAAATAATTTTGATGCTATAGTGCACAAATGCACAACAATTATCAAAATGCACAGCAGAGTATGGTACAGTATAAATTATAATAAAATTATAGCAATTTCTGATTTAAGGTTGTGATTTAAATAAGTTATAATCATACAGATAAAAGATAATCAGTTTGCTAAATATTAGAATACAAGCTTCTCCTCCTTGTGTGTGTGTTTGTGTATGTATAAATATATATGTGTATGTACATATGTATGTAGTATTCAAAATAATGCCAATCACATAGCAAGAAACTTAATGAATATTTGTTAAGTGAATAAATGAATTTAAGTGGACAAAGTCTTACTTGAGCCACTCATGTGTGTGTGCTAAGTCGCTTCAGTCTTGACCAACTTTTTGAGATATGCTAGGCCCTTTGTAGCCCACCAGGGTCCTCTGTCCATGGATTTTCCAGGCAAGAATTCTGGAGTGGGTTGCCATGCCCTTCTCCAAGGGATCTTCCTTACCCAGGGATAGAACCTGGGTCTCTTAGGCCTCCTGCATTAGCAGACATCTTCTTTACCACTAGCACTAACAAACCAATGCATTTCTTGAAAACACTCTGTTCAAGGGTCTGTGTTAGGGAAACAAGTAAATCCAAGTTGAGATAAAAAAAAGAAGAAAAGAAAGCAAGAGAGAGAGGAGGAGGGTGTCAGGAAGAGGGAGAAGGAAAAAAGAAGATAAAAAAGAGCATTTAGCAGTTCAAATTACCTCCTCCGTCCCTGGTACCTCAGATAGTGAAGAGTCCACCTGTGATGCAGTAGACCCAGGTTTGATCCCTGCGTAGGGAATATTCATTGGAGAAAGAAATGGCAGCTCACTCCTGTATTCTTGCCTGCAGAACTACATGGACAGAGGAGACTGGCAGGCTACGGTCCATGGGGTCACAAAAGGAGGACATGACTTGGCAACTAACACTTACCTGGAGCATCCTTCCCCTCCTCTTAGGACCTTTCACCTCCCTCCTTGGGGCATCCTTTCCCAGTTCCTACTTAGGGGCCCAGAGCTACTGCAATATTTCTGGAATGCCTTTGAACCTACAATGGCCCATCAGTGGCTTGTCCTGAGAATCACCAATGCCATGAATCTCCCTCAGAAAGCATACATAATGTTCTATTCATACATTATTCTGCACTAGCCCTTTAACAACATTCTGTATTGAAAATGACCTAATAATAAGATCATGAGTAGCCTTCTATTTGGTAATTAAGGGTGATTGCTTCATAAAATGTTCCTTGATAACTGGAACAAACAAAAACAACAGAAAAACACTAACAATAAAGTCCTAAACAAAGTGTGCAAACCAGAAAAAAAAAAATCATGATTTTCATCCTCCATCTAAAACAAGCAACACTGCCCAGGAAAATCACACACTTAACATATCTTTACTCAGAGCATTTGACTCTGGCCCTTAGGTTTTCTCCTCAACTGCTCTTTTAAAACATCACTTCAAAACTCCATCTATGGGACTCCCTGGTAATTTAAAATGATAATTCCAAATTCATAAATTCCTTCAACTGTTTATGCCCACAGAGAAATGCCCCTACCTTTCTTTCCAGTCTCAGAAATAATAAAAACATCACAACATACTGGGCTAATATACACAAAGAATAGTATTTAACAGTCATTATCAATAACTAAGTTATTCAATAATTACAACAGTGATCTAAAGTAAACACTAACATGTTTGACTTTTTAAAATAATGAAACTGAAGTTTAGAGAAGTCAGCCCCATTATCGTGTACTTAGTCAGTAGCAGAACCTTTCTTTTAAACCCCCCACCCCTGTTTGGACAGCTCCTTCTCACTTTCACATAAACTGAGCTACTGAACTGAACTGAACTGAAAAATATGGTTCTCAAATTTCATTGCAAGTAGCACCTCTTCTGAGATGTTTTTCCCATGACCTCAGGAAAATGTCCCCAGATGGTGACAACGTAGCATTATTTGCAAAGTTCTATTGTATTAGATTATTTTCTATCTCTCTCATTAAACATTACCTTCTTGAGAATAGATGACCAAGCTTTATTTTTGAGTGCTGAAAACTAACACAATGCCTGGCACTAAGGATTTTGTTGTGTTTTTTAAACGTGCTCAGTTCAGTTCAGTTCAGTCGTGCAGTCATGTCCAACTCTTCACGACCCCATGAATCGCAGCACACCAAGCTTCCCTGTCCATCACCAACTCCCAGAGTTCACCCAAACTCATGTCCATCCAGTCGGTGATGCCATCCAGCCATCTCATCCTCTTTCGTCCCCTTCTCCTCCTGACCCCAATCCCTCCCAGCATCAGAATTTTTTCCAATGAGTCAACTCTTCGCACGAGGTGGCCAAAGTATTGGTTTCAGCTTTAGCATCAGTTCTTCCAAAGAACACCCAGGACTGATCTCCTTTAGAGTGGACTGGTTAGATTTAACTTGCTAGTGGACAGTAAATCTTTAACCTTGGAATTACAAATATCATTGAAAGTCAATTTGTGGATATAGTTTGCATATCCTTTTAATAAGCCATTTTTGGATAGGGCTTACATAATTTGATCTGTTTGATATTCATTTTAAAATGTGGTGTATGTTAGCAGTTATTAATCATTCTTATTTTACAAATAAGACAAATTTTCCTCAAGAGTTTGAATCCTCCATTATTATAACCTCATCACATCTTCTCATACATATTAAAACAAAGTCTTTCCAAATCTACTCCCACCCCAGAGGCCATTGCTGTAGTCTCATTACTTTCATTTTGCATCCTTATACTTTTTAGTCAAAATTTTTGGAGAAAATTATATTTCAAGCACATGAGAGAGAAACTGAATGACAGTAATGCTCAATTCAATTAAAATTTAATAAATATGTCAATATGGTCACCAGAAATTGTGACAGAGAAAACATGAAAATACTGTATAATGAGTATTTAGGTATATATGTGTCGGTAGATACATAGATAGACATACACACATGCTGGGCTTCCCAGGTAGTTCTAGTGGTAAATAATTTGCCTGCCAACACAAGACACACAAAAGATGCAGGTTCTATTCCTGGGTTTTGAAGATCACTTGGAGAAGGAAAGAGCAACTCACTCCAATATTCTTGCCTGGAACACCCCATGGACAAAGGGACCTGGCGGGACTATGGTCCAAAGGGTCACAAAGAATTTGACACGACTGAGCATCCAAGCATGGCATTGCATACACACATGTACATATATACATATGCATAAATTGTTGTTGTTGTTGAGTCACTAAGTTGTGTCCAACTGTTTGCAACCCCATGGACTGAAGCACTCCAGGCTCCCCTTTCTACACTTTCCTTAGGATTGACTGGTTTGATCCAGCACCACAATTAGAAAGCATCAATTCTTAGACACTCAGCCTACTTTATGATCCAACTCTTAAATCCATACCTGACTTCTGGAAAAACCATAGCTTTGGTGATACATATCTTTGTCAGCAAAGTGATGACTTTGTTTTTTAATGTGCTGTCTAGGTTTTTCATAACTTTCCTTCTATGGAACAAGCATATTTTAATTATGTGGCTGCAGTCATGATCTGTAGTGATTTTTTTATGTTTGCTTTCAAATGTTTACATATGCATGCACACACATGCACATACACATATGTGTATACATAACACATATATGATATCTGTTCATTGTATATGCCTGAATTTAAATGTGCATAGCAGCAAACATCACTGTATCTATGTCTTATTTTATAAAAAATATAACAAGCATATCTTTATTTCTTACAGAGAAAAAAGAAGTAATAACTTTATGATACTAGGAATGGAAGTCATTTATTTTTTTTTAATTTTCAATGTATTGAAAATCACACAACCATATTATTTTCAATATTTTATACCCATAAACTCTTACTTAATATGTTGTATAGCTATATTTATGTTCCAAATTACATTATAAAGATACTACTTTTAAATAATGAAAGATATTTAGAAAACTATCACACATTTCTTATGATTGTATTTACAAAAAAAAAATTTCCCCCTTCTGATAGGGAAAGGGACTCTGAAGTCATAATTTATAGTTCTACATCCATGTCCTCATTTTCTCTTTGCCATATTTTCAATAATGATTTATTGCTCAGATTCATTACCTAAAAGTATTAGCTACCAGGCAAAATTCACTCTAAATGTGGTTTCAGTTCCTAAAGACATTATGTGGGAAAAATCAGAGAAGAGGAAGAATATTAATAGATTAACTTCAGTAAAAGGTAATATTGCAGCTATCAAGAAAGTATTATGTGGAGAATGTCATTATTATTCACCAGACTGTAAAGTCCAAGGTAACCCTTCTTTAGTTGGCACTGACATATATTTCCAATAGCCCTGCCCTCAATTACTCTGCATTATCAACTTTGCCCTTGGTGGTAAGTCTTTTGTTTTGTTAAAAATTTATTGAAATTTTATTTTATTTATTTTATTTTTTTTTAGAAGCATCAGTATAATCCATAGGTAAATACATCCATCTTTTTACCTACATCTACCTATATTGATATTCAAGGCATATCCATATTTAAATGTTTCAAACACATAATGAATGTGTTAGTTGTAACAGAAATTGGTATATATTCTTAGGAATTTTATGCAAATGTGATATTCCCACTAGCAAATATAAATTTCAGACAAGTCCCAAAATACCATATTCACATTAGAATAATTGTATATATTCTATTGGGCTTCCCAGGTGGCTCAGTGGTAAAAAAATCCACCTACCAATGCAGGAGACACAGAAAACATGGATTTGATACCTGGATCAGAAAGATGCCCTGACCTGAGAAGGAAATGGAAAAACACTCCAGTATCCTTGCCTAGGAAATTCCATGAATAGAGGAGCCCAGCTGGATATAGTTCATGGGGTCACAGAGTCAGACAGGACTGAGTACACACACA